>MUZC01000300.1:110062-129643 GCA_002072015.1 Radix auricularia | reverse complement strand
AAAAAAAAAAATTGGATAAAAGTAATATTTACATGTTGCCTACCTTATCTGATTTCTTTGAGGAAAATGGCATTGAACCAGACAAAATAATTACAATGATCATTTCTGTGAAAGAACACTTGCACTTGCTTGAAGATGAAATTTCATCATACTTTCCAAATCTACCTGACACCCCAATTGCACTTGCCAGATGCCCTTTCACAGTTAAAGTTGAAGATGTCCCTGAGACAGCACAAGAGGAGTTCTTTGAACTTATTAACAGCGATGGAGCGAAAACTTATTTTTCTACAATGCCAGTTACAAAATTCTGGATCAAGTATTTGCAGTCATATCCTGTTCTGTATGAGACTGTGTTGCGCCTTCTCCTTCCATTTCCAACAACATATCTATGTGAAACAGGGTTTTCCAGCTTGCTGGTTATCAAGTCTAAATACAGAAGTAGACTTGCTGTGGAAGATGATCTTCGCTGTGCTCTTGCAAAGACTGCCCCAAGAATTTCTGATCTGGTGAGAAGGAAGCAAGCTCAACCTTCACACTGACGTTGGCTTTGTATGCATACTGTTGCCAAATGTAGCAATTAAGTTTACTGTTGTTAAATTAAGCCTGTTACCAATGCTACAAGACAATATTTCATTTATTTGTAATTAGAAATAAATAATTCACAATATATAACTACATTTTGTCTTTGTGATTAATCACTATGCTTTAATTATGTTCAATTTGTAGCAATAAAAATACATCCTGTATATCGGATATTTACCTTATAATTCATTGCAGTAGCAAAATTACAGTTATGACATAGCAACGAAAATAATTTAATGGTTGGGGGTCACTACAATATGAGGAACTGTATTAGGGGGTCGCGACATTAGAAAGGTTGAGAACCACTGTTGTAGATGGATTCTGTAAATTTTTCTGAGTATAATAACGCTTCTTTCTTAATTTCGTTTCCGTTCTTGAATCTTTACTACACTATTTTTTCTATGGTAAAGTATGTACATATAGATCTAATTTAAATACTTGCGCTTACTTATTGGTACTGATGACGGCATTAATGTTTACTTCTGTATTTCTCCACAAATAAATCTTAAATTTATTTTTAGTAATCATGCAATAGGTTTGAGTATTTTAAAAAATCTTATTTCATTTGATGGTTTATAAGATGAAACAAGTCAACTGCTACAAGTCAATGATCCTTGGAAATTATTTTAGAAATTTTATCTGTTATACTTTTGCTAGACTACGTCATCTCCCCAAGGCCAAATGTCAGTCAAACGTCTCAATGAAGCCTAAATAGTTTCCCGTTAACTCTGACGACCACTGCAAAGAAAAAAAAATGGCTTTAGTGACAACACGACTATCCAATCGATCGTGTTGCGACCAGCCGTTCATATCTGGACCAATCAAGATTTTAGGATGGCAGGATCAAACACTGTCCAGGTATTTGTCTTGGCTCAGTGAACAGAAAAATTGTGAACGTATTGAGGCTGTGGTAGTATTAGAGCAGCGTTTTACAGTCTTTCTCCTCGCCCCCTTGCGCATGTGCAAAATTTATACCCCTTTTCAAATTGCGTAGGATGGCTGTTACGTCACACAAGTGGCGTGTTGTAAGAGTAGCGGGGGTTAAGAGTTCAGTTAAACATTCTTAGCGTTAATTTCTTTTTTTCCCCTTGGCTTTCAAGCATCAAGATGTCAGCCTATATATATATATATATATACTAATAAAAGCCAAAGCCCTGACTCACTGACTCATTCATCACTAATTCTCCAATTTCCCGTGTAGGTAAAAGCATGAAAGTTTGAAAAGTTGTTGGGTGCCTTCTCACTACGAAAATTGGCGAAAAAAAATTATAAAAATCTCACTCATGTGGGGCCGGGGGACAAAAACTTTTTTCCTTATATGGGCTTTATAAAAATTGAAAGTCACCAATTTTCCTATTTCCCGTGTAGGTAGAAGCATGAAACTTTGGACATTTTTTTTACTACATGCTCCCGACCATAATTGGAAAAACAAATGTTAAATTTCCCACTCATGGGGGTCTGGGCCCCAAAAACGTTTTCTTCCTTGTATGAGCTATATAAAAATTGAAAATCACTTATTATCACATTTCCCGTATAGGTAGAAGCATGAATCTTTGGAAACTTTTCTTCATGCGATGGCGCCTATGAGAGTGATGCTGACGCAGTAGAAGAGTCGGTTGAAAATAAACATGTATTCAGTCATGAATGTGGCGGCGCTTGTGGCTGTATGGACGTCTGCAATATGTGCCACCAAGCACTGACAACGTCTGTGGAGAAAGATCATAGCAGCTTTAAAGATTGTAACAGATTCAGGGTTCACAGTGCACTTATAAACCCGTCACGCCCTGAGGCTGCAGTAGGGTTTTTGATGTTTAAGGGGCCAAAAGTTGTCAATATTTTTACAATTACAAAAATGTGAAAATTAAATATTTAAACTTTCTGTTGAGAAATCAACAGCTAAATATTGCTCGGGTTATATGTAACATCTTAAGATCTACATCAAAAGCTTAAAATAAATACATCGGACCACCCCCCCCCCTCTTATTTTTTACTCTAAATTATATCAAGGGCTCTTCTTGTATGCTAGGTCAAAGTAACATGAAATTAAAAAAAAAATTGCAATATGTATCAAGATTCCGAAACAAATGATGATAGAATTATAGACACGCAGTTTGTGCTAAAAATGGAAGAAACCTTATTTTGATCACTTGAGATGTGGAGCCACCATATTACCTGATTGGAATGGTGACACAAAAGATGAAGTCAGCTGCGGACAATGACACTAACAGAATGTTGGAGCTGTCCTTTGTGATGTCATAACTGGACAGGACGATGATGTTGATGGTGGCACCGACGAGACCAAACAGGGCAAAGCCCAGCAGCAGATAGCAGTTAAATATGAGATCGATGATTTGATAGACATCTCCCGACAGCTGGCTTAGAGTTTCAAACAGATCTGTCATGTTATCGTATGCTCCAATACTCTCTACGGTGTCATGTTCCATTTTAAAAGTACGGCGACTCTTATTTTACGTGTTGGAGTGACCGGAGATATCAAGCGACCTCTGGGGTTAAGGAGAAGAATATGAAACTTGTAATTAAAAATACTTATGTTATACTAAGGAACACATGTAAATACACATAAACATACTGATAATTATGAGGGGACAAACAGTTAACTGCAATTAAATAAAAACATGAAACTGTTACATATCAAACCTGACAACATTTGTAATTAATGAAATAAAACTTTAAAAATAATTCATATAGCTACAATTTTTGTTAAATATTAATGCAGTGGCGTCGCTAGGGGGTGTGGTGGGGCAAGCCGCCCTCGGTGACACCATCAGGGGGTGAAACCATGCTGTAAAATTATATATATTCTTGTTATTTGGCACTGGAAAACTCAGAGGAGTTCTATGGGTTAAATCGTGAGGGGGTGACACCAAACCTAGTGACGCCTCTGCATTAATGCACTTTCAGTAATCCCAACAGTGCTGGAATAGCATTAAAAATAATCACAAAAAGTGCTAGATTATTTTTAAAATTTTAAATATTAATAGTAAAAATAATAAACGTTTAGTAATTGAATCAAAAGGGCCGAGCAACACTGATTTAAACGTCAAATGGAAAAGACGTAAACGAGGTAAGGGTTAGACTGACCGTACGCAACAAAACAGCGAACGTTTCGGCAAAGAGCCTTTTTCAACGAACATACAATACACAAATAAAACGAAAATAAAAATAAAAAATAAAATGAAGAAACTTAGCTGCGGTGAAATCCAAAGTATCCAAGAAAGTGAAACTGAGAGATGACAGAGCGAATTTATACAGGAAAGCAGAGAGTGGGCGGGGCAAACGCCTAGGTGGTCAGAGAAAAGACAACATTCATCCCATGTGGGGCGAGTGTACCGTGATTTTCTATTAATCTGTTTTCAATCTGGACCCGCGTGGGTGTGTTTGTGCACGAGACAATAGCAGTGACTGCCAGGTCCTTGACACCCATATGGTCGCGTCCATTGAAGTGACGGGAGACGGGACACTGTTTATCTTGTGTAATCGCCCTAATATGTTCAGACATTCGGCACGACAAAGATCGTCCCGTCTCTCCTATGTATTTCAAAGGACATCGCTTACACACAATGGTGTAGACAACGTAGCGGCTAGCGCAAGTGACACCATCCTTAATCATAAAAAGCCCCTTAAGGAAGTTTATCTGTTCGGCTTG
This sequence comes from Radix auricularia, assembly GCA_002072015.1. NCBI lineage: Eukaryota > Metazoa > Mollusca > Gastropoda > Lymnaeidae > Radix > Radix auricularia. The sequence continues at coordinate 125,394 of MUZC01000300.1, read as the reverse complement.
CACAACAAAAGGACATGTCTTACACCGACGTCGGCCGCATGGTAAAGTACCCAGATCGTTGGGTGATGTGGGGAGGCGAGTGCGAACCAGAAGATCACGTAGTTTTCTGTCCCTCCTAAATACAAGTAGGGGTGGGGTGGAGAATATGTTGTTCGTCTCAGGGTCCGCAAGGAGGATAGCTCGGTTCTTCAGGAATATTTCTTTGGCTTTGATGTTGTGTGGATGGTAAGTAAGAACCAGCTTGCTCCTTTGGTTGGTATCACGGGTGCGTGGTAAAAAGGCGTCGGCACGAGTGAAGTTTTTGACCCGCTGAAGCGCATGTTGAAGTGTGGCTTCAGGATATGACCTTTGTCTAAAAAACTCCACCATTTCCAAAGCCTTTTCCCAAAAGTCCTCCTGAGATTGACACAGTCTACGGAGTCGAAGAAGTTGAGAAAAGGGAATGGAGTCCTTACAAGTTTTGGGATGAGAAGAAGGGTAGAGAAGATAACAGTGGCTGTCTGTGGGTTTGAAGTAGGCCGAAGTGAGGAGGCAGTTTTTCTGGAGAGTTACAGTGATGTCCAGGAAATTGACAGAGAGTTCAGAAATTTGGTAGGTGAACCTAATGGATGGGTGGAAGGAGTCAACAAAGTTAATAAAAGTGTCCAGTTCACTTCTCTCCATATTAGTCACCCCGATACCGTCATCTATGTACCTCTTGTAGAATTCAGGGAGGCGACCAGTGTATTCCTGCTCCACTCTGTGTTGAAAGTGTCCCATAAACAAACAAGCATAGCTTGGTCCCATTTTTGTCCCCATAGCGACCCCACTGATTTGGTCAAAGAACTGGCCATTGAACTCAAACGAGTTGAGGGTTAGAACTAATTCAGCCAGCCGTAGTAAGGCATGTGTGGGTATACTGGGGTGGGGTTGCCTGTCCAAAAAATATTGCACAGCCAGAAGGCCATCATTGTGGGGAATAGATGTATAAAGGGAAAATACATCAAGGAGGAATAGATAATGTTTTGTGTCTGGAGTGATGGTGAGTGACTCGAATGTCATTAAGGCATGGTTGGTATCTTTAATGTATGTAGGGAGTGATGCCACTATGGGTTGGAAGACACCATCAAGGAATTCAGAAATGTGTTCAGTTGGACACGAACAAGCTGAGACAATGGGTATACCAGGGTTGCCATCCTTGTGAATTTTGGGAAGCAGATAAAAAGAAGGCTTTCTTCATTTTATTTTTTATTTTCGTTTTATTTGTGTATTGTATGTTCGTTGAAAAAGGCTCTTTGCCGAAACGTTCGCTGTTTTGTTGCGTCCGGTCAGGCTAAGCCTTACCTTGTTTACGTCTTTTCCATTTAATTTTTTATAAGCCTGATTGCAGTCCTACCCCTCATTTTGTTTACTGATTTAAACGTCGTAGGGTCGAAACTTTATTGAATCGTAAAATATAACACGCAGTTACTGCTTGCCGTGTTATGAAGCCAATGAAAAATTGGAGACTAATAATTACCGCCATTGGTCTTCAAAATTAAGCAGCAATTATCGTGAAACAAAGAGTCTTAAAAACAGTGGGTCGTGTTTCTGGGAATTAAAACCCGCGTCCATCAGGTCGGTAAGCTTAGCACTGGACGAACACCTCAGAAAATGACTTGGCTTTTTCTTAGCATTGATGCAATATTTATGAATCGTATCAGTGATTTATATTGAGTAAATAATGACGTCTACGAATAATACTTCAGCAAAATCCTTACGGAAAAATGTTCAACGATGTCGATTTTTGTAACGAAGCAGAAGATTCAAATTAATGAATGACGACAAGCAATTTAGCTTAAATAGTAAACACTCTTTTTAAGCCAATTTGAACAATTTATTTTAAGAAATCTATTTTAAAGATAAGAAAATTGCAAATTTATTTAATAAAAATGTATTACGACATGCAAACAGAAAGAGAACTTAATATTCTCACAATACAACCCAAAGAATTCTTATCCACTCAACTTTATACAATAATATTCCCACAATTGTTAAAATTTAAACACTGGTTTGGCCGAGGGGCGGTGGTTGGGTTGAGAACTAAGCCAAGAAACCAGATTCAGTAACTACTCATTGATTTTCTAACAATGTATGTACTCTTCCAGGATAAATTAAATGTCTTAAAAAAATCAATGATGCACAAGTCGTTTACTTTGTTCTCAATATGGGCTACTATATTTAACAGTGGATTTTTAATTACTTCTCCTGGAGTGAAATTATAGTAGACCCTCGAACAAGATCTGGCAAAACATCAATTTAGTCAAATAAAAAAAAAAACCTTTCCAATTGAGGCCTACAATTAATGAAATTTCACTTTCAAACGTTTAAAATTCAATTAGACAGCTTTTCTTGTGATATAATTTTGTTTAACTTTCAAATAATGTATGGCTTCAAGTCAGAAAGCCAGGTGAAAAGCGCGAATTAATTTTTACGTTATTTAGTGGGGAATCAAATGAGCAAATAAACCAAGTTTGAATCTTGACAAAATCTGATATAGCTTTAAAGCGGGGCTACAGGGGATGGGATGCGGCTGGGAGGTAGGAATGCAAATCTAATGACGCACAGTTGGCAATCTCATCGGCAACGCCGTCCCTAAAGTCGTCAATGTGCCGACGTAGGGCGATCATTTTACTTTGAGTAATAGTGTGTGACTAAATACAAGTGTGGCTTTGCACTTAGATGACCTAGTGCATTTACGATTAAATTTTCATTGAGTGGATTGGATTTCATTATTAAACAGTAATGGTTTAAAGTAATGCCAATTGTCGCATCTTCATCTGTATTATACATTTTGTTATTTCGATTTGCGGAATATACATACATACATACATACATACATACATATATATATATATAATTATATATTATATATATATAAAGTATAAAGTTGTTGTTCACTGTTCATTTCTTTAATTTTTAACATCTAAACGCGTAACTAATTTTTCACGTACAAAAACTAACTATTCCCCACGGCTATACATTTTTTTTTTCAATTTAAATATTTTATTATCCCTTATTATAGGGCACCTTATGTCGATAGTTAACTCATTGGTTCAAATATTACATTGTTTATTGTAGCTCCACTGTGAAGTCTCCAGGATTCATTCATGCCTTTATCATGTTATTAAAGACGCCGTTATTTGATTAAGAAGGAATTAGAACTGTTAGGTACGAAATCACAACGGAGATAATTGTAGCATATAATTGACAAAGATTTATTAAAGATAAAGACATTAAAATGCAATAATATTACAGTCATTACTAACATAGGATCGACTCAACAGCAGATAGAAGGCAGAGATGAGTCATATCCTTGTATGATGACTGACTGAGATGGCGCCCATATGACCTCATTAATAAATACGCATGACTTATCAAACAGAAATAACTCCATATTTTTCTTTTCTTTGAAAACAAACAAACAAACAAATAAGTCAGAAATAATTTCTAGCTATTACAAACTAATTTAATGCAAGTTTTGAAAAAAAAAGGCAGAACATAGACAAACTAGAAAGCCATGAACATAGTAAAATTGATTTAATTCCGATGATTCCAAATCTTCATGTACATAAGGAGATATTCATTAACTTAAGAGTTTCAAACGCTTTTATCAAAAGCTTTTATCGCTAAGACGAACTCAAAGGAACCCGGAAAATAATCGACTAATGGAGATTTCGAATTAGTAAAAATGGCGTAATAGGTGCAGATTAATCAAGGACTATTTTGATATAGAGGTGGGGAATAGCTATACCGGCCAGAAGGCTTAACAGGAAGGAGGAGCGGTGTTTGAAGTATCATATGAAATAAAGCCGACTTAGCTTTGACACACCGACACCACTGAGAAAGCCCCTCCCCAACACACACTTTACTACCTCCATATTGGAATATGGAGAGTAAGACTTTTCCTTCTAAAAAGAGTCACAGGATGCATCAAAAGGACTTGTAGTAGTTACCCTTCTGTCAGCCACTCGTTTTTCTTGTCTTGGTCATTTTTTAAATCTCAAAATAGACGTACTTCTTGCAAGGAGTCGTTTAATCCCTTGTGGAATGCATTATTATAAGTATTTGCGTACCTTTACGTGGCTCTGCGGAAGACGTGTTCTGAAATGTCTCCCCAGAACAATAACCCAAACGCCTTGGAAAATTCGACTAACGGAAGGTGGAGGCGAAATATCTTCGAGTTAAGGAGATGTAAAATACATTAGTCTTATGGAATTTAGACGGGACCTAACAGCTAATTCAATATAGGGAGGTTCTCGACTTTATGAGGTCCGACTGTAATTTTGTTTTTGTTATAACCGCCATAGATCACCGCGTGAAAGTCAGTCAGCGCCGGTCCTACAAGTTGTAACATATCTAAACATAAACTTTGCGATAGGGCGTCATCAAGTTTGAGATCCACTGTCATAGAAGACACATGTGCTGTTAGTGGACAGCTGTTTGCCGTATTTAAGAGTTACATGGTGTTTGGGCCAGCGAGTTAGAAACAATGAAATGGGTGATTGGCAGTAGACTGCTTGGCACCTCTATTGGGTGATATCCTTTAATTCCATGTGTAACAACGAACAAACTCTATACAACTAAATGTAACTGGACTAACATATAGAAATCTCTTTGCACTCGTTAATCAAGAAATAGTGTTTTTTTCTGTGTTACCTCTTGAATTTAGTTAAATAGGAAGGAACATTTAGCAAACTTATCTCAACCAATTCCTAGAATACGCTCTGTAAACTTATGTATATTTAATTTGCAGTGCTATCTGATGACATATTTTATGCCTTATAGGAAATTATAGAGTTTTGCTATGTATGTCATTATACAGCTTAGCTATTAATGTAATGAAATAGTTTTGCTGTTTATAAAATTATATTTTGCTATGTATGGTATTACAGAGCTATATTTTTTTTCTGTTATAGAGCTATTTATGTGTGAAATTATATACCAATGCTATGTATGAAGTTACAAAGCTGTGATATATGCACAAATATCGATCTTTGCTATGTAAGCAAGTATGAGAAAGTATAGAGCTATGCTGTGTTTGCAAATATCGAGCTGTGGTTATGTATTAAAGTATAGAGATATACTAGGTATGCAACTATCAAGGTAAGTCAAGAATGAAATTGTCGAGCTATGCCATGCCACATATATAAACATGTATTTAAGCTGTGTATGGAAGTCATTGAATTTATGATGAGTATGAAAATATCGAGCCTTAAAATCTTCTTTAGGTATTGTCAAAAAGAGAAAATTACTCCTTGAAACATTAAATAATGTTTAAAATGATCACATGGAGGCGATAGAACCTCCTAGCATGGATGTGACATCATATTACACACAGAAATGGTTTTTACAAATAACATCAAAGCATTTCTCACCCATATAAGGGAACCATCGCGGATCTGTATTATATCTCACAAAACGGGAGGAAATCCTTCAAAATCCCCCGAGCTAATCCTTTAATGACATATTTGATCATCCATTATACCATCCCTACATTGTATGGTTATAAAAAAAAGTATGGCTTGGGGTGTGGGAAGAGTAAAATAACTACAGATCATTTGAGAAAATTGTTGAAATTGATTGATGGCAGCAAGCCCCTGCGCATCAAATAGAGTTAAGTGGTGTGAAAATGATCTAGTTAAATGAAGAGTTTAATCAATCAATTCAAATGATCATGACAAGAACAAACTTTAAAAATTTTGAACAACAAATCTCTGTTATTGTCTATTAGTGTCGCCACAGCCATATATTAAATTTTAAAGACGCTTATCCTATGCATAAGATTATTGCGTCCAGTGCTGGATTTACCTATTAGTAGATAAACAAGCTGTAGTTTAGGCCCCCGCCTTCTTGGGGGTCCCCGGATTTTTTTCTTTCATATTTACACTGACATAGAATATCTGGACTTCAAAAAGGCCCCCATCTATCAAATAGCTTAGGGGCCCCATCAAGTCTAAATCCGGCCCTGATTATGTCCCGTGTTTATCAATAGCTAATATCTGGTCTTGCGGTTTTATTTTTAAGTTTTGTATTTCGATTATGTGTTAATTTTTCTTGTTGGCTCAGACAACCAATTCCACGACCGAAAGATTTTGGTTATGGCTATGGAATGGACAGACAGTATCTTGAGCCAGGAGTACCATCGGGGATTGTTTTAAAAAAATGGGAAGCTGTTCATGATGTAACATCAACATACTAAAATAATTCTGGCCAGTTTGGGCCTAGGTGCTGGGTCTTCTAGTTGTTAAAATTTTTGATGCCATTGTCTGTCCTATCCTTTTTCTAAAAAGAATATATATATATATTTTTTAATCGAATATATTTTTTTATCGAAGTGGTCCGAATAGCCTATGACCGCTATTCTGACCCACTAGGCTTAGTAAACAATAATTTTATAAAATTTATTTGATAAATTTTAAAAGACCAATGGCGTTCGAGTCTTCCTGGTCTCATCGTTAGTGCGATAGCTAGCTAGTAATTATGTCCGAGGTTCGGTTTTCGGTTGAGGAATCTTTTTTGTTTGTTTGTTCGTTTGTTTGTTTGTTGTATTTTTTTTTTTAAATGAATTAATTTTTATTATTTTGTTCATGATTTAGGTTTAGGGATAGGTTTTAGGGTGTGGTGTAGGTTTAGTGATAGGTTTTAGGTTGTGGTGTAGGTTTAGTGATAGGTTTTAGGGTGTGGGTTAGGTTTAGTGATAGGTTTTAGGGTGTGGGTTAGGTGTAGCGATGAAATTAACAACATAATTTTAATTACTAGCCATACTAATGCTAGTACATTGTACTACACTGTCACCTGCGCTGGCTCCGAATACACTTGTAATATAACAGAACCCGCCCGAGTCCGTATAGCGGTCATAGGCTATACGGACCCAGGTCCGAATAGCCGCAGCCTTTTTTAATTGTCTTTAGTCTTAATCAAAGGATAGGAAATCCATAACAGCCCGAATCCACGCTGGTAAAAAGAAACACGAAAATGTAAAAAAGAAAAACACATGAATGACCAGTTCTTGCTATGTCATGAGAGAAATGGTCCTACCTTTCCCATAGGAAGTCAAGGCCGCCCCGACTTCAATTCGCCTTCCTTGATGAATTACAACAGGTGCCACAACCCAGACCAAAATAATTCACCCCTTTCCCTGAATCTACTTGTAGCTCAGCTCGCTTCTAATGCTGATATTTACCCTCGTAATGGACTTGGGCTTTAGGTAAACTCAAGCTACGCTCGCTCACAGCGAAGTTTGTAAACATATCGCCTCAAAGAAATCCACTAATAAATTGTACTGTTCATATTTACCTAGCAAACTTTTGTAGTAACAGTAGATGCAATGACAGAGCAAGGAAATTTGCGCACAAAAATGAGCACATTATGTAGAAATATAAAGGCTAAACGCTGGGCTAAAATAGCAGCAGGCTAGCCAGAAATTGGTGTTCGTACTTATGTATTCGTTACAAACTTAATATAATTAAATGACCTTCTCATGCGTCAAGTCTATACATAGATACACCGCAACATCGGTAACTGTAGAATGATGATATTCACACGTTAACTTGAAATGTCTTTTTTTTTTGTTGTATTTTTTAAAGTTTTTTTTAAAGAGATGGTAACAAGATTGGAAGCATTTCCCACCACCCAGATCGCCGACTAATGGATTCGTCCTATTTTTGTCAAGGTGGGAGGTAGCACAGTTTCGGTTCTTATCTTTTCTTTGTACAGACCGATAGCGGAATATCTCGCTGGCTGTCAATGTGACATCTAACTGGCAACAGAGTGACATCTAACAGCCGACATTGTGACATCTGACTGACAACAGACTGACATCTAACAGCCGACATTGTGACATCTTATGGGCTGACATAATGTGACAAGAGAGTGACATCCAACGGATGGTCTAAGTGACATCTAACTACCAACGGCGCCCTCAGAGAATGACATTATACAATTAATTAAACCCATTATTAACAAAGGCCATTAACCGAGGGCTTACTAATTAATGATTGATAATATATCATACAATTATTTGTAATAATGTTGAGTTTTTCTATCGTGACCAGTACAGGGTACATACATTACCTGTTGCCCTGAGTTATACAATAGGTCATTTATATTCAGTCGACAGTCCATGGATATAGGCCCGCATGCTGTGCCGAGGTGGTGGCGCCACTACTGCAGTGGGTTGGAGTTGAAATCGCCTCAGTCATCTTTTGGGAGGCACAACCTGAGAGGCAGCTAGAACCGTTTTTTAATGTGCCCTACGTTGTTCAGACGACCTCCCTCGGAAGAGATCGTATCTGGGGTGTTGCCGTCGGCTAGTTCCACTTAGTGGAGGGGGAAAAGTTGTCGGGGAGTTTCCCGAGGGGACCTATTAGAGCCAAAAGCTCAGGGCCATTGATACCATCTCAAATTCATTTTTTTAAATTCAGAAAAGATAATATTTAGATCACTCTACACTAACATGGCACCATGGTCAACACTAACAAATCCTAGATCTTACTCTACAAGTTTAATGTTCAAAGCATCTAAATTTCGAGAGAAATCAAATCGATTCTGTGCTGTCCAAATGTAATTAAGTTTAACGTTGTATCGGAATAGAGAGTATCCTAAGTTTATGGCGCATTTTTAAGGTCACCTTAAAGGCGTGTGGTTGAAATGTAAATAATAAAAGCCGCGTATTTCTTTGCATTGAAAAAAAAACAGCAACTCGTAATACTTGTAATTATTTAATCAGTCTCTCTGCAACAGTAATTAAAAGGTGTATTGAACAAAAAAATGAAACAACCCTGGTAATACACTTTACTGTATCAAGATTCTACCAACATCGTTGGCTCCAGAAAGGCCACAGGACAAATTTGATTTTTAGATGGACAATGTCCTGCTAAAATTAGAGAGAAAGTTAAAATACGTAAAAAATAAATATTTGCAAGTGTGTTGGTTGTTTGTTGCCGGCCTTAGGGCCGTCCATAAAATACTTCACGCGATTTTGGCCGATTTTTACCCCCTCCCCCCCCCTACGTCACGCGTCGTCACAAAATCGTCGNCATGCTGGCTTAATTAAAAAACCCTGCCCAACAAAAGTACGTCACAAAACTTTGCCCCCCCCCCCCCCTTTTTAAAAAAAATATTTTCTATTTAAAAATAAGACTGTTTCAAATCACTTTTTTGTCATTTAAGTATTTATTTATTGTAGGTCTACATTTGTATTATCGTAACATGAGTTAAGCTATGTAAAAGATATTAAATAAATTAAATAACTTGTAAACCGGTGATTCTCAAACTTTTTCGTATCAGACAACCGGCAAGAATTTTTCCATTTCACCAGGTACCATTGCATTCTTTGCCCGTTTTGACATCATTTTCTCTGTACTTATTTGATAGCAAAATGAGCCCCTACACAGCTTAAAGCCCTATAAGATTATGTATGAATTCGGCTTGTTTTATATATTACTTTTTAAAAAAATGTTTAGTTGCCATGGCATAGCAAGACAGCTAACGAACATTGCAGCGGTAATGTCAAAAACCATTGATGTGATTAACCTTCGCGATTAAGCTCGCGAATGTGACGATTGATATTACAAGGATCATTGCATTGTTTATAGACCTAGAATATATAGATACAAGACAATTCCTCAAATTGATTTCGATCTTCTAATGACAGTTTTCCTGCTAAGTATATGCACATGAAAGGCATTTGATCTAAAATTATTACATTGATATCACATCTCATGTTTTCTAAAAATTATTAGTTATGCGCTGGAAGAGGAAAATGGCCCATTCTGTATGAACCCCACATTTGTGCAGGAAAGTAGGGTGTCATCTTGTGCGTCGCAAAATACAGTAATTCTTGCAATTTGAGGACTGAAATACTATGACATTGTTAAAATATCCAACATTATCATAACTTTTAACTCCGAAGTTCACAAGTTTGTTTGTTTGTTTGTTGTTATTTTTTGTGTTTTTTTCATTTCTTTCTTCTTTAGGATTTCACGTACGTCACACAACAGTTGTAAATGTAATGTCACCAATAAAAAAGGGAACTCTTGGGGGTAATGCTCAATCATTGTGGGCATAGAAAATTTGCTAGAATCCGCTAATTTTGGTTAACAGTATTGTTAATATAAACTTTTATAATTTCAATATTTAGGTATCCTATTGAACCAGTCCGTTTTTTTTTCAAACCGTTTAACTTTTTTAAACCGGCCACATTTATTATTATATTTAGAATGGCCAGAGGCGTTTGACCAAAAACCAATCGAAAAACTATATCAAACGTAAAACTTTTATTATTGTATCAAATAGATTCCCCTCCCCCCACCAACCGCCCAAATGGATATTCGGTGTCGTTTTAACTTAACATATTTACATATAATCATATTCAGATCTTTTTAGACACTTGTCCTGTTTGTAAAACTCACCAGTAGCAGTTTCGGGAGGGGGGGGATAACCGACAAAACAAAAGTTCGCAGACTCCTGCCGCGAGTGAACCAAACGCAACTGCGGTTACATCACAAAAGTTTTGATGTCAACATCAAACGACGCAGGGTTACAATTTCGTATATTCTCTTGTGGATTCTCAAACTTAAGAATTATAAGTATATTTAATTTTCGTGTCTTGTTTACTTACGCCAACCGGCGTCTGATAGCCTATCGACCGGCACTTTGAGAAGCACTGAATTTTTAAAAAAAAGTCATTAAATAAATTTTAAGTGACCAAATATTTCAGTGGATGTTTTATTTAAAGTTACCCTTTCGATGTGACGTCACATTTTTTCAACCCCCCTCCCTCCCCAACGTCACGCATCGTCACAAAAGTGTGACCCCCCTCCCCCCTAGGTGCGTGACGTCATTTATGGACGGCCCCTTAACAATTGCGTGGGGCCGAGTCTGGGTAGTGATAATAATATGTGAAAATTTACAACTAGAATCGAACGGACTAGAATTTAGGTGTAAATCTTAGAATCAGCGCGGGGCCCACCACGGCCGCATAGGTTGCAGTGGCTTTAGGTTGGATCTCTCTGTGTGTGTGTGTGTGTGCGCGAGTGCGTGTGTCTGTGTTGTTGTTGTTTTTCCCCTTATGAATATTAAAAAATATATTGCAAGTATTCAAAAATCGTAGACTTCATTTTGTACAATTTAAAATAAATTTTGGCAAATTTGCTAAATTTAACATGACGAATGTGGAACAGAAACGCTTGTTGTTATAAAGTTCTCATTTAAGGATGTTTTTGGAAATTCTTTTACGACTACTATTCATCTGTTAACTAGTAGCCATGTCATCAAATCAAGATACGACTGACAACTATAAGCCCCTATTTAATTTTTTTTTTTTAATTGACGACAAAATCCTCTAATATAATAATTGTTTTTCTTCTTCTTATTTATTCTCAGCTAGAGTAGCCGTCCGTGATGGGGTACATGTCAGTGTTCCGTGCCATTTTGGTACGTCTGATGTTCACGGCGCATGGCGTCATTTCAATATGGCGTCTCACCATAGCAACGCATGAACATCGCTACTGGTATGTGGGCCTTGTTTTGTGTTTGCTCTTGGTTGAAATGACCGTGACCCTTGGAAAGAAAGCGGGAAAAGAATGGAAGTGGTAAGTCGCTTGCCAGAGAATTTTAGAATCATTAATTACTTGAGGGCAATGGAATTTAAGTTTTGTATTTATTTATATCATTAATTTTTGGGAATGGAGTGGGTTAGAATGGCGGGATTGAAAGGAAAGCCATCACCATCTTGGAGATTCAGAGTGTACTGAAATTGTTTCATTAAAATCTCTAAGTGCGTCAGATTATTATTTTTTAAAAACATGTTAATTTTTTAAAAATTATTTATTTTAAATTTAGACTGTGATCTTTTCTAGGAATTTAATGAAGTGGTCGGCGTATATATATGACCCGGGGCGCCAAAGTACATGGGCACCAAAACGAGGCTAACGAAGTTACATTAAAATAAGTCTAAGTGAAAAAAGTATTTGATGGATTAGGTTGGCGCTTGTTTCTGCATGAAAATACCCCAGCTACGTGATTGGTTCTTTACAAGTTATCTCTTGCAATGGATGTAACATATGCCAATTTTATTGTACGAAAAGACTTTCTAAAACGTTTCTCAGTAGACATTGGGATTTCAATGTGTTAGTGTTATCAGCGTGCTGTCAGTGTAAAGCCCGTTTTGTCAGTGTCCTGGCAGTGTTGTCAGTGCAATGGCAGTGTTGTCAGTGTAATGTCATGTCAGTGTAATGTCAGTGTTGTCAGTGTAATGGCAGTGTTGTTAGTGTAATGGCAGTGTTGTCAGTGTAATGTCATGTCAGTGTTGTCAGTGTAATGAAAGTGTTGTCAGTGTAATGTAATGGCAGTGTTGTCAGTGTAATGTCATGTCAGTGTTGTCAGTGTTCTCAGTGTAATGTCATGTTAGTGTTGTCAGTGTAATGTAATGGCAATGTTATCAGTGTAATGGCAGTGTTGTCAGTGTAATGGCAGTGTTGTCAGTGTAATGGCAGTGTTGTCAGTGTAATGGCAGTGTAATGGCAGTGTTTTCAGCTCGTTATCAGTATGATGTTAATGTGATATTCTTAAGATGTCACGTCACCTTCATGTCATTGCGATATCAGTGTGAAAAAGAACAGGACTGCCATGAATCTTTCAAATAAAACACACATGATGATGTTTTTGTTAAGTATTTGTGTCCATCTTTTTTCTTCTTTTTGGTTTCTCTGTTTTTCCTGTCTTATGTGGTTATAGTAGATGATATACAAAGTAAATTTAATTTAAATACTTATGATTATTTAGTTGTACTGATGATGACATTAGCCGAAATGTTTAAATAAATTTAATTTGAATATTTATATAGCTCAGTAGCACAGAAAACAACTGGCCTCACCTCAAAGCTCTTCACATAAAAACAATAACACACATATAATGATCAATGCATTCAATGTTAAGCATTCATGTCGTAACTACAACATAAAATGACATTACGGTTCACATAAGCTACTTTTATCATTTAAAGTAAAGTTTTATGGTTGTTTAAATAATTTTGAAATACATTTTAAAGAAATGTGGCTATAGTTCACTCTTGAAGGTCTTATTAATTGTAATACAGCGAACGTGCAATGGTAGAGAGTTCCATTAATGATATGCACAAAGGGAGAACGACCATTCACCAAATCTTGTAATTGCGTGTCTTGAGAACAGAAAAAATACGTGTGGCTCTGGATAAAGCATTAGTCTAATCTTTGTTAGATTTTTAAATTACTTAATAATTATTAGGATTCCGCGATAATTTCTTGTTTACTTTTACTCCCAAGTAATTTTCATCTTTGTTAAGATTTCCTTTTTCCATTGCGTTTTTTTTTTTTTTTAATGTTGTCGGGTTGTTAGTGAATACTGTCTCCGAGGATGTGGACTATAAATCAGCTGTTAGGTATAGTACGAAAATTGTAACAAAGGCTTGTAAAATCAAGAAACTCCAAATGAAGAGCATTCCATATAAATATGTGTGGAAGTCCATGAAGACTAATTTAGTAAAAAAAAAAACGTTTATTTACAATGTATATTTTAAATGTAGTAATAACTATAAATATATTATAATGTAAAATAGAAGCATGTATGATGTTTCAGAACAAATAAACATGTGAAATCTTTATTCTTCTGTGTTATTTGATGCAGTGCTTTTTTCTAATAAAAAAAAAGATACCGGAATGCATATTTAAAACAACATAAAATAGCAGGAAGACCAGAGAGTCTCTTAGAAAAAAATTGCCGTAACGCCGAAACAGGAACCTTCTGCTAGAAAAAAAAGAGCACTGATTTTATGTACATTTGTTATTGTAATAATATCATTTTAAAAATATTTTTTATGGGGGTTCTGGCTTCTGTTGTTGAGGTCTGCCACACAATTTTCTGAACTGAGTGGAGAGTTTATCGACAAACCCAGACTGTAGGACCCAGGGCGAATGTGGTACACAGAATAACACGTGTGTCAGAACAAAGTTTGGACATTGGGTCTTGTTCTCAAAAACTACCGCTATGGCGTGATTTTCATTTATCTTCCAGTGTGAACATGCTGGCTTAATTAAAAAACACTGCACAACATAATGCAAATGAACCTGTCACTAATTAATAAAATAAATACAGATAAGGGGTCAACCATAACTTGCGTCACGCGACTTTGAACGATTTTCCAACTTCCCATCATCGTCACAAGCTTTGCGCCTCCCTCCCCCCGCCCATAAAGGCCGTTTTTCTATTTAAAAATGAGCATGTTTCAAAACACTGGGGTTTTTTTTTGGTTTTTTTTTTAAAATTGAAGAATGTATTTAGTGTGAGGCTGCACTCTAATATAGTAACAGGTGTGAAGCCATGTAAAATATTTTAAAATAAATAGTAAAAATCTAATATTTAATAGGAACTGTTTTTTTAACTTTGTGATGTGACGTCACAATTTCTTAAATAGTCCCCCTCCCTCGTCACACTTTATCACAAATGTTTTACCCCTCTACCCCGGGCGCGCGATGCCGTTTATGGATGGCCTGGCCCCTAAGGCAAGCGATACCAAACGAATATAATTTTAAAACCAGTTTATTTAAAACACTAATCTTACTTTGCAAACAGAGAATGGAAAAAGTATTTAAATATGTCGTAAAAAAAGTATAAATGACAGTAGGCCTACTTCTTGAAATTCCACCCTATTCTAATATTTATAAAAATACAAAATGAGACTTATTGATACATTAAAAGAAAGTAGAGACACGAATGAGATTAGTGATTGCGGTACCAGAAGCTACAACACTTGATAGAAATTTCGAAGCAATCCAGAAATTGGTACAGAGTAGTCAATAAGGGGGGTGTGAACTACACCGGGTAACACTGTCACAAGGGGTGACAGCAAAGTGTAAAATTATTTATGCTCCCGTTTTTAAGCACCGGCGGACTTCGAGGAGGTCTATGGGGTAAGACGTGATGGGATGACACCATGAGCTACCTCACAGGTTGAGACCAACCCTAGTGACGCCTTTAGTAGATATAACTAGTTTTAAAGAGATCCCTGGAATTGGTGAAGTCACGGGAAAGGTAAAAAAGTCAAGTTATAATAACGTCACGGCAGAGGCGTTGCTAGGGTAGGTGTCACCCGCGGCGGTAGCTCATGACGTCACCCCTTCACGATTTAAGGGGCCGTCCATATAGGACATCACGTGAGGTTGCCGATTTTTACCCCCTCCACCCCCCTGCGTCATAATTTGTCACAAAAACTTAGATCCCACCCCTTTTTCCGCTATGACATCTCAAAGCTCTGACCTCCCCCCCCCCCCCCC
>MUZC01000300.1:74349-100702 GCA_002072015.1 Radix auricularia | reverse complement strand
GCAGCCCTAATATATATATATATATATTATATATATATACATACACTATTTATACCCCACAAATATCACGAATGGTGAGAGCGAAGCAGATAATATAAAAAAAAAAAAAATAAGCTCCGATTATGAATTCTTCGAATGGTAAGAAAATCGAACAGAAAATTCTTATTTTAAAACTTTGTATTATAGGAAAACAAAATTTAAAAAAAATGTTTTCGTTTGTGTGTACCCCAAAAATATGAGCGCGAATAAAATGAGAAGCCAGCTACTTGCAAGATTTGGCCTGGTCAAAGACAAAGATTAAAATGGACAGAGTTGGGAAGTTACACCAAAATAAGATTAATTAATTCACTAAGTGTGTTAATTTTCTTTTCTGTTTGCAGATGGGTTAAATCAACAATCGCAATCTAAAGTTATTTCTGTACTTTAAAGCACAATTTACCCTTCTCAAACGTTACCGGCAGATTCCACTCTTTTCTCTTGTTGTGCTATGATTGCCTCCCGTTCCCGCTCTTGTGTGTCTTGTTCATTCATCGACACACGGAGCTATTTCCGACCAATTACCAATCAACCGTTGTCAAGATATTGACTGCCGTGTGCCTGGCTGGATAAAAAAAACAACAAAAGAAAACAACAAAAGAACAAGATGAGTTCAATCACAGTTGAAACCAGACGAGACAGCTCTACTAGACTTGATGTAGCTATCAATATCCTGTTCCCAGGCCTGCCATTAGAGCAATGTTTGTTTTGTGCTACTTTATGAAAGCCGAGATTCCAACACGAGGTTTTAAAAAAAGCCAAACGAATTTCTCGTTAAAAATCATTTCAAAATGGGCTGCGCAATTCGTTGCACTGAGGTGATCGCATCAGTACATTCCAGAGTTAATGAAGATATCGTTTAGGGCGGTGCTTGAAACATTGTTTCTTGTTGTCTATTGGTCAAAACTTAAAGAAAATATACATAAAGGGACAGGGCACCGACTCCCTCCCCACTATTACCTTTGACTATTGTGACGTGGATGCTATTGACAGTTTCACATATCTGGGATCGAACATCTCTAGCACCCTCTAAATGAAATACGAAGTAAGTGGTTGGATATTATAAAAAAAGCTGCAACTGCCATGAGGAGACTCAATAAAAAGTGCTGATCCAACGCTAATCTCTCATCAAGGACAAAGCTGTTTGTATACCAGGCCAGTGGACTGAGGACAATCTTCTATGGATGCGCGTCTTGGATCACTTACACCATGCAGATGCACGAAAGAAGCCCAATGGCTTCCACCTCAGACGCGCGACCACATCCTAGGCTAAAAA
The DNA here is from genome assembly GCA_002072015.1 of Radix auricularia. Classification (NCBI taxonomy): domain Eukaryota; kingdom Metazoa; phylum Mollusca; class Gastropoda; family Lymnaeidae; genus Radix; species Radix auricularia. The sequence goes on along the minus strand of MUZC01000300.1, from coordinate 99,390 downwards.
ATTGCGAGAAAAATCCCCAACACTTGGGACCTGGCTCAATCAAACATGTGCATCATCCTAGATTAAGTCAAAGACGCATCCTTGGGCTTGGGGACGTCAAGTGAATACAACTTGGCCAAGCTATACGGCGAGCTGGTGACAGGCACAAGATTGGCTGGACTGGACGGCCACGTCTCAGATACTCGGCCAGGTGCTGAAGTGACAAGGATGTGGTCAACGCCAGTATCCGAAACTTGGAGGCACTGGACTGATCTGTATATTGAGGAACATCGCGAGCCGAGGAACGAAACAGGGCGGCAACAGCTGAACAAGAAGAGCGAAAAGGAAGGTCGGCCAATACCACACAAAACGGCATTCGCATGAGGGACATTTGAAAAAGACCGCCACTGGCCGCTCTAGGATTGGTCTGTCCGGCGACACTAACTAACAGTTGCAAATCAAGAAGTTAAACACATCGTCTTTCGTAAAACAGAAAGAAGTCACACTCACACTATACTATACTATGGACACCCAGGTCGCAATAGTCAAAGTTAATAATAGGGAGAAAGTCGGTTAAATTTGGTGTATAGCTCAGTCACATAGTACTAATAACCTCAAATTTAAACAACCGAATCTTTATCTTTCCAAACCAGTAAAGAGCAACATTTAAAAATGTCAATTATAATACTGTCAATTTTCTGTTTCTGCTCATTTGTAATTATTTATCTTATTTACTGCATTTATTTAATTTGCTGTAATTATATATAATTATATAAACGCCCCGGTCATTCTGTAACGCTAACGGATATAATCAACAATTTTTTTAAAGTGAAAATATCCAAGTAAAACCATAATGATTTGAGATTAACAGAGCCTGTGGGGCCGTCCATAAAGTACGTCACGCTCTAGAAGAGGGGATTAAAGAAAATGTGTTAGTTTGTGAAAGGGGGGAGGGGGTGTCCGGCCATGTGTGACGTCACGGTGTTTTATGTAAAATTTTAATTATTTTGTTAATAAAAATATATTTTAGTACGAAAGTGTGACGTACTTTAGGGGTGGGGGTGGGTGTCAGAGATTTGTGACAGTTTGTGACAGGGGGAGGGGGAGTTAAAAATGGTTAAAAATAGCGTGACGTACTTTATGGACGGCCTCTGTGGAGTTTCTCGCCGTAAAATATTATGTAACGTCATTGTTTGAGCTTATATTTTAATTTTGGAAAAGGGAACCATTTAAAAATAGCCATTAATAGTTTGTCTGGACTGTTGTATAATATGCGATGCTCTATATTATAGAGTAATTTTTTGTGGAAAAATAAACCATTCTAATTAGCTCAAATTTATTTTATTTTTCTATTGAACTCATTCACATACCAATTTTTGGTTGTTGAACACACTGATTCAAACGCATGCAATACCATTCACGTAAGTTACTTGAGCTTTTGAAAAAAGTGGGCGCCTGAGGCGCCCCACAACAACCTATTTTATAATATGTGTTTTTGTATTCCTATCTGACATGCTGTTCTTCTCTATCTGTCGTGATGTATTAATATATCTGTATTGTTCTATTTCTCAGGTTCTGTCCAAGTGTATTTATTTATCTGATGTGTATAGTGCCAACAATTTGGTTTCTGGAGTTATTCGAGCTTGAAAGGCGACTAAACAAAAATAATACAATAGCGGAAGATATTCGAAACAAAACAACGGAACAGTTGAAAGCTAACCTCGGCAGTGTATTAGGTGTAAGTACACATGTTATTTGATCTAAACTAACAATTCTTTTAACTTTATTAAAACGTGCAGTAATGCAGCTTGAATTTCATTATTATTATCCTTCTATTATAATATGAAATTTCATATTTAATGTGAGATTCATGTGGTCGAGTGGTAGCGCGCTCGACTGGCGTACAGATGGTCACGAGTTCGAATCCACGCGAAGGCGAGGATTTGTTCCCGAGTCACCCAGCTCTGAATGGGTACCTAACTAGACAATAGTTAGGTGGCTGGGGTAATGCGTGGACCCTTATAGCTGTGTCCTGTGACCGCCTCATCACTTGCCAACAGATCATCTCTCATGGTCCGTGGGCGCAATTATCTTCTGCATGGAAGGAGCGTCTGTATATCTAAGATAATAATCTTTTGTAATGTTTCTATTTTAGTGATGAGGATATATTAGTGATCACAATGTCTGTATAGCGAGGCCATCATGATCTTAAGCCTGGAAGGTAGGAAGCAGTAGACGCGAAAATCTTAATACTAACCGTTACTTTCGGAAACATGCTCAAAGTCCTGGTTTCCTGGCAGGAATGAAGAGTTTCTTGTTGCTAGAAGCCGCCGTGAGTTTCGAGGTACAGGGAACTGGAGCAGTGGGCCAGACTAATTCAAGTCTATTTTAACAATATCAAAATCCTGGATTCAAGACATTCTTCATCATGTTTTGGCTATAAATTATAGATTAGAGTCAGGCATTATATATAGGGTACCTAAACGCAAGGGTGTCATATTGTCGTTAATTATTGTTGGTCCAAAAGCTTTCAAATGAAATTTGATTTTATAATTATTATTTAAGTAGTGAAATACAGAATGTAATAATTAAAATGATCTTACAAGTGCAAGTAAAAATCGAAATACTTTCAAGTCAGGGACGAGAGTTGTATACGGTCGAACCCTGCAGTTAACGAGGTCTGTGAACCTAATTAATATTTGAGATTGTTTGGCTAGAAGATCAGGAACCGATGCTAATAAGAAAATTAAAGCTAAATTCTAACTTTCGGTTATATTTGTTCACCTGTCGGTCACTGGAACCAATTTTTACTCTAGATTCATGCAAGACGTTAGTTTTGTTTACACAGCCAGTGTTCAGATGCTGTTTTTAAAAATGTATGCATCAAAATAACAGGTTTGTTTCGTCTAATTTCTGAGATCACAAGTCGTTTTAACAAATGAGGGAAGTTTAGTTTATTTATTTACCTTTTTTGTATAGGCATGGAGGGAGTTCCCTGGTCATGAGAATATCCATCGAAATTCCTGTAACCCTCTGTAGTGAGAACCATCCTGACACCTGGGCAGGAATAAAATTACGTAACTTTAAAAATCCAATCTCTTATGATTGAAGCTAACGCAGAGTAGGGCGTAAGATTTATTTGTGGTAAGCATCAGGCGTAAACAGTTGGTGCAATTACCGCACATGTGAGAGAAACAGTTTCACCAGGTGAACCCTATTTCATCAATGAAAAAATCTCTCATCAACTTCTGGAAGCCCTTTTAGTACTTACTTGACGAATTAAGCTGTTTTTTCCTCCCCAACTTGTAGGATGAAAAAATTCATTTGAGTAAATACAAAATAGATTTTGATAATTTAAACAAATGTATAGACTTCAAAACTTAATTAAATGTTAGCTTAAAAATAAATTCAAAATATACATTTTAAAAATTTTAAATTATCCCTTACAGACCATGAGGTCCATGGGAGCAAGTGAAGTAGCGTTCACAAGTTTCATTGACCACTAACGAGAATGGGATTGTGTGGTTAGCACAATCCCCCGGGGGCCTTGCCAGATCCGCGGTTTCGAACCCGCGACACGGGTTCTTGCTACGCCCCTAAAATATACATAGTCAATTATATATTTCCCTAAGCTCATTCAGTAAAACGTAAATGAATCAAAGCGCCCCCTGCCGGTAGAGTTTGCCATAGATTCCCCCCCCCCCCAATCTACACGAGCCTTTAGCGGTCCAGTCTTTGTTTCTACAGTATCAGATTGAGTTGAGCATCCCAATCCACCTGACGTCAGACGAGTGGATACGTACACTGGAACAGCTCCTCCTCTTGATCCTCATCCTTGGTCGGTGGTTCCTGCCCAAGGGAAAACTCACGCACGACCAACTGTCTCAGCTTCTCTTGGTCTACATCGGAACAGCAGCCGACATCGTTGAGTTCTTCGAGGCCTTCAAAGAGGAAGCGGTAATAAGAAATATATGTGTTGTTTATTTACTGCATGTTGCCTTATGTGTTTAATGTCGAGACATGGCTATTGTGTTGTATTGCCACAGTTTATATATAATTTATACGTGCTGGATTTAAAGTTTATTAACTACTAAAGCGATAGCTTAGAGCCCCCCCCCCTTTTTTTTGGGTAGGGCAGAGGCGTAGCAAGGGAAGGCGGAGTGGGATCCAAATTTGAAATCCCCATGTGCCCCCACTTAAGGGGGGGGGCAAATGAGCGACTGAAAATATTTTTTACATAAAACATTATATATTACGCCATCGGTCAAAATGATGGGGACCCAAAAGAGTCCAAGCCCCCCCCCCCCCNCCCCCCCCAGGGACCTAAAGAGGTCTAGCCCCCCGTGCCCCCAAAGTCCTAGCTACGCCACTGGGGGCGCCTATTTTTTTTTTAAAAATCCAAGTAAGTTTAGTAAGCAAAAAATCATATGTCACACTGACATAGTTTTCGAGACTTATAAAAGAACCCACATCCCTGGACCTTATAGAAGTCTAAATCTGGCACTGGCCAATGGGATTGTAACCGAACTAATGTTATGTTGCTGTGATGTAGTTTCTAACTTTTTGAACAGTGCTATTTGTTTGAATAACTCCATTTCGTGGCTACACACAAGAGAGTTACAACTAAACCTTGAGAATGTAAGAAATTGGATTTAAAGTTACAATGGGTTTATGAGATTATTACTGATCAAACGTGTGAACGATTTTGACAAATGAAAATCCTTGCAGTACGGCTGTAACAATTTTGTCATGTGAATCAGCAATTATTTTTTGAGAACTGATAGTATGTGTCATTCTAATACATGACAGCCTGTGTCATACTAATACATGGCAGCCTGTGTCATACTAATACATGACAGCCTGTGTCATACTAATACATGACAGCCTGTGTCATACTAATACATGGCAGCCTGTGTCATACTAATACATGCAGCCTGTGTCATACTAATACATGGCAGCCTGTGTCATACTAATACATGACAGCATGTGTCATTCTAATACATGGCAGAATGTGTCATTCTAATACATAGCAGCATGTGTCATACTAATACATGGCAGCCTGTGTCATACTAATACAAGGCAGCCTGTGTCGTACTAATACATGGCAGCCTGTGTCATACTAATATATGGCAGCCTGTGTCATACTAATACATGGCAACCTGTGCCATACTAATACATGGCAACCTGTGCCATACTAATACATGGCAGCCTGTGTCATACTAATACAAGGCAGCCTGTGTCGTACTAATACATGGCAGCCTGTGTCATACTAATACATGGCAGCATGTGTCATACTAATACATGGCAACCTGTGTCATACGAGAGTACGAGTACGAGAAAGTTTGAGTTCTAAAATAAATACATGACGACCGTAAGTTTATTATTTTTAGCGCATTTTCGAGAAGTCGAATGCGCTATTGCACCCGTTTTGTCCGTCCGTCCGTCTGTCACCACCCTCGATCTCAGCATCCATATGTCCTAGACCCATGAGGTATATATGTTTTTTGTATGTCCTGACCTGCCATTTGTGCATCAACACTCAGTTACTCGATCCGTTAAAAAACCCCGTTAAAACTACCAAAAAACATTGCGAATCGAGAGATAACACTGGCGCAGGCAACGGCCGCCATTGCCGGAAGTCGAATAGCGTGCAAAAAGTATTAGTTTTTTTTTGTGTTTACGTCATTAGAATATGTGTAAAAGTTTAGAGAGTTTTACGTCATCATTTGTGATGACTTCAATCAAGATCTTAGCGGCTCAGGGGCAGAAATTGAAAACTTTTTCGAAACAAGCTTCAACATTCAACTACTTTCAACAAGATTGGCAACCACGATCTATAAAACAACAATTGACGGAGTATTTGGGCTGATTACAATTTAGAATGTTTCATTTATGAGTCCTATTTCAGTGACCACAAACCACTTGTAGTTAGATTAAAGAGAAAATAAAAAAAAATGTAATGTAAAGAAATGACTTTTAAATAATTTTTTTTTCAGGTATATTCATTACACAAGAAAATTCATAAATATATGTCTAAAATCTAAACACAATTACTGATAACTACATAATGCTGATATCTAACATAAGTACTGATACATAATACGAAAATGCGCTAACACGTCCTGAGTCCAAAAAGGGACCAGGCTTAACATGATTTTTTTATGTACCAAGTGGGTCGCTCGTGGTGTCACCCCCTCACGTCTGCATTTTCCAAATAACAGAAACATTCTGAATTTTGTATTATGATGTCACCCTTTGTGATATCGTCACCCTGTGCGGCTCGCAACCCCCGCATCACAGGATGACGTTGTGTTATCTGTCAATCTATCCATCGCTCAACATGTCAGCCATTCTGTCCTCGTGCATTTCTATTTTATTTTTTTACGTGTGTCTGTCTCTATTTTAACTGATTCACTGCATATCTCTCTCTTTCTGTATACCAGACTGTCCATTACTCCAGATGTATGACTCTATATTTAGAAATTGTAAATACATTTTGGCTGACTCTATTCCTTTCAATATCCTAAACGTGTTGATTTCTCTTTCTATATAGAGTATGGAAAACATCTTTCACTTATTAGTGTTAGTTAAGTGGAGTTTTTAAAAATACTAAACCGTGGATTTTATTGTTCAATATTTTCTTTCTACTAGAAAAATTAACAGAAAATAATCGTTATATATGTAATGTTGTTCCTATAAACATCAATATTATGTATTTATTTTTCTATTGCTTGAAAAAAATCTAATTCTTCCTTACTATTTACCCCGTTTTTATTAACTTGCTTTCGTTTCTGTCTGCCTCTCTATCTGTTTGAAAAATTTCAAATTTTCCAACGTAAAATTAAACCACTTCTGATGTTCCTAGAGATCTCACAATTTTATTACAGTTAGATCTGCATACAATGTGCATACAATGCACTGTATCAAAATTTCAGATCGATCTAATTACCGTAATTAAATTAATGCATTTTTAGTTACTCTTTATATATCATCTGTATTAGTCTGATATTGTTTACATCCACGTGCCACCAGAGTTAACCCAAGCCATTGAAGAACACATCCTTGTCCTCCTGTTTATCAGCAAGGGGATTTCAGTCAATAGAGAAACTTGAATAAGAAAGCAGTCTTAATTAATATGAATTACCGTAGTGTGTTTTTGTTAGCGTCGGTGTTTGTCCATATGTTTCTGTTGGGTCTAAAATGCCTGACCTCCACGCGGTTAGACCTGGCAATCCATAACATGTGACAGCCAATTAGGCTATTTTTTATTTAATGAATTTTCTTATGTACAATAAAAGTAATATAAATAAAGATATACAATTTTCTATATACTCTATGATTTTGCACTTAGACTAAAATGAATAAAGTGAATAGAGGTTAAAAAATTGTTTCAAAACCACGTTTGTATAAGTGAACTATAAGGAAGAAAATTTATTAAAACTTATAAGTTCAAATACTTTCAATTTATTATGACTAAAAACGAGGGGAGGGTGCTTCAAAATCTTCTTCTAATTTAGAAATACAACATAAAGATTGGTGTTTGGTATAAAAATTATTTAAAGATTTAAAATTTAGTAATTTAGGAGGCAAGAGAGAGAGATCTATATGTGAGAGAATGAGTGAATTGCATATGTAAAACCTCATAACTGCCCGCCCCATGTATTTGAGCTTATAAGTTTAAATTTATATTCTTCTTCTTAGTCCGCTTTAAAAAAGGTGTTTTTTGAAATATTTTTACCTCTATTTATTTTTAAAACATCATGATTACAAATTTAGCAAAAATTATTTTATTCAAATTAACTTTTTACTATGATCATATAGAAATCTGGATCTAATCTAAGTATCAAATGTTCTTAAACGCAAACCAGGGCTTTCTTTCTCTCCTTCAGGTGCGGAACAACAAACTTTTGTGCATCGTCATCATGGGCATTTGGTCACTTAGTCTAATTCAGTTTTCTCTGGTTCTGACCGCCACCCGTGTCAGACGAGACCGGACGGGCCTCATTCCCGTCAACCACCTCGCGGGATACGATGGCTGCTGTAACCCGGATGTGTACGGTATAATCATCTCGATAATACTGCAAGACTTGCCGTTCCTTGTGCTCCGGATGCTTCTCATCTTCAGATACTACGTCCTCAGCTACACCAACATGTTCTTCACGTGCAAGAACACCATCGTCATAGTTTTACTCATCTACCGACTCGTGGTCGTGCAGATTGAGCGGCGGAAGGCTGCCGTGAGCGAGGATGTGGCGGCCTATATGCTGCCCAGGTACTGCTCGTCGCCTGCTATATTTGACCATAACGCTAGGCGCCAGAACAAAGGCAGGACCGTGGACACGATCTCCCTAAGTAACAGCAACACCTTGAGCACGTGCAGCACCAGGGGGAGCAACAAGTCACATCACGTGGTTAAACCCTTCGGCTCGTGCGACAACATCTATGACGTCAGGGCAACAGCATCGACCAAGAATAGTAACCATTACAACATGGCACGAACGATGGATGACCTGCATTCTCCCGTCTGATCGGTGAACAAGTCACGTGCTGTTACAAGGGTGATTCCATGTTAAAAAACGTGTGCGGTCAGATTTGTTATTGGTGAATTTCAAGTTGTGATGAAGGTAACCGACCTGTGTTCTTGTAGACTGAAACAATTTAATACAGACAACAAAATATTCTGTTGAATGGAAGATGTCAAAAATGTGTCACAAAAGGAAAGCAGCGAATCTAGTCGATGATTATTACCTTGATGGATTATTTTGTTATAACAAATCTGTTTGTCCAATAGAAGGTCGTTCTCTAGCAGCGACCGCTGACTTCATGTCCGCCCAGGCGTACAGACCTCATCGTGGACTAACCAATCACATTCAAAGAAAGGAAACATGGCCAGGTCCCTCATCTTTTCTCCGCCCCTCTCCTCCACACCATAACACACACACACACACACACACACACCACACACACACACACACATACACACACACACACACACACACACACACGCACGCATAAACCATACCACACAAGTAAACTCTTATTTATAATTAAACGTTTGTCATTAGTTTAATGTATTGTATTGTTAGCTGTATACTTTGATGAGACTTTGATGAATAAAATAAAATAAAACAATTTATAGCTGAAAAAGAATCGATTACAGTGAGTATATTTGATATACCCCAAGTCCGTGCCGATTCTTTGCCAGCCATCATGAGAAAGTATGTGGAAATTTTGATCTTGTTCATCAGCTGTCATAAATATCTTTTTCTTTATTAAAGGAAAAACTCAAGGGCTCCGTCAAGCAGTCGAGCAGACGTCCTGTTATTGGTGGTCTTGGTTTGTTAGCTTCGTGTCCATGGTTACTTGTTGATATCCAATACCTGTGATGGCGAACCTTTTTGGGGCCGCGTGCCCAAAATTCAATCAAAACACCTTATGTATCCCAAAGTGCCAACAATCGAATAGAACAAAATGTGGGTTTGGCTTAGCTGGTTTGATTAAAAGGAAGTAATATTTTAGTCACGTGCCGGCTGATGAGGCTCTGCGTGCCGACTCTGGCACACGTGCCGTAGGTTCGCCATCACTGTCCTATAGCCCCTATAGCCAGGGGAGACAGGAAGTGGAACTATTATTAAAAGTCGATGGAAACATGAATCAATATCACTCACTAAAGGAGTTACATGAAGCTAAATCTGCGACTTTGTTATGTAGGAAAAGTTATTTGGTCCGAATTTACAAAACATTTTAAACATATTGTTTGCACCATAATAATAATAATAATAATACAATGCTCGCATCTTATCCGTTTAAAGTACAATTATTATAAATTAATAAATGAATATCAGATTGAATCATTTTAATGCGGAATTGTTTTAAAATTAAAAATGTGAAAACAAAGCAATATTTTTTTAAATATAAAATATCTTGTATGTTTTAATTGCTTGACAGGAGGCGCCCTTTTAACTCTGGCAACAAAAGTGGCATGCATAAAAAGCATTACAAATATCTCTATATATTATTCTCCTTATGGTTCAACTATGCGGGACACCAAGCAAGCCGTCTAACACCACCGACCAATTAGCTAGAAAGAAAAGGTGGGGCACAGGGTGGGGGGATCATCGAGACCAAGCCAATAATGCGTTCAATTGAGGTCAATAACTTTGTTCTTTCAGAACAACAAAATAGCATGTATTTTGTAGTGTAGTGGATATTACATTCGCCTAACACGCGGAACGTCGTAGTTTCAAGCCCCAGATAAGATATTACTATTTAAATTTTAAAAATGTTTGTTGTGTTTGTGCCCGTTCATTTCCCACTTTCTTTTGGATCATGACTTCGCAACACGGCTGTAAGCTTTGTTTCTCGACAGTGGCATAATAACTTTGTGCTCTCTGTTGTGCTCAGTGACAGAAAAGTAGTCACACACTCTCCACAACAATTACTTTCATAAAATGTCACCCGTCACTAAATCATTAGCGGCGTATGCTACGACACAGGTCGGCCCGTGTTGATTATTACTTTATACTTGAAAACGTTAAAATTAAAATCCCTGACAGCTATAAAAAATATCAATATTTTAAGAAATTAAATAATTCACAATAGGAAATGACTACGTGCAATTTTCTTGATCAGATTGTAGAAATGTTAGGAAATAACCTTCAATGATAGTTTATCAACATTTAATGGTATTGTTTTTGTCAGAAAAAAAACCAACTAAAAACCATTGTAAACAAAAATGTTATAAATAAATTGTCAAACCTTTTTTTGAAAGGCAGAAGTTTTATTTGATTGTGTAACTGTACCGCCTAGTTGATACTATAACCCCACCTCCCCCAACCAAAAAAAAAAAGATTGAAATGCGGTGGCCAAATATATACATTTGAGAATGGAGCACAGAAAAGTGAGTTCATCAAAAAACAGCAATAGAAACACAGGTCGTAATGGTATCAACTATTTTTAATATTAATAAGTACTTTTGTTGACCAATTGCTTCATTAAATATTAATTTAAAATATTAAACTTTAACGATATTTGAACATTTTCAACAGAATCAAAAAGAAGATAATGCAAAGATGAACAGATATTTGTGATTTAACATACAAAATAAGCGAAATATGGAATTAATTTTAATTTGAGGTCTGCAAGCATTATTAGTGCATGGTTAGCAGATTTAAGCTTATTGTATTAACAGGACACCATGCATTTGATGAGATAAAGTAATCAACATTTTTTGGCTAGACGGAGTTAAAAAACATTTTCTAGAAACAATTATAAAATATTTATAGATATAAAATCAATTGACTTATCTATATTTATTAAAAAAATCAATGAGTTATTTAAAATATTCTAAGAAAATAATTTAAAATTAAAATGGACATTTAACATTTCATGACAGTGTTACAGTGCAAAGTTTAACAGGTGTAAAAGTTTAAGTTTATGTTACTTTAACATATTAAGTTAAGATGATGTAATTCCTATGAAAAATGGTTAATTTATGACAACTTAATTTTTGTTATACATTAAAATTTCGTTTATAATTGGTATTATAAAACAATGTACCATTGCCATTAACTTAAACTTACCTACAATAATATGAAAAAATTCCATAAAATTTAAATGAAAAAAAACTTTCCTCCATAAATAAAATTAAACTGTAATGATATCATTTTCTGAATTAAAATGGAATATGCTATCATTACCCTCTAGAATTATTACCATACAATGGTGTCTGCATTCTGTTAAATTCTATTAAATTTTATCAATAATATTTTCTTCTATTCCCTGCATGAAAAGAAAGGCTTTTTTTTTATTTAAAAAAAAATCAATTTGAATATTTACATTACTTTAATTTTAAGACTTGACTTTATATTCACTTTTAAAATAAAAAATATTATTCATAAAAATTGCCAGTTGTTAACATCATGACAGATCAAAATGGACTTTATGGAATTTATTTTTTTAAAATATTAAAAATTTTAATTAACCAGAATATTTTTAAAAGTTTGAATACTTGAGACATTTATTTTAATTTTCACAATTTTTTTAATCATAATAAGAAAAAAATTAAAAAGACATTGTTAGCAGATTACACTTTGTTCACTTTAAAATAGATTTGATGATAAACTTTAACAAAACAGATGTATTTTTGTGGAATTTTGTATTTTCTTTAACAAATATATTTATTTATCAATAAATATGTCTTAGAAAAGAAAATGAAAACAATAGCTACATAATTGGATACATTGTGTGACTTCATGTGAAATTCTGTATTTTGGTTACAATTTTATAAGCATTGTGTAAAAGTATTATGGATCTAGAAACAAGCAATATAACAAAACCATTAAACAAGTTACATCATCTTTCAAAACATTGTGTTGAATTTTAAAACCTGTAAATAAAAAAAAATATATATTAGTTCTGCAGTAGAAAAAACAAACATTGGGGAAAAGTGGCAGGGGATAGCAATTTTCATTGAAATATTTGTGGTCATTCACTAATGACATATTATGCTCCCATTTTAACCACATGCAAGCACGCTTCAAAAAGCACACATACATTTTCACAGCCACATATGAGGCTGCCATTTTTCTCTTATAAATCTCATAATAACAGCTGCCCCCATCATTCACACTCATTTTCCACTTAATGCATAATTGATGGTCACAAATACTCCATCATGCCTCACTCTATCCCCACCCCTTCCCATCCAAGTTTGAAGTACATTCTAGGGCTTTTCTAATTGAGAGAGTGCAAAGTCACATTTGGTCCCATGATAGCTTAATTTATGTATATTTTGGTGGCAGTCCTTTCCTTCATTTCCGTAAGCAGTTTTTTTTCAAAGTGATCTAAGCAACCGCCAACTCAGCCAAACTTAATGAATCATGATCATGACTGTGTTTTTCAAAGACCTGGATGCAATCAATCATAGCATCATTGATGGGAATGGATTTCGGGGAAAAGAGAGGATCATTTACATTTCCTAAATGCTGAATAGCCACTGCACTATTTTTGATCAAATGTCTCCACAGTATTTTTAAACGCCCATTAAATATTTAAAGCCTAAGTAAAGCACAATTTTAGTTTTATTTCTGCTCTTGTTTGTCTCTCAACTCCAATAATGTTATTTTGTGTGCAAGACAAAATAAAATATTTATTTCAACCCTAAACAAGTAGCTAGTTTTAATTGCTGTAAAAATGATAATTTATTTGCTGAAAAACATGTTGTTGTTTTTCTTTGAAAATTAAAATCTGGAATTACTTTTTATAAAGTGCTAAAAAGGCAATCTTGATAAATATGTTTGGAGCTTTGATTTTGAGAGTTTTTATGATTGCTAAGTCATCTAATAAAGTCCTTTTATTTGTTTATTAAATTGATGTCTCTAAATGCAGCAGTTATGAACATGCACGGAAGCCTCTGTCTTGAAGAAGTAGCGATCATAAAACCATTTTAAGATCTCACAGTGAAGACATCAATAAGATGTTCCTGAGATGATATTTTTTAAAGTTTATTAATTAAAGAATAACTATTGGTCAAGTATGAGAACTTGGCTGTCCAGTCGGAGCCCTAGCAAATTATGATAATGTTATTGTTGGAATAATAAACAAAATTCTTTGCACAGAGCTAACTGTTAATGGTTTCACCCTCAAAATTTTTTAACCTCATCATAAAAAGGAGTATGAGAATACTAAAAATGGATGTTATGGTGATGTGCCTCTATTATTCAACAATTGAGAGTTTTCATTAATATTCTTGTTTAATTTTATTACCATATTATTTACTTCTCTTACATATTTTTGCCTCATGTATTTTACCATGCAGATTGCAATAAGTATAATAGACAAAAGGTGTGTTGGGTGACCAACATGTTTGAACTGGGGTGAAATGGTTTTTAAAAATGTTGAATTTTAAAATCAAATTTTATCCAAATTTTCCGTGCTTCTTTGAAACGTCATGATTCATTGTTATTATCAATTTTTAAAAAAAATTATTTTTCATATGTATACATTATATTGTGTTTCTCAAATGTCTTTGGAGGTCATAGTTGTTAATAAGCTTTTGTGATGACTACATGATAATTAATAAGTAACTTTGTTATGGTAGATTTTAAAAAAAAAATTATATAAAAATTGTTTAACAAGTTTGCCTCTTTATCTCTCAATTAATAATTTTGAAGCCCTGCTTAAACCCTTGGTTGACAATTTACATTTAAATTTTATTTTAATTATGAATAATTAACATTTTTTTTATAAATGTCTTGTGATAGATATTGTTCAGTGGGTTTTAAATATTTGCCATACAATTCAATTCTCTAAAACTACTGTATACAATGTCAATTGTGTCTGTTTTAACATTGAGTTATTTTTGACAATCAATGATTTTGTGGCCAGGTAATGGTGGCTGTAATGTATATACCCATTCCCAAAGTGATTGTGCAATACAAATAATCTTTTCATAATTCTGCTTTCTTTTTTTTTTCCTTGTAATTCATTGTAAATATTGTTTTATTATTTTGTCATATGATCTCAACATAACATATTTGTTTCACTATTTTAAGTTCTTCATATTTTTTAAGCCCCAGGCTATAACTGTAAAATACATTTTTCTTGAATAAGGACTTATCATGTAGGACGATAAGGTTTATTTTTATTACGCCTGCTTCCTTTTAACATGTACATAACCAAATTATTTGAGAACCAGTATCTATAAGTTAATAACCCAGATCATTAGGCTGTATTTTATTAAATACAAATTAGGCCATCAATAGTAAAGAGATGTATCAATATAATTAACAGTAACTTTAATTGACAAAATCCAAAAGACAAATTAAAAAGTTTTAGGTATTCCAACCCTAAATCATTCATGAATTTAAACAGCAAACATCCATTGTAAAAAAAAATCAACCACTAGCAGAGATAGAAGAATTTAAAAAAAAAAAAAAAAAAAACAAGAACAAAGTAATCCACACAGACAATAAAAACTTTTTTGTCTTTGAGTGTTGCAAATATAAATAGTCTCAGGAAAACCTGCCCTGCTTGATAAAATAATTATATGAATCAAGGAGTTTATAAGACTCTAAAGAGATCTAGCTTTTCCTCACATTCATTCTAAGACATGTGTGAAAATTCTCTATAAAATAGGACAAACTTGTTGACAAGTCATTAAAAAGATATGGACATTGACAAATTATTTTGCTTTGGATGTTGGACCATGCATAACAGTCAGAACAGTGTTTAACTGCTAGCTACAAACGTTACACTGTGAGAGACTTAGAAGTAAGGATAATGGGTCATTGAACTTTGTATCGATAACATGAATTTATTTCAATTATCTTGATTAAGTCCACTACGGAAAAATGTTGAGCCACATGTCATGATAGATAAGTAGAAAAAAAATCTTGAACAAAAAGCCACAGGATGTCAACAACTGATATGGGACAGGACGAAATGGATTCAAGACACACACAAGCTTATATAAACTATCTGATGCCTCTGTCAAAGCTGACAAAGAACAGGAAAGATAATCAATCATATCTATGAGAACATCTGGACCTTAATTATCAGCTACCACTTCATTTGATCCCACAACAGATGATTACATTCAAATACTTCATCATACTGCCATCAATCAACACACATTATAAAGTGAAGAGAGTAAAATCAACAATTTGGTAAGATTTCAAAATCCTAATTCCTTTATGTTAGTAATTTACCATTTATAAATGTTTGGAATGGGGATTTACTGTACAAGATAATCTATTCATTAAAAGCTGTTAAAGGGACTTTGCTGCAGATACAGGCAAATTATGCTAAGACATTTAACGCAAATTTCTACCTACCTAAGATGCCTCCAAGGATACAAGCCTTTTCTCCTTCTCAAACAAAACTTTCTCAGTTTCACACAAATTTTCTTTCAGTGTCTTGATCTCGTAATTTTTTCGTTTAAGAATTTCTTTTTGCTGTTTTGTTTTTACACCCACCTTACACCAGAATCAAATCAAATAAATCAGTTACCACAAGGTAAACATACACTAAATTTCTTGGGTTATTTTACTAAGTTACAAATAAAATCAAGTTTAAAGACATTTATAAATGTGCGTATATTGGTCTAAACTCAGTGGATTGTACTGTGCTAAGGGTGCTCCAAGTGAAATAGTGAATTTGACTCAGTCAAATGGTGGAATGCACCGTACAAACTAATGTGGCATACTGTACCAACAGTAATAGGGTGTACTGTACCAACAGTAATGGGGTGTACTGTACCAACAGTAATAGGGTGTACTGTACCAACAATAATAGGGTGTACTGTATCAACAGTAATAGGGTGTACTGTACCAACAGTAATAGGGTGTACTGTACCAACAGTTATAGGGTGTACTGTACCAACAGTAATAGGATGTACTGTACCAACAGTAATAGGGTGTACTGTACCAAAATTGATTTGGCATACAAGGGGTGTTAATACATAAGGTTTATTAGGACATTCATTTGATCACCCCTGATCAATGCAGGCTCATAAGATGGTAGGGTGCACCAATCTGGTGACTCATGACAAGATACAAAGTTAGTAAATTTTTCAGTTTAAATACATCTTAACTTTTTATGCTAGAAACTTGTCTTTCCAGATTTTTTTTGGTTAGTTAGAGTAATGGTAAATAAACAATTGTTATTTACTAATGCTATAATAATGATAGGAGGAATGAATGAAAATGTAAGACAAGGAAATATACTTTGGCCATGCACCAGATTAGAGAGTAGGTCAAAGAAACGCATGCAAGACAAGAATAGATCAATCCTATTATTTAAAAAAGTGTGGACATGTTTATACTTCAAAAAATCAACAACATATTCATTTTAGGAGAAGATTGGAATCACCAAAAATTACTTTCACTATAGAGTAATTATATTAAGCAGAGTGTATGTAAAAGGAATGTAATCTATTGAAGATGGTTGCCATAAACCTGAATCTCAAATGTATATATCTTTCACTGCAAGGCCGGCCTAAGGAAATTGTAGGCACTAGGCTAGGTGAATTTGGTGGCCCTAAATGTAACAGAAAAATAAAAAATAAGTATGGACAGATTCTTGTGCGAGGCCCCAACTAATGATGAGACTAATTGGAGGCCCTAGGCGGCTGTCTAGTTTGCCTATGCCTAAAGTTGGCCCTGATCACTGCTGCAGATTTTTTATTAATTACAAGTTAGGATAATAATTATTTGGGTGAGTTTGGTTGCACCTACTGTTTATTTTTATCCTTTAATTTTATGTAGAAAGTTGTTAAATGACTAGTCAATTTCAACAATAAAAAACTTTGATCCCTAAATTCTGGTACAAAAAAGATTACAACATTCTAAGACCCATGTCTTTAACTTCAGATGTCTTATTGCCCCCTTCCTCCTCGCCCTACTAACAATGGAGAAGTCGCCTAACTGAGGCTAACAAACCAAACAGGAAGTAACAAACCCAAGGTAAAGACCAATGGAAACTGTCACAAAAACCCTAGGTAAAGACCAATGGAAACTGTCACAAAAACCCTAGGTAAAGACCAATGGAAACTGTCACAAAAACCCTAGGTAAAGACCAATAGAAACTGTCACAAAACAAAGAGGGAGAAGAGGTCCTCTACTTCCTTTTAAGGAAACAGAACAAAAATATTTCAGTTGTGACAAGTAGGTGGGGATAATCTATTCAAAATTTACTCACTCTTGGGTCTTCAACAGGACAATGGTGATGGCCCCTGGCATTATTCTGAAGATGAGCTCTTTCATTTTCTAAGTGAAAAGTCTGTAAATGAAAGATTCAAGTGCTTGTGTTAAGACCAGGGGAAACAGCCCTGATTTGTATAAGTTAACTAATTATAAAATAAAATAAAAAAACAACTAGTAGCAATGTTTTCACAATAGTATTATTTTATAAAGCCAATAACTAGAAATCAAGAAATATACATTTATACAAACTAAACCACACAGGAGGAAATAAATATATGTTTTGTCATATTAATGTTAGAACAAACATAAGGTTTTTTTTTTAATATTGGTGAAAATCTTACATTGAATCCCTAAAGTCATAACTTTAAAAACTTATAATGTAAAATTTCCTTATGTAAAGACATTGACAGGCTTGAAATGTTATAAGAGAGACAATAAAATGACTCACTTTTTTCTGTTTGATGGCAGTGTTAAGTCTTTTCTCCTGGTTAAGTCTGTCCCTGGTTCTGTTGAGTGATTCTCTCAGGTATTCAGACTCCTCAGATCTGCTTCTTATGTCATTCTGTTCAAACACAAAGAGATAATATTTAATATGAGAAGTGAGCCTGTGTGGCTCTACAAATAAATCTTTTATGTACAACTTTTAAAACTCATAATTTTAGAGAATTCTCACTTTTTAAAATTTTTAAATGAAACAATGAGACTTTAATTAAATATGTCAGTAAAATATAGAGTTTAAATTACAGAGTAAATCTTTCTTGTCTACGCTGCTCTGAACCCTGCCTCCCTCTTCGTGGAGTAGATGAAATATATTGACTCAGTAAACAAAAGATCACATTCACCTGTTGCCATTTAGGTTTGCTGACTTAATATGTTTAGGTTGATCTAAAGTACTGATTTCTTAAACCTGATTGTAAAGCTCATCACTGGTCTGATACATAGTAAATTAGTGTGATCTATTTTACTTAGTTAATTTCATTGTTATTACTAAATTATGCACTACCCTCTATATTTAATGTGCTAAATATATTTCTTCCAGCACTAGATTCTTATTAAATTTTCAATAAATGCAGGTTTTATAAGACCATATTTTTAAAATTTGGAAGCTAACCAATATATTAATTGAAGAACTTAGTGCTACGAGTGCTTCAATCACATATTAAACATTTTGAGATTTAAAAAAAAAATAAAAAAAAATTGAGATAATTAAGTTAAAATAAATTTCTTGTCTATTTGATTTCAGGTTTTTAGGCTGTTAAAAAATTGAACTTAGTTATGTTGTATTGTTGTCAAATTTAAACAGTACAAGTCAGAAGTTAAATGTCAAGGCTTTACACTGAATAGGACGAAAATGTGACTTAAGTACTTTTAGCAGTTAGATCTTTAATTGAAAAACCAACTTACAGCAAGTGTTTCCACTTGGTGAGATTGTCTCTCTGCTAATTCTTGAGATTGTCTAGACCATAAAAAATAAATATATCATTCATACAGTTATCTCTCTGAATTACCAAACTAAATTATACTTATACTTTTTATAAATATGATATATCAGATATCATAATTTAATTTGATAAAAATCCTTGGTTATGCATTTTTCTTTAAACTGGCTTTATTTTAATTTTTGTCCCTTCATATTTTGCAAAAAAATATTAAAAATAAATGTTACAGACTACAGAACTTTTTATTTTTTAAAATCATTAACAAAGAATAAGGTCAAAGCTGGTAACTATGTCACATGGAAATAACGTTATATGAAACAGTTAAAAAGTAACCATAAGTAGTTAAAGCATGATTAACCTGAGCTTAGCCAAGTCCACCTCATAGCCTTTCAACAGTTCATCTTTACGAGTGATTCTTTCTTTCAGGACATGTATACGATTAACCAACAGCTGGCACGCCCTCTCCCTTGCTGCCATCAACAATTCTCTCTCATCTTTAGGAGAGTGAGCCATTGGACGGAGCCCTTCAATCTCATCAAGGTCAAGGGATGATGCCAAGGACCGCAACAAAGCCATGAACTAGAAGTTGACAAATTGTAAACAAATGTTCGTTTTCTGAATCAGAATTGACAAGGATTTTTACAAGGGTCTCCTACAACTATTGACATAACCCAAGCAGACTGAATGGAGCCAGGCCATTAAAATTGTTGGCGCAGTACTTTATGTAGTTGATTATTGCTGGCGTCTATCCTGGCAGCCCACAACCCAAATTATTAACCAACTAGTGTAAATGTGATTCTGATGAAATCAATTGTAACTCAAGTTTTGGTAAACCTGTATGAGGAGTATCCCCAAAACAATCAACTTACAGGTACCCTATTTATTGTTCTTTACCCAAGGAATAGATGAGAATGCAACTCATGAATTTATATCATAAGTACATTCGGATAAGAGGATATAATAACATTGTAGATTTGCACCTTTGACCTTTACTTTATAAGATGATATTTGAAGAGCTCAAGGAAAGAAAGGGCTATGTCACATTTTTGTAGTTTTGAAGTTTTAAAGTTCAAAATTATAGATTTCTTATAAATTAACCAAATTGATTTGAATTTTTAATAGGGTCAGATAAATAATTTTTATTTACAAAACTTAATTCAGAACATTATATTTTTGATCCTCTATCAGCTACAGGGGATAACTAAAAATGTCAAAAATGCCACATAGCAGTTTCTTCACTTGAGGTCTTTGTTTGCTTCTAACAATATTTGTAAATGTCCATCATATTTTACCGTTGCTTCACTACAATCCAGGGCATCCATTGTTTCTCTGTGTGCACTTCTCTCCATCTCCGCCTCAAAATTAGCTGGGGTAATAAGGCCACGAGCCTTCCCCACCTCCCTGTCCAGTGATGTGGCACTCTTGATGATTTTATCCTCAGCATAAGCCTGGTTGACCCTCATCTCTGCTAACTCTTTTTTCAATAATAAAACCTGGTGTAAGGCCTGGTCTTGAGTGGGTACTGGCACAAGAGAGAAACACAAATACTTAACTTTTTGTTGAAAAGCAAAAAAAAAATTATATTTTATAAAACTGACAGGTTGTTATGACAGGCACAGTGAGAGAGAAAACCAGACATGCATCTTCCACACAACTATTTGTTTATTTTCTAGTGAGTATTCTCAATGAAAGCCGGACAAAAATCATCCTTCAAGGCACTGTAGAATGGGCCGGTGAAGAGTTTGAAAGCAAAAAAGTTGGCTAGACAACAGAAAAATTTGAACAGGACTGAGGTTGAAAGAATTAATGGCAGTCTCTTAAGATAGGCAAATGTGGAGATTATTGTTTGATGATGTGTGCATGTGCTCCCTCCCCCCCCCAATGACTGCAATGACCATGGAAATAATGATGATACTCAGTTTTGAAGATATATAAATGATTTAGGACTTTTTAATTTTGTTGGCTTCTTTTACCACCTAAATATTTATCCTGAACTTCAATTTGTTTATGATTTACTAGCTATGCACATAATTTGTAAAGAATTTTAAAAAATAATGGGTTTTTTAAATTCCTACTAATGAACTTTTAAATTCAAAGAAGAGCTACATATAATTTGAATTTCAAATACAAGAAATAATTTACATAAAGTAATTTCATTGTTAGCTTCAAACAATTTAAAAAATGATTTATCTGGTGACACTTGAGTAAAAAATAATTCCTCCTTACAACCTGCCAAGCCTTACAGTCCTTAGAAAAACATTTGAATGAGATACAAATTTTAAATAATCATTACTTTTGTTCAGTAGATTAAGTCCCATTCTTATTTTTTAAGTGAGATTGGATCCTTCAACTGTAAAATATTTTTTAAAAAAAATTATATATTTTGGAGCTGTTGAAATAACTCCCTGCAGTGAAATAATGACAAAATTACATGGTGGCCTTGACTGCTCCAGAACTTTGACCTTTGCCCTTAATTCAGCCAAAGCCTCTCTCTGTCTGGAT
The DNA here is from genome assembly GCA_002072015.1 of Radix auricularia. Lineage (NCBI taxonomy): Eukaryota > Metazoa > Mollusca > Gastropoda > Lymnaeidae > Radix > Radix auricularia. The sequence goes on along the minus strand of MUZC01000300.1, from coordinate 77,765 downwards.
ATAATCTGCTCATGTCTCTCCCCTCTGCACTGGGCGCCAAGACTTGTAAGTTCAGATGTGATGCGGCCCTGACATTGAGAAGATTAAATTTTTATACAAATTAAATCTTTTAAAAAATGTTAAAATCCACTCGTTTAAGCTTTATTTAATAAAATATTTGTTATACAAATTTGTTAACAAATATTTGCCCACCTCTTGTTCAATAAGATCCAACTGTTTCTTTTGCTCCTCCTTCTCTCTCGCTAACTCGTCTTCCAGACGCTTCAGATGACTACTGTAGTCCTCAACATTTACTTTGTACTTCGATGTCAGACTTTGTTCTTTGCTGGAATGAAATCATTGACATTTTATTAATATGTGAAAATTTAAAAATTCATAATTTAAACAGCTGTGGTGCAATTTAAAAAAAACGATTTACAAAAACAATTATGGAAAAATTTATTAATTAAATATTGTTTTCTATATTTATAAAATACACATTTTTAACTTAAAATAATGTGATGAAAATTTACTACATATAAAATAATGATAAAGCAAAATAATTTGAAATGTCATTTGAAATAGTTTATAATAGGTATTGAAACTGCATCAGTATTATTAATTAAGAAATAGCATAGATTGTGAAAAGTTTTTCAAAATGGCTTGGGTTTAGGTTGTTGAATTTTTAATGATGCAATACCTTGCCACAAACATAAGTAAATTACTTAATGCAGACTTACACTGAATCATAAATTTAAAAGCCTTTTATAAGCTTAAGCAGATGTATTTATTGATAATCATTGAATGAATACTAACTGAAGTGAAGCTTCCAGCTTTTTGATTTCTTCTTTCTGTGTGTCAATAATCTTTGTCAACTTGGCCATCTGCTGCCTTAATTCTGTCAGTTCTGTGGCCCTCTGCTGGAGCAGGTCACGGTTCCTCTCCATTTCCTGTTTCTGAGATTCACTCATCTCCCCTGAGATGTCAGACAAACGAGCCGATGCCCCTGAGAGGTCACGTCTGAGCCCCTTGATGCAATCTTGAGAGTCCCTGATTTCTTTCTTGAGCACTGTGTTCTCTTGTCTAGGAGATGAAGATGGATGATCCAGTAAATATTTCAAATAATCACAAGAGATAATTTAATAAAATGTTTACAATTTGTGTTAATAATGGCTTAATTAGAGCTGTCATAGGGCCGTGTGGTTGTCTACCTTTAAAAAAACAAACAGAGGGAAATAAATTTACCTTCCCAGCATGCCTTTTTATGACAAACAATTATATTAAAAAATACAAGCTTTAATCCCAGCTGTAGGTCTGAAGCCTTGCTTTATTTGTCATACAGTTCTATTTATTACTCTAACTGATCAACTGAAGTCTAAAAGAATTGATATGAGAATACCTGAGGGCGTTTACCACATGCTCCAGGGCGGTCAGTTCATCTGTTGGTCTCTGTATGATTACCTTTGGCTTTGGAGGTAAGGACGGCTTGGTTTTGTCTGACTTTAATTCTGGTAGATTCACAAAGACAACACACACACACACACAAAATAATTAATTTTTTTTATATCATCAATAAACCACATCACAATTGTCTACTTAAATTTTAATCCTTAAGTTTTAATCAGGAGATAGAAAAACATAAAAACAGGCAGGATGACTAAAACAACTCACTATTTATCTGCTCTTGATAATCTTTGTTTTTTCTCGTCAGCTTATCCAACGTTTCCTCCATGGTACAGATGGTGACAGAATGTTGCTTTATTTGTTCCTTATATGTTGACAGATCAGACTCAAACTTTTCAACAAGTCCAGCTTTTTCAACAGAAAACTGAAAAAGTATTTTATCACTTAAAGCAGTGCTACTCAAAGTGAAAATCTGTAGACCGGTGCCAGTCTGTGGACCAACCGTCACCGGTCAGAAAGTTATCAAGAAAGGCCAGAAAAATATAATTATGATCTTCCATTTGCATCCACTCATACTTAGCCTATAGAATATGTCAATTTTTTGGCAATAAACACATACAATGAAACAAATACAATTACATTTTGCTACCACCTCAATACAGGTAATATAGAGCACCAGTCCCTAGAGCAATTGAAACATGCCTGCCGTTCTGCAATATTAATAAGTTTGAGAAGCACTGACTTAAACTATATAATTCATCAATATATAATTTTTAATAAACACTTTAAATTTCAAGAACCTTGGCAAAAAGAATAGTTATGAAATAAAAAACACTAGATCAAAATGCTTATAATATACAAAAGACTCTTGCTAAATCCATTAAGTTGAAAGATCATGTCTTATTTTTTTAGATTAAGAAAAAATTTTATTAAAAAAAGCAGAATCCTAGTACAAGGAAAGAATAATGACAAAATAAGATCCTCATTGACAGACTGGACAATCTCATATTTCATAATAAAGAATATATCAGAACCCTATATTATAAGCCATCTTAAATGCCCTATGTTAGAAACACCATATCAGAACATCACATTATAAGCCATCTTAGATGCCCTATGTTAGAAACACCATATCAGAACATCACATTATAAGCCATCTTAAATGCCCTATGTTAGAAACACCATCTAGGAATACTACATTATAAGCCATCTTAAATGCACTATGTTAGAAACACCATATCAGAACATCACATTATAAGCCATCTTAGATGCCCTATGTTAGAAACACCATATCAGAACATCACATTATAAGCCATCTTAAATGCCCTATGTTAGAAACACCATCAGGGAATACTACATTAGAGTCACCATCTCAGAACCCTAATTTATAAAACTAGTAGCAAATTAATAAGTCTGAAAAGAGAGGCTTTAATTGAAGATATAATTTTTCTAGTGGATAATCATTTATTTATTCCTTCTACAAATAATAATATTTGTACTAGGTAAATGTTTCAATTGGAACAAAAAAGCTGGGTAAAATTAACTGAAATATATTTTTTTGAGAATTTTATTAAAAAATACTATTTTAGAATCCCATAAGTCACCTTTTCAGCATCCTCAGTACGTAAAGCCTCAGCTTTCAAGGCCTCTTCCTTAAGCCTTTGCTCTGTGTGCCTCAACTGCTCCAGTTCCTGTAAGGCTGTGCATGCTTCAGCCAACCTGGCCTGATCATCTGCCTGGCGCTCAGCCAATGACTGGACAACAGGTGGACATATCATTTGGATTAGCACAGGTGAATAAAATATGATACCAAATATCCAATATGAAATGAGACCGTAAAGATGATACTAACCCTCTAAATTTTTCAAAACATACATAAAGTAGTTATGAATCACCTAATTGGTACCCCTCTCAACAATTGATATCTTTCAGTCCTAACTTTCAACTTACCCCTCTCAACAATTGATATCTTTCAGTCCTAACTTTCAACTTACTCCTCTCAACAATTGATATCTTTCAGTCCTAACTTTCAA
>MUZC01000300.1:57158-72892 GCA_002072015.1 Radix auricularia | reverse complement strand
TGATATCTTTCAGTCCTAACTTTCAATTATCAATCAACTTACTCCTCTCAACTGCTCTAGAGATGCCTCTAGTTCATGGATCTTTCTCTTCTCTGCTTCAATGAGACTATCTCTCTTGGCTTCTTCCACCGTCCGAATTTCATCAATAGCTTGATTCAGTTTTGTTTCATCTATCAAAGTTATGCATATATTTATTTTTTTTATTTCTTTGGGAATGCCAACATATAATTGCAGTTATATTTCAATAATTAAAAACTTTTTATTGTATTTATAGGTAGTAGAGTGGATTTTAAAATTATAATAATAACTCTATGCGTACGTATATGTTTTAAATAATTTGGTTAAAATTTAATAAATTGTATGCATCTTTTTGCATCAATATTTTTATTGGCTTCAATAAATGATAAATTGTTCTAATGATTTATGTCTAAAATTTAATTATATTTTAGATTTGAATGTGAAGACCTTGAAAATATGGGACATTTTATACGATAACTAGCTTTTTTTTCTTCTCAAGACTGAAAATATTTTCTAAAAATAAAAAAGACACTCAACTTTTCACTAGAAACAAATCCTCCAAAAACCCACCAAAACAAACAAACAAACCAAAAAATTAACAACCACTGACAAAACCTTGCCTTCTAGTTTGGTTTTCTCCACAGCATCTTGAATCTTAGCCTCCATCTCAGCAGTGAGAGCATTCATCTGGAGCTCAAGCTCTGACCTGTAGGACTCAACCTGTGATGCAATCTGTGCCTTCAACTTCTCTGACTCACTGATGGATGACTCCCAGCGGGAGTACAAGGATTCTATGTGTTTGCCTGGATCTGATGGATACAATAGTGGATGTGTTTTAGGAATATGTTGAGATCTGATGGGTACAAAATTGAGTGTGTTTTTGGTTTTGGGATAAGATGAATACAAAAGTGAATTTGATTTTTAAGGAATTTGTTGATATCTGATGGATATTATAGATCTTTAGTTTTTTTAAACATTTTTCAGTAAAAAATTTTAAAATCTCATTTAAATTACCTCACTGTTTATACCCATCCTATCCCCCTACCTCAGGTTCAATTTATCACTAGCATTTATATTAAATTTCTTCTTAAGCAGACCTAGGTTTATTACATGGAATTGATTAGTTGAATTCCTATCAAGAAAAATAGTTTATGGTACGTCAACACAGATGAAAGCGTTTCAGAAAGTAAATAATGAGCAGATATTACCATCTGTTGAGATCTTCAAATTAACTCCGCATTTCTCCAGGGCTTGTTCTATTCTTAGCTCCCATTCCAGTTCAGATGTCAAGGTCTCCAGTAGCAACTCACGTATCCATGTGAGGGTGTCCTCAGTGCCCACAGACTGAATGATGCTCAGCTCCTGCTTCAGAGACACTTCAAGTCTTCCGTTGTCTCTCAGTCGTTTCTACACATTTCAGTTAGACCAAAATCAAGACATTCACATTACGTCATTACAACTCAATAATTATGCTATTTAATTATAAAAACTATTATTGTAACATAATATACAAAGGCAAAGACCTCTTTATTACTGATATCACTTATATTCTAGGTTTTTAGAAAAAATTATACCCCAATAATAAAAAAATATAAAAAAACAATGGCGATTTCCCATGCAAGTTTCCACAGTTGTATATTTTTATCCCTTTTTATTTATGTACACTGAATTTGAATGACCTGCATTTAACTTGAGTTAATTTTGTGTGCATTCATTTTGAGTAATTTTGTATGCATTAAATGTGAGTAATTTTATACACAAAGTCTGAAGCCTTTGGCTATGATTAAATGTCGAAAACTATCAAGACTTCTATATGCCAAATAAAGAAGCAATATACTGCTGTATTTCCTGCCTTCACTTCTTCCACTTTTATCAATAAAAACTTTTCAAAATTGATATACCAAACATTTTTAAGTAGGTTTGATGCACTTCCTTTAAAATATTTTTGTTCAGTTAGTAAGTAGAAAAAACATAAAGTGCAGGGTATAGGAAAATGGTTAGTTCTACCATTAGCTAACATTTTTATTTTCATAAAAAGGAAATTTTTTAAAATAAAAATAATATTTTTTTAAATAGGATCAAATATCATTTATCACAAACATTCGTTTCATTCACCTGTCTTCTTAACTAAGAATATTTAGATATCAGTTTGCAGATTCAGTGGTTGTGTTAAAAGATGCACCTTGAGACCAGTAGAACTCAAATGGCAGGAATGAAACCATCTAACCCCATCTGAAAATTTCCATCCCTTATTATTCCTGTAAGTAAAATATATGCAATATCATCTAGGACTTACCACAGATGATTCCAAAACTTCTTTCAGCTTCTCTGCATGTTTAAGTAGCTCATCTTTTCCTGCATTTGCAGTTGTCACATTTGCCTCAAGTTCTTTGATATTTGAGAACAATTTAACTCTTTCCTCAATAAGTTTCTTCAAAGATTCTATAACTTCATCATCAGAGAGCTCTTTTTCAGGGGCTTTAACTCCAGGAGTAGAGAAAGTTACTTGAAATACACGAGATCTGAATCTCTCAAACTGAAATTTTCACAAATTTGACATGGATGTAACTTACTTTTTTATTTTAAATTTTCAATAAATGCAAAAAGGATCTTTAACAAAATCATCTTATTTTCTAAAACAAATTTAATTAAGACCTGGTTAAACAAATGATCAACAAAGGATTGGAATAAATAGAACAAATGACTAAAATGATTAGCTTATTTTACAAAAAATTTTATAGAACTTTCTAAAACTTTTTTTAGTCATTGCATTGTCTCAGTGACTCACCCGCTTCTGAGACTGTTCAAGATCAACCCTGACCATCCTTTCTGTCCTCTGGACATCATGAACCTGAGTACTGGCAGTGTCAAGGTCACTCTGAATTTTTTGTTTTGCATCTGTTTCAGACAATATCAGTGTCTTAGACTTTTCCAGTTCATCCCTTAAGGCAGCGATTAGTTCAGTTTGTTCTTGTATTTTACTTTCTGCAGTCTTGAATTTCTGTGTGAATAGATAATGTATATCTTTGCATTAGCATATCATGTAAAATAAACCTATCATTAGAATATCATATAGAATAGAATAAAGCTTAGAATGTCATATAGATTAAGAATGTAATTGGCATATCATTTAGAGTAGCACTGCAATTAGCATCCATGTCTTTGTGAGCTTTGAAGAAATGTTCAATTCCCATCGCTAATTATTTCCTACAAAACATTTTAGAGTATTCAAAGAACTGTAAGAGTCATTGTTGAAAGCTTTTCTTGAGGTATGAGCAAATAAAAATACATGATTATGTCACAAAAACATGTACTGGAAACAACATCAAAATAAAAAATCCCAGTATTGAGAGAGGAGATACTCTTATTATAATATCAGAGTTATAAGAAAGGCTTATAAGAAAAGAAAGCTATTTTTAGGTGAGAGTGACATCGTGAAATAATATAATTATGTTCTGTTGATAAAATATAACTGTTTGAAAATCTGTACCAGCCATCAGATGCAGTGGTTTAAAGATCCAACCAAAATCTATAAGAAAGTGGACTGCACTGAAAAGACACCTTGACATGAATTCTGGTTTGAAGAGCAGCAAAAGTAGAAACATTGATGTAGATGGATTATATTCTCTTGTTCATTACAGACACTCCTTCTAAACAGAAGATCACTGGCTGACTAGGAGACAGAGATGGATTGAGGGTGTGGAGAAGAACGGAGGAAGAAAACTAAGAATAAATCTAATAGGAAAAATAGGATTACATATACCAGGATACCACATGCGTTGTAGTGCCATTGATAATGTTGAGCTATTGGCTACTAAAATAAAATACAATTTATGTAATCTAATTCTTTACTTCTGACGGATTATATATTTTGATATCATACATTTTTTAACCATTCATGTTTACAGAACTATGAGACAAGATATTCTTATTTGGGACTTTTCCCCTTAAGCTGTCAATCCCCATGTACACTAGAGTAAAAGTCAACGTTTTTATTTAAATTACATGGCCCAATTGAAGGGAATATTTACACATGCTTAACTCATTTTAAGCATTTTTATCACCACCATAAAATACTATATTGAAAGCACAACAAAACATCTGTTTTATTAAAGATAGTACAATAAGTTAACATGTTATAATTATACTGTAATACTGATTACATGTTACGTTGAGACCTTAGTGATGCCTTAGTGTATGTAGTAAATTCAGTTACATACACATGGCTGATATGGCATGAGTTTACCATAGCGATTGTTGAAGAAATTTTAAGTTCCACTAATTTTCAAGTGGCAAATCAGTGTGTCGTCGACTTATACTCAAGTTTATACAGTAAATTTTTATTTAAAATATTCATTACCTGTCTGAGTGAGATAAGTTCTTTTTCTCTAGCATTCGTTTCCTCTACAGCTTTTGGAGACTCCCTGCTTTTCTGTATTTGTTAAAATAGAATACATAATAGGATAAATGATTTTTCTTTTCTGTTTATTAAAAATATGTTATTCTGTTGATAAAGTTGATTTTCTTAAAAATTTCCTTTTCATTTTGTGTCCCTTATTTTTTAAAGATGAACATTTAAACTTGAACAAATGGTACCATTCATTAAGCTAAACATTGTAGTTGACATGTTATGTTCAGTTTTTTTTAAAATAAAAATAAAATAATTGTTATATAGTAAAAACTGTATTTGTTTTAAAACTACTTTAACAGAGTTATCAACAAGAAACAAGAAGTAATTTATTCTTCCCATAAGTCCTGAGAAAAGAAATGTAATTCAATAGCAGATTATTTCAAAGAAACAATGAAAATATTTTAAATAAATATAGTATGAATGTTTCTGATTTTAATTTAAGTACAATAGCCCAGGAGTGTAATATATTTACCTAAAGTGACAAAAGTATTAAAACATTGTATGAACAATTTTTGTTACGTGTGCATGGTGAAATATTTATTGGAAGATAATATTTCAGGAATATTACATCAGATTAATTTTTTAAAATGAAGACAAGATAATGAATACTGATAGCAAGAAAACATTAGCAGGTGATGATTTAAAACAGAGCTTTTGATATAAATGATAAATAGTAATGATGATACTAGGGGACAATAATAAAAATGAATTATTGAATAGCAATATGCATCTATTATTTAGCATGATACAAATAATATAAGATGCCTTTAACCTATTCACACTTGCTATCCAATCATTAATTTGACATATATTTAGTTTTATAAATATAAATTGAAAATTAAAAAGTTGTTAATAAATTTAGGGTTTCAAAACTTTTTTTATTCAATTCAGATTAACTTGCATTGAACTGACACCATAGTAAGCCATAATAATTCTCCCCCCCCCCCCCCCACATTGTTGATATTATATGTGATCAGACTATTTGGTAGGAATTGATTAATAGCACACTAGAAATAGGAATTATTATACATGTTATGACTAAAAAAAATGTCTAACAGAAGTCTTTATAGGAATTCAGATGTATAATTTCAAAGAAACTTCAAAAGAAAACAAATTTTTAAATTTAAAAAAGTATTTAAAAAGTATAAAGTTGAATTTAAAAACTAATCAGTATTTTTAATAGGTAAGTAGTTTTATGAAAGAATACAAATTTTATGAAAAACAAAAACTTATCTCAAATTTTTGGAAAGACGAGCATTTATGTAAATATATTATCTAAAGATGATCGATAGGTGTTGGTTTTTAAAAATTTGTAAGAAAGCAATCCATACAGTAAATATTGTTAATTAGTAAATAAACTTTATTAACTAGTAAATAAACTACTTATATCATTAGAAAGAAATTTTGCTTTCATTGGTAAAGTTTTTAGTGAAATTCAAAATCAGTTATTATTAATTTAATTTTTTCATTTGATCATTGCTTTGTTGAAAAAAAAAATTATTTTCACTCAAGACTTTTACCAATTACTGACAAACTAATGCTATTGTTACTGTTGGCAAATATGTCTTGAACTTCTTACCCCACCAACAAGCCTTAGATAGGGAGGTATTTCCTTTGTGATGGAATTTTCAAATAGTCAGGGGATATTAATGAAATATATTAGTTAAAGCAAAATATTTTAATAGTTAAGTCTCATTAATGTGTAATTCCTTCTCCATCAAATATGTTTACACCTAGTATGGGCTACCATAAAAAAGTTATGGTATTTGATCAAAATGTTACAATGGAGACATAGTGTTAAAATGAGTGCTTGTGGTGGATACGTCCATTCACATTAACATCGTGCATTAAAAAAAATAACAAAGTGCAAATTTGTAAACAATTCTATAAAAGCAAAGAATTATTAAAATTTAAGAATGAATTGGCATTTAAAGACAAATATAGTATCTATAAATAAATTATAGTATTTTTTAAATTTAAAATATTAAGGTTTCCATTAAACATTTATTTACTAGGAAATGATATCTTTAATTTGTCATTCCAAAAATATCATGATACGGAAGATTTAAGCCAGAAGTGAAAAATATGTAATGTTAAGAAGAAGCTTATGAGGATTTATGTGATTAGTCAATGGATTTTATCAAAAAAGATTTTAAATAACACTCTAACAACCAAACATAATTAGTCTCACTGACATTGAACACTATTATATGTTAAATACTCTACAATGTAAATCAAAATTTTAATTTTAGCTCCACTTTTCACAAAACCTCTGTGAGTCTTGCCTAACAGCATTGCCTATCATCAGAACTGACAATATCAAGTCCAAATGTTAATATTCTCACACTAAATTACCTTGGCTGAGTTAGCAGTCAGTTGAACATCTTTTTCCCTTATGTCTTTTTTAAGGACTTCAATCTCACGAGTCAATCGACTGATGGTACCATCCTAAAGTCAGGTAGATAAATATACATTAGACTCATGATATTCAGCTATTTCTAATAAAATATTGTTTCTCAAAATGTTAAAATTATTTGTTTTGTGGTCATTTTTCAACTATCTAGTAAACAAAAGATAAATTATGAATCAACATAAAAGCACTGATTTTATAATATTACAAATAATATCTTTACACTCTGGTGGGTTGTCTTTTAACTTATTGTAGATTGGTAACATTATACATAAGACTTTTTTTAAATGAAAAAATTGCACTCTTCTCAAAACAAAAATACCACATTTTAATGTGTGAGTGTTGAATTCAATTTAATTGATCTTAGTGCGCATGGTGATTTAAGTGTATGCAGGAAACGGCAACATAAATTAGGAAAAAATAGAAGTGTGATCAAACAAATATTTTAAATAAAATTATTATTATGACTAAACTAACTCAGTTCCCCGGCAATAACACTGGATGTTTGTTTAAGTTGAGCTGTATACAGTTATGACTAAACTAACTCAGTTCCCCAGCAATAACACTGGATGTTTGTTTAAGTTGAGCTGCATATAGTTATGACTAAACTAACTCAGTTCCCCACCAATAACACTGGATGTTTGTTTAAGTTCAGCTGTATACAGTTATGACTAAACTAACTCAGTTCCCCAGCAATAACACTGGATGTTTGTTTAAGTTGAGCTGCATATAGTTATGACTAAACTAACTCAGTTCCCCAGCAATAACACTGGATGTTTGTTTATGTTCAGCTGCATACAGTTATGACTAAACTAACTCAGTTCCCCACCAATAACACTGGATGTTTGTTTATGTTCAGCTGTATACAGTTCAAGTAAGTGCTGAAAAATTTTCCATTATTGAATTTATACTTAATGAAATTCTCATTGTTATTTGCATTAAAATCACTATGCTGTGTTCTGAATTTAAGCTCTTTACTAAAAAAGATGTAAAAGTTTATCAACGAATGTTGTAAATCAAATACAAAACATGAAGCCATCTTTCAGTGTTTTGGGCCCTACAGAATGCACTTGTGAAATACAATAAGCACTATGGTGATTCTGAGAGGTTTTAAGTTCATCATCATGTTTTGTGGTCAGTTTCCTCACAAGGTGATAACAGAAAATCAGTGAAGTCAAAAATATTGAGCACAATTACCTTCTCAGTAATTTCCTCAGAGCTACACCAAAAACTCTAGAGAATCAATATGAAGTAATGAAGATGTCAATTTTATAAGTACTGAACACAAATAAAGTACAAATTTTGTAGGAAGGTGTTTTTCACTTTCAAGGCTTCTGCTTTTAGTAGTTTAATTTTGAATTGTAGTATTTTATCAACATGAACTTATGCCAAGATATAAATCTATAACAACAGTGGTTACTAATAGAATGCAAGAATGAAAATTAAACATTACCACACATTAAACAGCAGACACAGGTGGCTTGACATTCTGAACAAAATTTACTAAACATCACAAACATTCAGGCTAATAACATTATTAAAAGGAACTCATTTCATTCAAATGTTTACTAAACACAACAGGTATCAATATTTGCTATAGAATCACTGTTAATGTGTTTAGTCATCTTTAGAAAAATTGCCTCCAGTCAACTCAAACTTTTTCCCTGCCATGATTTAATAAGTCCCACTTAATACCATACCACCACCCCCACCCCCCACCCCACTTCCAAATGCACATTTTCAAATTCTTCACCAGAATACAAACAGTCTTCAATAAATCTCGCCTGCTTGACAGACGTTTTTTCCACGTTCAGCCAAAAACACATGAAAAAAAAGAGGGGGGGGGGTGAGAGGGGGTGTAGGAATGTTTTAACAAAAATGATGCAACACTTAAACCTAGATTTGATGGAAGACTTTTGACACGGAACAACAACGTAATTAAATATTTTATTTACTGATTTTAAGAAATACAAGATGTGAGTAAATTAAACTTACCTTTACTTATTACACATCCAGAAGTAATTTCACAAATAAAATCAATCCAGATTTGACAATAAGAAATACTTCTTTAAAAAACTTTTCTAGCAATAACAAATTAAGAGTTTCATTCCACTTGGCTGACCTTATTTGACATGTCACGCTGCATCTGTGTCACAAGCCCTGATGTGATATTTTTATCTTTCTTGACTTTGTCCAACTCATTCCTCAAGAGGGAGATTTCTTTCACCCTTTCCCCAAGCTCTTGTCTGAGAAGCTGAGGACTGTTGGCTCTGTCATCCTGTAGTTTGTTCAACTGAAACCCAACATACATAAACATCAACAGCTGTTATAAAAAAAAACTTTCAGTTTTGAAAAAAAAAGACAAATGTTTGAATAATCTGAATATTTACTAATGAGTAAGGTAGAGATTACTCGCTCATCAGGATGACTGAGTATATGGCTGTATACTTCCTCGTTCAATTCCGGTTATGGTAAGAAATCATGTTTGTAGAATTGAAGAGTTACAAGTATTCCCTGCCCCTTGTCATTGCATCCTACGATTATATTTGCCCATTCGAACTATCTAACACTCTAAAATCTATCACTAAACCTTACCCACACCCTAAAACCTATCACTAAACCTAACCCAAACCCTAAAACCTATCACTAAACCTAACCCAAACCCTAAAATCTAACACTGAACCTAACTTAAATCCTAAAAACTATCAGTAAACCTAACCCAAACCCCAAAACATATTACTAAACCTAACCAAAACCCTAAAAACTATCACTAATTCTAACCCTAACCCTAAAATCTATCCATAAGCCTAAAATGTCAAGACAAACCATTTATGAAAAAATCTTATTCATTATCAATTCATGTAGTAAAAAAAATATTTTTTTAAAAAAACCCAAATGAGGATCGAACCCCGGACATCCGATTCAGCAAACGATGGTACTATCAATGTTACCATGAGGACACAACCAAGACTGAATTTTTTTAACTTCTTAAAAAAATTTACAAAGAATAGCGATAACCGGAATTAGACAAGGGAGTAATGAGCTGTATACTCAGTCGTTCTGACGACCAAGTAATCACTACCAATAAGTAATTATTTAAAATAGAAATAAATTTAACATGCAAATAACTTGTAAACACAGGCATCAAGAAATACCTGTTCCTTAAGGACAGCAATTTCTCCCTTTTTGGCGCTGACTTCAGTCTCAAGATGCAAGAGTTTGGCGGACCAATCCATGTCTCCCCCCATTATTATTGATGGTTCCTGGCATATTTTATTCTGAAATTACACAAAGAGTTGTAAATGAAATAGCTACTTCTTTGACTAAGTACAATGTGTACCTACTACAAGGTTTAGCTACACTTGATTTGATTTAAAATAGAAATATAAATATTTCGTCCAAAGCTTTCTTAGAAAACAAAAATGGAGGAATAAAAATAAAATAAAGGAAAACCAACCATGCCCCTACATATTGAGTGTTTAATATAGTGGAAGAGTAAATACACTCAAATATTGCAGCCATTGTTACATAGACTAAAACACAACTGTTACTTAGATACCTGGAGTTCTCCTATTTGCTGTTGCAACTGTTGTATTAGTGTGTCCTTACGAAAAGATTCAAACTCAAAACCTCGCAGCCTATTTATTTCTTCAGACATCTGAGCTAATTTCTGATCCTAAATCAGAAGAAAAAAAATCATTTTGTTTTCATTCACTGACTGGGATTATGTTGTATACGGAGGTACTATACACAATGACAAGTACAATATAAATGCAGCTCCAAGCTGTCTCCTGTTATGGTAATAATTACTGGCAACAGATCCTTTCCTAAGTCAGTATAAAGAACTTGCACTGGGAATTTTTTTTTATCAGTGTTCACTTTAAATTTTTGTGCTGGATTTCAAGGTGAAGCTTTGACAGTTGTCCTCATTTAGAAACACATTCTGAACAACTCCAAACCCACCTAAAACAACAAGGACAACCATCTTTGGCTGAGCATGGTGCACATGTGTCCCATGCTACCACTGAGCTAAGAATCAAATGTGGATGACAGGGTATTCTATATTTTGCTGGATCAATCTTCAGCATAAAATAGAAAACCTAGGAAATGTGTGAAATATAAACTATTTCATCTTTTGCATAAAAACTTCAGCCGTTCTATACAACACCTGCATTAAAGACATTAATTGAATCATATTTGATTATTAGAGAAGTTCTCAAACCTTTTCTTGTAGGTCAGGAATAGAACTTGTCCTTGATAAAGGCTGAGTAACCCATCCACCAACTACAGCTGGGGGAAAGAGACATCAACATTGTGTCAATTATTTGGCATTATAAATTTCAGTAAAATGGTTCAATAAGACTTATGATAAAAAGGCAATTTTAAACTTAGCTGGGAAATAAACAGTTTAAAGTACTCACTAGTCCTGGCCATAGCTGGTCCAACTATGGGAACATTCTGTACATTTCTGCGAGCAGCACCTGCGCTGAGTGGCCTTGACCTGAGAGGAGGTCTTGGAACAGGAGGAGGAGGCTGTGCCAGATTTGTGTGGGACCATGTGGCGGTCGTTTGAGGGGAAGAGGTGGCATATGAAATATGTGGTAAACCATGCACAGTTCCGTAATGGGATGTATACGTGTTGTACATATCCTGGTCTGAAATCACAGTGAGGGGCTGGTTCCATATTTGGGGCCTCTGAGATACTGGTGGAATACTCACCTAGATATAAGAGAATATGATCAAGGACTGTCGTTGAAGTGAAAAAAAAAAAGATACACATTGACATCTTCAAATGAAAAGATAATTTTAAAACTTACAATAAGTTGTTTATCATTAATATGTGTAATGAGAAGCTGTTAGAAAGATATGTGTCCATGCTGGGTGACTCCATTGAAGCAAAAGGTGAGAAGGGTGTTACTCATATATATATATATATATATATATGTATATATACTGAGCTCCTTTTTTATGTCAGATACTACAGAGGTATTTTGCTGTTTTGTTGCAACCTCTAATATAATTTTTGTTCAGTCATAGTTATCATGGGACAGACGAGAGGACTTAATGTGGATTAGGCTACCCATAGGAAGTAGAGAAAGATGTCAGCTCATTCAACTGGAGAATCAAAGGATTGATGGGAAGGAATTGAAACAAAACCTGATCAGGAGATTCACATGCAAGGTGTTGGCAGATGTATTGGCTCTGATAGAGGTAACTACACATGTGTATTTTCAAGGTAAGATTTGAAAAGATTGAGGCTGAGTATCCAAACATTGCCTGGTGCACTAAGGTTGCAAGACGGGTCTTAGCATTTCTTTCTTGCATACTCTGATTGCAGGGCAACCTCATTTTATTATTAGCCTATCTTTATGTGGACATATAGTCCCAAATAAAATTATTGTGAACTCACTGCTAATCTTAAGGTAATAATTTATGTGAACTTGAAAATAAGCTGGGGAAGAAATATTTTTAAAAATTAAAACACTTTTAAAAAAAACTATTTTATTCAGTCACACTCCCAACTCTGATATTTAATAGTTTATTAACAAGGGGTTTTCAATGTCAACAGTTAAACTTTAGATTGAGTGATTATTTCATGCTTAGATAAGAGTTAATAGGATTGGTTTTACAGTGTTATTATAAAATTTTATGAACAAAGAAGATAAGATCCTGATAGTTGCCATAGTTTAAATTAGTCAATAATAAAATTTTCTTTTATAGAAGTTATTTGTATAAAAATTTCTTCTGTGAGCTCCCTTACTAATCTTTTTTTAAAAGGATATTGAATATACATAATTATTGCATACTTAAGAACAGCAAATTCTACTTGAGAAGAGATTTAAAAAATCGATATAAATCCTTAAGTTAATGTGTTTTATGACTGAACTGCAGCTATGGCTTATCTCATGTTTGTCTAATGTCATAACAGATAAACACAGCCCGGCTTTGTAAAGTTCCCTTTTCAGAACATGCTGGTCTAAGAGGGAAAAGTGAAGCAGTGTTCCTATAGCCATGGCATACTAAAGGATAATGTGACAGCCCATAGCTCACTAGCCTTTACTTTACCCTAACTAATGTTGGGTACAATTTAGAGCTGGGTGGACTCAGGGACAACCTGAAGCATGGAATCAGGCCCCTGTCTTCACAGAGATTTAAACCCACATTTCTTGGCACACCAGCCAAGCATGCATGCTGCTGGCCACCATGCCCCTTTCGCTATGTATATAATCTTTAAAAAGTTAGAGAAAAGAACAGAATGAAATGAACTTTATTAGCAGCCCAAAGTGGCAAACCACCTACAACATCAGTAGCTTAGCTAAGAGGTAAAACATTGCGTGAAGTTAAGAGGACCCCTTCTGAAACTTGTCCTATTAACAATGTTTCAGAATTAAATCATCTTTGCATCAACACTTTGTGTTTAATAACTTCTAAAAGACTAAATTTTAAAAAAAAGAAGAAATTAATTTTTGAAATTATCTTATGAAATAATAATTTCAGCACAAAGTCAAATTTCATCCCTAAATACAAATTGGAGCTCTACCTATTTAACATAACTGAATATTTAATTATTTTGCTCTTAAAGGAAAAAAAAGATATTTAAAAATGTTTTTGAAATCCAAAGTAAAATACAGGAAATACTGTTGTAAGGTTGAAGCTATAAGAAATATACAAAAACTAACGCAAATCCCAATGAAGGGAAATAAAAAATATAAATTATATATTAACAACAAAAAATATTAATTTGTCAATAATTTTTTTGGTGTCAAATGCTTTTGGCCCAAATTGTGCATTTAAAATTATAAAACTTTTTTTTAGATTTTCATCTCTCTTGAAAGGTTTTTGTGTTGCTAATGTAGTGACTACATTTGTTTTATAATGTAAAAAATTTTGGATAGTACAATTTGTGGATTGTGTTAATATTACTTTAAATTTTCTATTTAAGCTTTAAAACACAAATTTTAATTAGTTTATCTTTGCTTTAAAGATATAAGAAACTATGGTTCTGCAGTGATAATTTTTTTGTTTATAAAAGGAACGAATTAAAAAGCCCTCGAGATTATTTATGAAAAGAAAAAAAAAGCAGCACTACCTGAGTATGATTCTCTACTTGCAGCTCAAAAACTTGTCCATTGTATCCAAATCTGATATGGTCACCAGGAGCCAGTCTCACTGCCGCATTTTGAACCCTGACATCATTCACATATGTCCCCTGAGCTGTGTTCAGGTCTTGAATAATGAAACAATCATCCTGCTCACTGTATTCTATAACACAATGCTGGTAGTCAACACCAGGCAGCTGGAAATAGCCATGATAAATATTAAAACAATTAAAGAAAACAGTCCGAGATAAACAAGAGTTACATATGAAATTTAATACTCTAACAGGATTACCCCAATTATATAATATTTGTAAGGGATTTAAATAAGCATGAAGACTCTGTCTTTATGTAATAAAATTTCTTACTTATTTGTAATTTTATTGTTGTTTCATTTTACATACTAATTTCTTATTGTTTCTCTCCTTTATCCATTTTATTTATTCATTAATGTTTGTAAATTTTCTAAATTAAAGCTGTCAATTTATTATTTATTGATTATTTACAATAATCATCTGTATACCTTTTAACCTATTTAAAAGCTACATTAGGATAATTTACAGTAAACAAACCTGTATCGTAAAATCACAATTCTCCCGTCCAATTGTAGTTACTTTGGGTAAAAGAGGAAATAATGTTCCATCAGCACCTTTTAAATAAGACTTTACCATTCTCAATTTCTTTGGAAGCAGTTTATCAGGCAGTTCAGAAATGAAAACAGTGTATTTCAAATGCATGCATTCAACACAGAATGTAATGCTTTATTTAAAGCTTTCTGCAACAAAAAATTGTTTCACTATGAATACATTTTTTAAATTAAATAACAATTTGTAGCATTGAAAAAACAAAAACTGAGAAGACCTTTGATTATTATCAAGTAAGCTCACATCACTAGTAAAAATGAAATGTGTTTTATTTAAGAAAAATACTAATGCTAAATAATTTCAGACACTTTAAAAAATATATGAATCTATGCAATAATGTTATGTAAGTATTAGGTTGAGGAAATGAATGATTAATTTATCGATTAATCATTTAAAACTTTAGCGATTAAATTATTTTTAATGATTAATCGACACATCACTTACAAATTAATGGAATTCAAAAGGCAGTGGCTATTGAGAAGCTAACGTCTTAATAGCCCACAGGCTATCGAGACGCTAGCGTCTTAATAGCCCACAGGCTATTGAGACGCAAACAAAATAAGCCAATGAAAATTAAGTATGTAAGGTTGGCGTATTTAAGGGTTGTCCTTGACTGACATCACGCGCCAAATGGGGTAAGGGAAGGGTCATGCATATTTGTGACGATGTGTGAGAGGGTGTTAAATATGATATAACATGTAATTTACGCGCAACTTAAATAAAACTTCTACAAAAGTATTCGATTGTCTTACAGTAAATACATATTTAAAGGTAAAAGTGTATTTTTCATGTCGAATTTATTGTAAAAATACAATAGAAGTAATAGAAAATTTTATTTTCTTGTCTTCAACAATGCATGAAGCGGCCGTCCATACATGACGTCACGCGCCTGTGGGTGGGGGCGAACATGGGTAACGCATTCGTGAGATTGTAAGTCAAGGGGGTGGGGCGACGTTTAAGAAATCAAAATGTATTTCTTGAAATAAAAGTTACACTTTATTGCTCACAATTTATTTAGTGACATTTTAACGGCTTCATGCGTGTTCACGATATTAGACTTAGAGTGAAGACTTACACTAAATACATATTACATATTTATATGTCAAAAATGTTAATTGAAACGTGGTAGTTTTTTGGGGGTTTTTTTTTGGGGG
>MUZC01000300.1:24253-48260 GCA_002072015.1 Radix auricularia | reverse complement strand
CCCCCCCCCCCCCCGGTGCACTGAGTGTGAATTTATGGAACGAAATCTGTTTAAAGATTTTGTGTATTTGTACCAAATGTCACTTTATTTGGTTGTCTGAATCTTGAATTATTAGGGAACAGACAGCAAATGCGTCTTATATGTATATAGGTATATAAAGTGTGTATATAATATATATATATATATAGTGTGTGCAATGAAAAAGACACATGTTTCTCGTGCACTAACACAGTCAATGTACAAAGAAAGAAAAGGTAAACATTGCCGAGTGTGGAGGTGACGGGACAGGTATGTACAGTAATCTTGGGGGACTCGAATCTGAATGACTGGGGCACAACACACAACAAGTTAACCAGGCTGAATGAACAAGGTGTGTCTGTTCTTATGGACAGACGGTTCAAGTTCTGCTACACTGATTTTGTGGCACTGTTGGCAAAGTGAATGTAAGCCTTGTCCCGTAGCTGGGGAACAGCTGAGTAAGCCTTTGTTTACTTTTTAAAACCATTTTGTTGGTTTCAATTTTTCTTTGTGAAAACACTGTGGTCTAAATTTGTGTTCAGCTAACCGTGTGTGGTCTCAACCAAACAATTCTTGAAACGTCAGAAACAGCTGCAGACCGTTGTCTTTTGTCAGTTTACATTATATGACATTTGTCACAGGACATGACAGAGAACATTGTCAGTAAACATACAGTGAAAGTGCCAGTTATAAATGAGTACGACTGGTAAGTTACAAATAGTAATACTTATTGTTAAATCCAACAGTCTTTGGCCATCCATTTGAACACATTTTTACATCACTTTAGGCTATAATTATCAGTCTAAACTCTAAAGAATTCCCACTTCAGCCTTATATCCAGAGATTGACGGACTATATGTAGATACGTATATCTGATCATTGTTTTCAGTAGGTATCATGGACACTGACATTTCATTGTCATTACTTTCAGGATGTTTGGATAGTGGTATCTGGTCATTACTTTCACCATGTGTGGATAGTGTTATCTGGTCATTACTTTCACCATGTGTGGATAATGGTATTTTGTCATTACTTTCAGCATGTGTGGATAGTGGTATTTGTCATTACTTTCAGCATGTGTGGATAATGGTATTTTGTCATTACATTCACCATGTGTGGATAATGGTATTTTGTCATTACTTTCAGCATGTGTGGATAGTGGTATTTTGTCATTAATTTCAGCATGTGTGGATAGTGGTATCTGGTCATTACTTTCACCATGTGTGGATAGTGGTATCGGATAATACTTTCACCTCATAATTTCTGAGTAGAAGTGTCTCGTCTGAGGGGCCTTGTTATTTCCCTCCATTATTGTCAGTAGTACATCGTATGAGGTGAATTTTTGTTAAAATATAAGTAAACCTAGTACAACATATTTCTTGCCTGCAGTTAATAAGTCATACTGAAGGCAGCATGTTTGAGGTCCTGGTGGGTCAATACCGGTTTACACAGTTTCAGTTAGGGAATAGGTGGTGGCTTATACTAGTCCACGAAATAGTACTGCGACATTAGTCGCCCTTAAGTTTATATTAGAAACGTGAATTTTATCCATGATGTTTTAACTTGAGACCAATGCTCGCATGCAACTGCTCCATAAACTTGTCACTTTATCTTTTTATTAATATTTTTTTAGTTTAAAAATAATATATATATAATGTATTTTAAACAGTTTTTCAAATTTCTGGGCCCCGTGAAAAAGGGGTGTGTGGGGGGGGGGGGTATTGGCGTGGGAATCCGTTTCTTTGTGTGAGTTTATCTTCAGTCTATTATCTCGATTCGCACACTTTTCTGTTAGACTATTCATTAAAAAATCAATTCACTCATTAGTTTCACTAAATCCTGTTCAACGGCGTTTTAGTACAGGGTTTCAAACAAAATTATTTCGTAAATGGGGACACTTAGGGCTTAATTTTAATCCAGTTTATTAGATCTTTAATCCACTCGGGGGAAGATTGGACTAAAACTGACAAATACTTTTCTTTTTTGGTCAGCTGACCAGGGGCGGATTAAGACTGCACGGGGCCCCGGCTGCAATCAAACGGGGCCCTATCCAGCCAGCGTCCCTTAAAATAAAATGATTTCTAACAGCTAATATAAGACTATAACTAAATATTAATGATGAATAAAAAATGAACAAGAAGAAATAACTGTTTGAAGTGTTCGCCGGTATGTTACGGTTGAGTGTGAAAAGAAAATATATTTAAAAAAAAAAAAACATTCCGTCACCGGGAATTCATCCCGAAACCGCTTGCATAAGGAGCCTATACTCTATCCACACGGCCAGCGGAACTAAATGGAACAATTTTAAATATATAAACTATATTTATACTACGCTTCTCTAAGTGAGCCAATTAAATCAAGTTTTCCTTTATTAAGACTATCAGGTCTAAATAGCGATCAGTTTAATAGATACGATTTATAAATGTGTTTATTTTATTAGGCCTATATTTTAACGGGTTCGTGCAAACATTTGTACACTTTTATTATACCAGATAAAAAGTTTGGGGGCCCCCAAACCGTCGGGGGCCCCTGGCTTTAGCCCGTTCAGCCCCCCCCCTTTAATCTGCCATAGAGTTGAACATATGAGTAACCTCAAAGACTGTACATGATAAGGCCGAATGGAAATTAGCTTCATATTATCTTAAATCGTATTAATTTATTATATCAGCCGCACTTTCACAGGCTTCTCTCTCATGAACTTAAAATTATATAGAGAGTATTCAGTCGCAACCTCAAGTTTCGCTACTAACTACTACCGATCCCTAATATTCATAGTCTAATACCACCAGTGAAAAACGTTTTATTAGATTACTTTCACTTTCTAATTCAGTTGACAACACTCGTTGTCAGTTTTCATCAGTCGTGTCATGATGTCGCCCACCAGTGTAAAAATCATGCAAGTTAACTCTTTTTCCCCGGATCGACGCTCCCATCGTCGATTTTATAAGACTTTTTAATTTTTGACGGATCAACGATAAGGGCGTCAATAAAAGAATCACATGACTCTTGACTTTCATTAAACTAGAAATAACCAGTGGCGTTGCTAGGGGGTGCGGTGGGGGCGGGCCGCCCCGGGTTGACACCATGAGCTGCCGCCCCGGGTGACACCTACCCTAGTGACACCTCTAGAAATAACACATGTCTACCGGACAATACGTACATCAGTTGAAACTGACTACTGAGGCATTAATTTCTAATTTTGAAATTTTCCCCTGGTTTCTAGCCGAATTACCGTGAATTGGAACAACAGTATTTTATATAATATTGGCATTTCGGTGTGATCCTTTGATGAAGTACAACATTATATAAAAACACCGGAACAACGTAAACTGTAAACCGATGTTTCATATTAAGTTTGAAATATGTTATTTTTTCATTAAAATGTGTGAATTAACTATTGCTGGATCTTCATTTCGCATGTCTAACTTACAATTATTCAAGAGCGTATCCAATCCCCACTCTATACAGGAGTTATTTTCTTTTGGGCTCTAACGTCCTTGACCCAGTTCTAGTTGTGCTGTCGTCACGGGGTTGTGGGGAAAAAAGGGGTGGGGTCCTCAGTGTTCTCTCCCTACCCAGAGCCATACATTTCCAGTCAATGCCGTGACAAATGTTGTCCTGGTACCCTATTCTTCTACAACTTCTTCCCCATGATAAATAAATCAACGGGGTGAATCCCTATTGTTTCTGTTTATGTGTTTATCTGCGGAAAATAATTTCTGGCGTGACAACTGCTTGTTTTTTCACACCCTGCCTCCCTTAGTTGGTCGTAATTCAAAATACGTCGAGTTGAACGATTTTTTTGAGGCTGGTGTGGGGGTTGGTTTAGAATATTCACCAAAAACGAAATATTGTTTGACCCTAGATACAAACTACGTCAAACAGGTGACAGGGACACGTTTACTGACACCAAGTAAATTTACTGACATGAGATGCCGTCAAGCAACTCCCGTTATAGGAATGTTCACCACTTTTAACTTCTTGGAACTCTATAGCACATAATGAGCTTCTCATAGACACAGTGTTACCAAGTACAGTATGTACACATTGTCATGTTATATCTATAGAGCAGGGGTGGCCAAACCTGCAGTAACTAAGAGCCGTTTAAAAAGATCTTTTTTTTTTTTTTAATGTGCTGAGAGCCGCATTGAAGAACTATTCTTTACTCAGCAATTTTATTTATATATATTAAAATCTCATAAACTGTTCCCCAAGCCGCAATGTGAACACAAAATAGCCGCAGTTTGGCCGCCGTCGGTTTAAGTCGTTATAGATTGTTAATGATTACGTCCACTCAACTCACCAGGTCTCTTTGTTGTCATTGTTTAAAAGCAAGTGATCAAATTGTCCGTCCGCTTTCTTCTCCCGCATCCTGCAAATAACTTGACGTCTTACAGTCAGGACCCCCACCCACCCACTCTCTGAGAATGTGTAATTATCTATTAAAAATAAATTGTTTGTAATCTATAAGATAGATAAAAGCCAGTTGGCAGTATGCGAGTTTGGACACCGTCTTGGTCTAGACGTTTATGGCAGATGTTTTCAACTGTAAACAAAAGAAAATAGGATTTCATTGTGCTCCATCCATTACTTTTCCTTTTCGCCCAATCCACAAATGTTTACTTAGGGGCTAACGGCTAAACGCAACAGGGGTCAACCCCTCCCCCCTGCCCCTTCCGGGTCCAAACAATCTTGGCGTGCTACAAGGTCCAATAAATTTGTCCATAAGGACACATCTATGCGTCCCTTCTTATTACGTGGCCCCTTAACCAACTCAACGTGTAAACATATATGACAAATGTAAACTGAAAGTCGTGTAAATGTCTTCACCCGTGTCAGGACATCTTATTTACGCTATCTTTCCGTGTGGAGCCAGAGAACACCTATCAATGGAATATGAAGAAAGTGATTTACGTTTCTTATAACAACATAAAAATTCAGTTCCCCTGCTGAAACGAATCGCTTTAGAAATACAAGTTCACCGAGAGATGTACGGAATCAGGTAAGACATGAATATATAGAAATATCAAGGAAATG
The DNA here is from genome assembly GCA_002072015.1 of Radix auricularia. Lineage (NCBI taxonomy): Eukaryota > Metazoa > Mollusca > Gastropoda > Lymnaeidae > Radix > Radix auricularia. The sequence continues at coordinate 43,205 of MUZC01000300.1, read as the reverse complement.
ATTTGCTAAGGACATGACACTTTGCGAGTCCTGTCAAGTCAGTTAATTTTAGAATTTATAAGCACTGCCGCAACCTCTAAACCAGTTTTGTGAAAGACATGTATAGGAAAGAAGTGTGCCATAATAAATTTTACAAGCCTAGTGTGTACCTCCTGATATTAAGCTGTTCAGTTAACATTTATTTCATTGGCTGAAGTTTTTTTCCCCCATTATCTATCAATAACTTAAATTAAAAGCACTAGGACTTGTAAGATTATGGCTTCAGTGTAGCCTGCACGTGTGTGGAATTCAATGGATTTATTTCTAATGTTTCAAAAAATATCAAATGTGTAAAACCATAAGTATAAGCACCGCAATCCGAATGGAAGGATACATCACGACTGTCAACGTTATCTCAAACATGAAACATACATGGGCTCAACACGCCGAGGTCAACCTTTGAATGTACCCAAGTCTCGATACATACTGAGGGGAGGAAACGAATTAGAGCCATTCGTCGTGTGTTTGCTCGAACACATTCGCCTCCAGAGAATATACAATATCCAGGGAATGTTTGCCCGGACAGGGCTTCGGTCTTAACTTCAGTTAGAAGACGTGTGTCCCGGGAGTTCGGTGCAACTTTTGTCGTAGTTCATATTTGAGGAGGATCCCTGCGCTAAGAACGTGACTTCTGGTGTCGTAGCGGATACACACTTGGCAGGATGTGTTTTTCCGTGTTTTGTCAAGGTATCATACACAGTCATTCCATAGGAATGGCATTATTGAGCATTTCCTTTTGTCAAACATTTTTGTTGACCAAAACTTTCAAATTGATTGACATCGAAAATGGACGCGTAACTATCCTCTGGGCGATCAAACACCATACTTTAAAAAAAAATTCTTTTATCAATCTCCTACTGATAAAATGCATTTGCTTAAATATGAACAAAATTTGTAGAAACGCTTTTTTTTAAAACGTTGTTGAATTCCATTGTACATAGTTAAAAAGGGTTAATTTACGTTCCGGTAGGTTACATCGAAGGTATTTGGTATCTAGATAAAACGTTCAAAACTCAAATATCACCGTTATGTCGAATCTCAGCCATCAACCTGTATAAAGAGCTGATTTCATGGATAGTGAGACTACGTGCGCTGTATTTTGTTACTTCAAAATGTGTGACGTGAAATCATGAACTATTTAGAAAATTGCTTGTCACCCCGAATTCCACAACTTATTTTCCACAATTGCCATAAAATGCAGAATAACGTACTTTTTGGGGGGGTAAAATAATATAATTTGAATAATTTTTGTACCGTCGTAAAAGATTAAATTATTTTATTTATGTTATTTAGATTTGTATGAAAAATATATATTTAATATTTTGTTTTTCGTTTTGAGAAATAAGAAAGTAAAACACTTATATAACTCTTGAAGTCGCGCCTTGGTCTCTGTGACTACATCATCGCTTAAAGTTCTTCAATGACTGTCTTATAAGTTGTAAGCTATGTCTAGTTTACACATCATTTTAAAACGCTGAAAATAGTGCACCCACTGAGTCTAACTTGTAATAAAAATCGATGGGCCGTGTAGTTTCTCTGTGTTGGTGACCCGGTCTCCATACCACTGTGTGTGTGTGTGCGTGTGTGTGTGCGTGTGAGTGTGTGTGTGTGTGTGAGTGAGTGAGTGAGTGTGTGTGAGTGAGTGAGTGAGTTATTGTATTGAAGTTGAAAATTTTCAGGTTTTCAAACAATAATTATTTTTAAAACAAGTTGTATTTGTTAAAATGTTCATCTAATTAAAACGTCTGTACAGTCTTTCTATGGGAAGTTCATTTTAGAAATTAATGATGTATCAATACGTTTTTATGCCGTTTTGTTTAAAGATTTTAAATTTAAACTAATGATTTAAGTTGTTTGTTATTTTAATCTATCGAGAGAAGTCTGAGGAAGTTGTTTAAAAATAATAATAAAATCATATCTTTGCAGTTTATATGCCACTATTTTGATCCATTGACGTAGAGAGCTCATCTAGGTCCTGCTCATACCCTCAATGCATATTTTATTTTTTATGATTAGTTGCTGATATATATGATATGCTGATATATATATGATTAGTCACATGCGGCGCACATAGTGGATTTTTGTGTTCCACCAGTAATATTACTAAAATGTAATAGCTCCAAATTCAGACAGCTAGTACTGTAGACATTTAATGTTACTTTATACTTGAATATTAAATTTATACAATTGTTGTTTGTGCTCACTGTTTGTTGCAATGGTAGCCATTTATCTTATCTTAGATATACAGACGCTCCTTCTATGCAGAAGATAATTGCGTCCACAGACCATGAGAGATGATCTGTTGGCAAGTGATGCAGCGGTCACAGGCCACGGCTATAGGGGTTCCACGCATTACCCCAGCCGCCTAACTATTGTCTAGTTGGGTACCCATTCAGAGCTGGGTGACTCGGGGACTCGTCAGGCCCACCTTCGTGTGGATTCGAACTCGTGACCATCGGTACAGCAGTCGAGCGCGCTACCCCTCGACCACCGCGTCCCATTTATAATTATAGTTCACTTTGGTTTAAGTTTAAGTCTGTTGTATAAGTTCTAATTTGGCATATTATTATTGATAATTAATAAAATGAGTTAAGATGAATGGTGTGTGCGTGGGTGGGGGGTGTGTTAGGGAACCCTTTGACACATCACTTAAATGATAAAATGGCACACCCCTTTCTCCAAGCTGAGACCCCCTGATTCAAGTGAAGTGTGGTAACATGGCTGGTAAAATTTTATGGTGGTTTCCTTATCTCCCCAGTGAATCACCCGAACACAGCAGACGACTGGAATGGAGGCAAGGGTGACACCAACAACAACCCTGGCTACTTCCCTAAGAACGGCTTTGTCATGAACGGGAGGCCAACTAAAGAACGATGGGACAAGATGCCTAATGTCCCAGAGCAAGCAGGTGCTTTCTTCTGTAAATTAGTTGTGGTCCCAGTGGCGTACCTAGAATTTTTGTCGCTCGGGGCGGTCTCCAATTTGCCGCCCATTCTGTGTCAATCAAATGATGGCTTTTATTAATTAGTAAACATAAATAAAACGTTAAGCCTCTTCTTGTAGTGTAGGCTACTTTAGTTACAGGCATAAAAACATGGTTCCTTTTTATTTCCATTCGGAACTTTGCTTAAATGTCACTAGAGTCACTTATTTTACATTCAAATTTTTCACTGAGTAGTTTACATGGCATTATACATGAATATTTTATTGCAAGTACAGATCAAAGCGTTCTTTTATATTAAAAAAATATTTCCATAGTTTTTTAGTTTTAAAAAAAATCTTTGTATGTGGATAGCTTCACATCTCATTAATTTTCCCCACTCATGTTCTTCTCCTTCTACTAATAAACTCGACATTCAGTCAATAGCTGCAACTCTTCACAAACTGTGTATGCTGCTGTAACAGCGTTTTGTATGAGTACATCTCTTTGTTTAAAGAAATAATAATTGTTTCCAAAGAATTTTGTTTGATATGGCATTGATAAACATTTAACCATTGTATTTGCCTCAACTATGTTTTGACATTGGCTAATGGCAATATAGCAGTGGCCGCACCTACCGCACACCCCCCCAGGTACGCCACAGAGTGCTCCATTTAATTTTGTCATTTATGTGAGTTTCGTGGTGACGTATCAAAGAGCCATTTTTGTCATATATGTGAGTGTCGTGGTGACGTATCGAATAGCCATTTTTGTCATATATGTGAGTTTAAAATGGTTAAAAATAACGTGACGTACTTTATGGACGGCCCCCAAGCTGGTTTTTTTAAAAATTTATTTATAAAGAAATTAATTAAGAAATCTTAACCCACCATGGGAGGTACTAGCCTAAAATATGACATTGTTGTTGCGTCGCAATAGAATATACTATCGTGTGTCTTTAAACTATTACATTATTACATAATAATGATTACATAGTTTCGTGTCATATTTAATTTTTAGCACTGTAACTTATTTATAAAAATAACTAGGCGCGTTGGCAGTTGTTTTTTAAAATAATTGTTATTATTTAATAAAATAATTAATTGTGCGTCTTTATTATATCATAGTTATTGTAGTCTCTAAATCGATGCCTCTAAAAATACATATATGAGGATGCAACGCCAGTGGATTTGTGGTATATTTTCATCTCATTATTTCTACTCTAAATATTATGTGTTATTTTTCTCATACATTTCATTACTGTTTTCTAAATGTAATTTTGATTTATTTTCTCAGCTATAGGCAATCTTCACCTATCGTTTGAATACCATAAAACAAACTTGAAAATACGTGTTTGGCAGGTCACTGATCTTCTGCTTCCACCACGTAAGTACATCTTGTTTAGTTTTTTAGTGTTAGTGGCCGTCCATAAATGACGTCACGCGATTTTGGCCAATCCCCCCTCCTTTTTTAACCCATCGTCACAAAAACTAGACTCCCCCCCCCCNGTCTCAAAAGCTCCCCCCCCGCCCCAGTTAAAAGCCGTATTTTCTATTTGAAAATGAGCATGTTGCATTTTTTTTTTCATTTAGTATGCATTTAGTGTAAGGCTGCACTCTAATATCGTAACGCGCTACAAGAAACGTGAAACGTCATTTAATACATTGTGAGCAATCAAACTTTTATTGAAAGTTGCATCTTCGACGTGGCGTCAAATTTCTTAAAACCCTCCCTCCCTCCCCTCGTCAGACATCGTCACAAATATGTGACCCCAACCTCCAGTGACTGGCGTTATTTATGGAGGGCCCATCATAATAATAATAATAAATCGATGTAGCGCTGTATCTCAGTAAGGAACCGGGCTCATCACATTTCCCCCAATGAAAACATATACATTTTGAAAACATTTTATTGAGAGTACAAAGTACGGCATGAATTATATTACATTAAAATTAATTCTAAATGGCTTATTTCAAATTCTCTAATTTCAAATTCTCTAATACAAATAATGTCAATATAGATACTAAATCATTTTAGAACAAGAAAACATGCTGAATGTCGCCCGTTGGATATCTCGAACATGTGCCCTGTTATGGTTATTTCAATTGTGTCCAAAAACCACCATGGCAACTATCCTTCTTTGTAACCTCTTGTTTGACAACATACTTTGTCTTACGTCTTATCAGTGGGATTTTTATTGACGAACTTTTTAAAATTTCGTTGTTTTCACTATAGACTGCATGTTACTTGGTGTTAACTTGGTCTTTGCTAGTTGACTCTAACTATAACTATATATAACTAAATAATGTTTACTTGATTTTTGCTAGTTAACTCCGTATTCCCACTTTTTAAACATATTTATTGCCCACTTTTCATTGACTCATTGAAAGCTATCACGCAAACAATAGACTGAACACATTTGGCCACCATTGGGATAATGATGATGCCAGCAATTATAAAAGAAATCAACTTGAAGTCAATCAACGAATTGTTCTTTATAAGCCTAGGTGCTCTTTAAAACATTTTACTTTATTTGAACTATAAGTAACAGGAGCTCACATTTAAAGAATTTTGTTCGGAAATGAAATAAACATTAAAATAAGTTGATTTTAAGCACATTTTCACCAACATTTTGAATTATATTTCAGTTGAACTATACTGACTATAGTCTTTTTTTAGTTTAAGTAATAATAAAAGTAACCCCAATAAGGAGGTTGACTAGCTGCTGAACTTGCCATACATCTTTAAAAAACCTAATAGTGATGGATGAAAATTTAAACTTTAAAATATTAAAGCCAAAAAGTTTGTGGTAAAAAAAATGTTATCCTGAAAACAATTTCAATTGTAGAAGTTATGGTACATTATTTATGCATAAACAATTTCCTTCTTCCCATCTGACATTCGAGTGTGGCCTGGCTTGCACACACAAACCAACACACATGTCAGGGAAACATTATGGAGCTATTGGGTTTTCCCTGACATGTCAATGTTGTTACTTGTGTTTGGTGCGGTGCGGTGCGCGCGGTATGAAAATGTATGACGCAAGAGTGTGAACGTGACGTAGTGAGAAGGCAGCAGTTGTTGTGTGAGAGAGATAGAGGTCGGTTGATATATGGAATTGTACTACGAATAATAAAGATTGCTTTTAGTCAGTGTTAGTACAAGGACTTTGTGTTTGGTCTTTGTGCGCAAGTTGGCGGTGAAGTAACGATCATAACCCCTAGACAACGAATCCCCGACAACACAATTAAATTTTAAAAAATGATAAAAATGCAAACTAAGCTCTAACCATATGTAAGATAAGATAAAATCCTGAGAGAAGTGATGATAGCCCATAATTTTAAGTATTTTGTTTGATTATTTAGTATGTGACTTTCATCAAAACATGCTTTACACAACTCTATGTTATCTAATGATTAAAAAAATTTTTAAATATTTTTTAGCCCAAATTTCAATGATTGAATCCATCTTTGTGAAGAGTTACCTCATTCCGGATCAAAGCAAGAAAACAATCAGACAAACAGAAGATGTCAAAGTTGAAACAACAACCAAGGATGGTAACCTAATTTCCCACGCACCTTCTAATGGTATACAACACATCATTACACCGTCTTCCTTCAGGTATGTCGGCTGACCTATGTAGATAACATTTCATATTTTCAATTCTCATTGTTTTCATGAGTTTGTATCACCAAATCATTGCTTTTTATCTCTTCTCGTTATAAACAAAATGGGGTTGAGACTGCAATCAGGCTTATAAATAAGTATTGTTAAAGAATTATCAATCCTTTTAATGTAAGCATTTTACCCTTTCTGAAAATAATTCCCTGGAAAAAAAAAATTTTTATATGAAGATTTTTAATAATTATTTTTATAAAATTTTATCCAGATTTGACACACCGTTGCTTTACCTTGGAGTAACTCATGACATTGTTGCCGAGCGCAGCCTCCGACTAGAGGTGTACATGACCCAAAAGCAGACACGAAAAACTTATCTTATGGCAATGGTTCACCTTCCTCTCAGCATTGCCGTGCACAAACATCTACGAGAGAAATACCCCCTGATCCCGTGCATGAACCACACCATTCCCAACAGCATGCGAGTGTACAGTGCACGGGATCTCATATACCAAACATCATCGCCATCCTGGCTCAACCAATCATTGTCAAAGTCAAATTCTTTTCACTCAAAGCACAGGGCCTCACTCTCAGAGAAAGATTCTGAGAAATTACACACTTTCATGAAAAGGTTTTCGTCATTAGAGCTCTCTGACTCTGATGACAACGACGACGGTGTAGGAAGTAGCATCGGGGTGAGATCCAGCCTAGAGAGGAGCTCAACGTCTCTAGCTGTGACAGCTGATGAGGTATCCTTGCATACTGATGATGATGACATGTCCCCACTGGATGAAGTCAGGGGCCATAACTTGCAATTATCTTCAACTGTTTTGACCAGTAGAAGTGAAAATATTCAAATAAGGGCAAAGAAAAAAATTATTCCAAATGAGATTTTGGAAAAAAGCTCGAGTTCTGATAGCAGTGAAAATTCTGATAGTGGCTTGTCAGTGCGGCGTGTTAGTGGTAAGTTTACTGTCATCAAAGTGGAGGAGACTGTAGGAGAAACAGGAGGAGACCACTCTAATCAAGAAGCAGGTGGTTTCAAATCAAACAAAGAAGACATTACTTCATCTCAAGATTCAAATGGTAAAAAGAGGATTATTCCAAATGAATTGCTCTCAAAGATATCTACAAAAGTATCAGAATCTCTTAATCCTGAATTTGCTCAAAATTCAAATCACTTGGTTGGAAATAATAATGTTCAAATGAAAGTTGATGATAACCAAAGTAATTCTTCCACTCCACAAAATCCACCCAAAATTCTCATTACACATTTGGATCCTATTGATTCTGTGCAAAGAGAGACTGGTATGAATGATACCAGAGATGAAATCACTGAGGAACTTGTTAGATCAAGACTCTTTAGTCACCCATCTGAAACTGGCTCTGCTGTCAATTCCCGTCCCGAGACACCTGTATGGGATTTTTATGATTTTGCAGCAGAGGAGCAAGCGGAAAATAAAGGAGAGATAAATGGTGATAACCCATCCACCTGTAATGACGAGGCCTCAAAAGCCTTGGGAACCTTGCAAGAGAGTTTGCTTAAGCTCAGTAGAAGTTCTCAAGTTTTGGATACATGTAAAGTTGTAGGCCCAGTTCTACCAACTGTAATGATAGATGACTTTGAGATGGATGATGCCAACAATGATAACAGTGAGGATGACATTAGAGAAGATAATGATGATTTTATTGGTGAAAATGATGACGACGATAATTTGGAATAACACCTTTAAAAATCCAAATTTGAAAGTCCCATCTCAGAACACAACCTTCAATACCTCTTTATCTACAGGAGATCTTAGCTCGGGAAACTTTTTATCTGAGAGAGCCATGGACAACACACATTTTGAACAGTAATTCTGTGAGAGCCATATAGTATGTTAAATACTAAAATTCAAGTAAATACAGTGCTTTTTTCTATTAAAAAGGTACCAGGAATGAATGGAAAAAAAGGGTACCAAAACACAAAGTGAAAAAAAAATTCCAGCAGTAATAAAAATAATTATGTGGGAAAAAAGGTGCCACAACACGTTCCCTGTGGCATTATGTGGGACAAAAAGCACTGAGTGAATGTTGCATTTTGTGTCATTTCAACACAGTATGACAGTTAGTGGTCAACCAACATGTGACCTCCAAAAGTTTTCCCGCCATTCAAAAATAGAAAATAATTAGGGACCAACCTAAAAACCGGGCGGGTTTTTTTTTTTTGGCATGATAAAAATTTTTGTTTTTTTAAATTTATTTTTATATGCAATTAATATGTAGATCAAACTTGTCTAAAGAAACTTTTAAAAATAATCGAACATCTATCTGTGAGCCAGATGAGAGCCACAGATGAGAGAATCTAAAAAATTGGATAGGACATATCCACACTCTATTGTCATTGTGTTTAGAAATCTATCTAGCCTAAAAAATTGAGTCTTTTTAAAAAAAAATATTTTAATTAACTTTTTTTTTATGTTCATGGCTTTCAGTATTTGTGAATATAATTGCCAATAAACTTGAACTTTTGACTACCAAAGTCTGCCAAGACTTTATGAATTATCATTAGTAGCTTAAAGTCTCAATGGTTCAAACTTGTGTTAAACAGAAAAAAAAATGTTATGTCCTTGACTATGTTCTTTCATTTAAAAATGGGGAAAATAGTTTTTTAAAAAGTTGAGAAAGAGAAGACCCAATGAGTTGAGATGTTTGTAATATGAAACTTATATATATAAACTATCTTATATTTCTGTTAGCATTTCAATAGCTTTAACCAATCTGTAAATTAATTATAATCTATATAACAATATTTTGCCACTATGATATAAAATTGCACTGATCCAATAAACCAACTATAGAATGATAAAGACTCAATTAACAATAAATGTGTCTTAGTTAATATTATATACCCTAAACATAATATTTATTATACTTAAATAAAACTGTCTTTCATATTTTAATGATTTGCCTTGAAGTTATATTGTCATATCAAGTTTCATTTATGTCTTGTATAGTTAATCATTCCTTTGCTTTGACATGATGCATGCATGCAAAAATCCATGTTTTAATGTTATTTTTATAACAATGAATAACAAATTATTGTTAGGATTTATTTATTCCAAACCAAATAAAGATTTTTAAACTTTGATGTTTTTTTAAATCAGGCAGTTCATATTTACATGTGTATTGGTAATTAAGCTAAGTTCAGCATTTGAGAATTTTAGATCGTATTCTGAGAAAAAATCTTTAAACAATCACCTAGCCAGAGATTATCACTAATTGTCAAAAGCAATACTATGTAAGAGTGAAAACAATAGATGCAATTATGGCATGGGGGTTGGGCGTCATGTGCACCGAGAGTTATGGGTTCAAATCTCCGCAAAGGCAGGGATTTGTTCATGGGGCTATGGGTGTCCCCAAGTCCACCCAGCTAGGAATGGGTACCTTACACTAGGGAAACAAAGAGCTTTGGGTATTGTGCCTCACAATCCCATCATACTAAGGCATGTGAACGCTGTGTCACTGGCCAAAACACTGGCATTGCCTATGACTTATTATTAAAACGTAGGAAGAATCTTTTGCTATAGGAGGGGAGTCTGTAAATATAAAAAATGTAGAAAACCCAACTGTGAAGCAGACCTGATGAAAACATTAGGGGAGAATTTAGTGGATACAAATCTTATTATTTATATTATTTCCATAGAATCTGCCATTGGAAATGAGGACCACTGGTCATTGCTCCAAAAATCAGACAGCAGATATTAAATTTAGCAAAAAAAACAATCAAGGAATTTAGGCCAGCAGTTGTATATAATAAATTATAAATGAGTCTTACACAAAAAATCAATTATCACCAACATTATAACAATAATTAACCCTACATTCTTATTGCCCATAAGATGACTTAGAGTGAAGCTCGTGGGGGCAATGTAGGAGGGTGAGGTCAAAGGTTGATTGTGAGATTTAGGTTTGAAACAAATACAAAAAAGATTTGGAAGAACTTGAATTGGGGAAAAGGATGGAAATGCAGCATGTGTACTAAGAAGATGGTTGATCGGGCCTTGGAAAGTTGAGTTGGGGAACATAATTTATCCAATTAGGTGTCATTAATGGCATAAAAAACTATATAAACATTACTGTCCTGTACAGGTCTACATATACAAACAAAAATAATTAAGAAACAATGTTAAATCATACTTATAATACATCACATCAGAAATAAAATAAAAAATTAATTTAAAATAATTCAATTATATAAATTATGTAATAAATAATAAATATTTCCCAGGATTTTCATCCAAACATTGTTTACTAAGTTTAGTCAAGACAAAGACAAATTATGTGAAAATAGGCTATCAATGAAATGATTCAACTCATGTCAGCTATTTTCTCTGAAAATAAATAATATTATCCGACATGAAATTATCTCACAACATAAATGAAAAACCAAATCATATTTTTAAAACTTCTGGGAATGCAGATACACCGCTGGAGTACAACAAATTATATAAAGCTTTTAAGCAATTGCCAGCTCTGCCAATGAAAACAGTTATTTAAATACAAAAAATTGGAACATTCATTACCAACTAACAAGGCTAAATGGTATTAGTTATAATATAAGAGCATCTTATACAGTAACTATTTCATTTTAGTGTGAAACACTGAAATCAAAATATATTTTGAACACAATTTAAAATAATGATAAATAACAGAAAAATATTTACATAGATTTTTTTACTGTTAATACTGAGTGATTAATATTATCAATACACATTAAGATTACAACCCCATTACAAATTCCTGGCAGGACTATGCTGGTCTAATTTAGTACTTGATACTTTAGTTTGTGTTACCAAGTGACTTCAAATTTGAGCATTTTTCTTTTTTTTTTAATATCTGATATCTGAGAGCAGTTATTTAATTGAAAAAATCTTTGTGTCAAGATATCAAACTATGTCTCCTGAAAAAAGCACATTCGTTGGATCAAAACTGGGGAGGAGGCTGAGTAAATAAAGAAACCCAGGGATTTTATGTTTCTTATATTTTTTTGTCTGTTCAAGGCCATGGCATTAGAAAAATATTTAAAAAAAAAAAAAAACAGTTTCTTTTTGTGTAGCCATCAAGTTGAAGAGTTCCCATTAGGCCATCAATCCAACTCAACTACTTGTGTTAACAAACATTGAATCAGATGATTGTAAAAGAAAGTGAAGTAAAAAAAATCTAACAAGGGTGGATGACATGATATGAATACAATCAGAAATCAATCAAAATTTAGTCATGATTTTATCTCATCAAAAGGATAAAAATGGGGTGGAACTGCAACTAGGCTTATCCACAGTGTTTAGTATTAGAAGAAATCAACAAGAAAATGCTTCAGGTTAACTAAGAACCTATTCAATGACCATCTGATACCATCAGCGGGTTTAGAGAACTTGTTTGGTTAATCATGTTCGTGTCACCATGACCTGTGTTTACAATTTCCTTTCAAAAGGGTCAGCGCCCAGGATGTGAAGTAAAGGGTCAGTAATGTCATGAATCACTCTGGCTGCCTAGCAACAGAAAATAAATAGAACAATATTCACTTATTGATGTTATAAAGAATGGAAGAATAAAACAAATAAAAGGAAAATTTTACTGTCATTTAGATAAGATAAACAGTATTTTTGTTATTAATCAAAATTTTAAAGGGACAAATTGTCTTAATATGCAAAACGTTCTTTAAAAAAAATGTCACCCACGGATTTTGAATTTGCTGCCAAAAATCTAAGATAACATCCATTGGTTGTCTCCTCCTTCACAGTGTATTTTGTCTTGCTAATGCTCACCACCAAATCTTGGTCATTCCTTTCACCTGTAAGCAAAATCTTTTTATTACTCCACTGAAAATAGGTCATTTACTTAACAACATACTGGATCAAACTATTTTTACATCTAAATAAAAGAAAATTGCTAGCAGAAACTACTTAATTTCTAAAACCACTTTGATATTCTCCTATAATAAATCATCAGAGTACTTAGAGGACCAGCAGCTCAGTTGGGAGTGTTACAGAATATTGTGAGAAAAGGATTGATAGAATCTTACAACATAATATAACCTACAATGAAGGACTGAAATCTTCATGGATAATTATTACAACCATGTTGATTGCAATGGTTCAGCCATGTTTATAAAATATTAGCAAGCTCACGTAACGTTTTTAGATTGTTAGCAAGCTGATTTAATACAAAAGCACAAGAATGGAGAGCTAATGAAAGGTGAAGACCCAAGGTGATCAAATGCCTAACATAAAAAAAACATAAACATGAAAATATTTGTTTATATTGTGTCCTGCCTCTCAACTCCAGTTGTTGATACCATCAATGAATAATAACTTATCGCAAAGAACCCTTTTCATTGATGAAAGCATAGATAATGTTCACTTCTGTAATAGAATAATTAGATGTAAAATTTTCAAATAAGGATTTGTAAATGTTATTTTCCATTCTGTTTACCAATATTCTTTTTTCTGGCATATTTGTTGGAAAGACTCTCCACAAGATATGATAAATGTTCACCAAGGATTATACATGTGCCATGCACCTGCAAAAGAGAAATTTAAGACTTTATTCTTGAATAAATATTCAAGATCACAAGATCAATTAGAACTGACTTGACAATGAGATTTATATTCTTAAATCTTTGTTGGCAAATAGTAACAAAAAATTATAATAGCTGGACCAAAATGAAGATGAAAATAAAATCTCAATGCTAGGTTAGTTAAAACTGATTTAAAAAAAAAAAAAATTAAGGGCCAAAGAAAAAGTTATGTCATGAATAAAGCAATTTGTCTTTCATGTTTTTGTCAGGAAGCAAATCTTTGTTCTTAAATTTAACTATAATTTTTAAAATAGTCTATCATATAGATCAATATAATGAATTTATTAATAGTCACCATGATAGCCACAATGTTACAAAATAACAGCTCTACCCTTTAGAGAATCAAAAAGCTTTGTTTATATTTCACCTGAAATCCTTGCATAGCCTCTGCTATGGTCATGTTTGGTGTATCTTCAAGCTCAGTACAATCCTTGATCACCAACTCATCAGACATGTATATTTCAATGCAGTTGTTATATCTGATAGATTTTTTTAAATTTCAAAATTTATTAGTGTCATTGAGTGTTGGGAGTGGGGAAAAATTCATAGCACATGTTTTAAAAACTTTTTATTGTGAGAAATTTTAGAAACTTAATACATTCAGGAAAATATGGACAATTTAAAAATTTCCTTATTAGTAATCCAAAATAAACAAATATTTCTGTAGTTGCTTTCTGAAGATTACCTTTTAAAGACCCATGACTCATCAAGGGCAACCCGCCCTCCTAGCATCCAATCCAACAACACAAGACTAGAAGAGGGTTTCACGTGAACAATCTAAATAATTTCAAGTGTAAAATATGTTAAATTACAATATTTTCAAAATACACATAAACATCTGGTTTATAGATATATATATTCTTTTTATATTAGGGCTGTTATCAATTAATTTAAATTTTATCTTTAACTTTTGAAAAATTACCAATGAATTTTGATTAAGCTAAAAATAATATGTATGACATCATTAAACTGAAAATGTCAAGGGAAGTAACAAAAACAGGCAATTAACATTTTTTAAATTTAAATATAAGAGCTTATTTTAAAGTTTACACTTAGAAAATCTTTTTTTTTAAATGGAGAAGTTTGTCGGAAAAAAAAGCAAACAATTATTAATTATTAATAATTAATCATTTATTAATAAATCAGAAAAATTATTTAAAACAACCTCTTCAATTTAATCGCTATTTTATCAATTAAAATAATTTTAATCAATAAATTTTTTTACCAATTAATCAAGAAATTAATCGTTAATTTCCGCAGCCCTAATTTATATTTTTAATAGAATACAACTACATTTTTTTAAAATGTAAAAGATTCTTACATAATATTCATACACAAATATAGAAATGTAGTCATGAGAAAATATTTGATATTCCAAAGTGCATTTATATTATAAAAATATATTGATTTAACTTACAATATCTGTACTTTAAAAGGTTATAATAAATGTGAATATTCTGTTTGTTTAAATGAATATGTTTGTCATTAAATCATTTTTTAAAATTGAAATGAAGCTAAAATGAAATAACTTTCCCAAAATTTGATTGTGTTTTCTGCAAAAAATGCTGAAATTATTTTGAGAATTAAGTGAACAAAACTATTTTAAAAAGGGAAATTTTAAGAGAACATTCTCTAAGGCTTACTTGTTTCTGAGAGAAATTAGCATCTCTGTAGCATACAGTAGGGTCTGGTAAAATACACAGGAGTCCTTCATTCTCAACTGTGTACAGCAAGTCTTGGACTGTTCCATTACTCAAGTTACAGTGATAGACCTGAAGGTTTTTGAAAACTAATTACTTTCTAAAGTCTAATGCCATTAAGAAGCATTGAAAAACTAAACTTAACAACTGCTACATATCCAGGATCACTGTGTGCCTGATTATCTGTATTTACCTTAGTTGACTCTTGCGTACAGACGACAGCAGCGCAGCCCTCCCCAACTTTGATGCTGGCAGAAATCTTGTCACCACCAACCAAACCTCCACCATAAGTTAGTGGGTAAATCCATTTACAAGGACCTGGTGTAGAATTTTGAGGCACAAGGAAGCGGAACTGGAAATGACAGAATAGATAAATGCTTATGAAGTTGTTCATAAAATTACTTGCCCCAATTTAAAACCTAGTGTAAAAATTTAATTTACTTTTATTCAGTTCTAAAAACTTAGTATTAAGATTTAGTGAAAACATTTTCCGATAACAATGATGCAATGTTTAAATAACTGTGATTTAGACTCCATTTGATACAGTATATTAATTTTTGTTTTTCTCAATTCTAATTCAACTAATTTATCATGCTTCAACTTACTGGATAAGAGTGTTTCATAGAGACAACTTCTGAATTGTAAAATTTTTTGTTCCCTTTCCCTTCACTTTTTGAATCCATCTTCTTCTTTGTTGTGGCTTCAATTTCAATAGATCCTTGCCCAAAACTTGGGTTTCTTTGTGGTGGAGTATCTTTGTGCATTATAAGTGTAATGATTGTGTGTACAATAAAGAATTTTTCAGATGCAATTAACTTGTTTAACAGGATTCCGATTTTGTCAGATCTTGATATTTTTAGTCCTATATTTCACAAAACAAAATAATCCATGTCTGAAAAATAAAATGGAAACGATTAGTATTATGTCTTTTTTATGTTTAAATTACTTTTCATCAAGACCACATTTTTAAAGGAAATAAAGGTTATTTTTCAAGGTTAATGTTTATAATAAATATGTGTTTTCAATACAATTTTTTTATTTCGTGCAATTGCTACATTATATTATGAGTAAAAATATAAGTTATTTATAATTTATTGGCTAATGTGGTTTATTTAACTAAGATTTATTATGATCGTTATAAATTACATTGATATATACTTATGTACTGGTGACAGCGGTGATACTAGTAACACTAGTAATCATATTTTGCAATCCTAAATGTGTGAGTGTGACTTCCATCAGTATCAGTCAGGTAAATAAACTTTAATTTAAAGCGCAACTCACTTAACTTTGTAGTTCTAGTTCTATATATTTTATTTATTATTTATCTATCTGATTATGTTTCAGGCGCTCCTTTTATACAGAAGATTATTTAATTGTGTTTAAGCAGAACTGCTTCTTGATAATAAAATTACTTAATTAATTTTTGTTTTCTTATCCTTTGTTTTTAAAACGTGTTGTTGTTTCTTGAATACTTGGTAGGCCTATGCCAAGACTCAAGACCTTGAACTTGACGACGAAAGTCGGTTAGTAGGCCCCCTGGTACCTATTGTTTTTCTCTCGGTAGTGTAGGCCTATAGACATAAGTATAAGCCTAATAAATCATATTCTAATCAATATCGTGTCTAAAATTCAAGTAACCAGAGGCGAGTGAAAATATACTATTAAGTCTCAATAAATATAACATTTTACTCTATAGTCTATAGTATAGTATAGACTATTTCATTTAGTAATGATAAAATATATATTGTATAAGTATAAGTATAAGTGGATGAGTTCCTTTCATTTTCATTAATTCAGTGTTCACGATCAAACTATACTATCATTGCCAATTTGTCTGGGGCTGTTTTGATTATGACCGGCGGTCGTTTGGACCGGGCCGTTAAAAGTCGGTGCCTTTTTGTCGATTACCTGCCAATGGGTAGTCCCTAAATAACGTCACGCGATTTTGGCCAATTTTTACCCCCATCCACACTCGTCACACTTCGTGACAATCTAAGAACCCCCTCCAATATGAAGTCACAAAGCAGTGACCCGCTAAAAGCGTTATTTTCTATTTGAAAATGAGCATGTTTCAAATGACTTTATTGTCATTTTAGTATGTATTTAGTGTATGGCTGCTCTCTAATATCGTAACACGCGGAGCCATGTAAAAAAAAGTCATTAAAAATAAATAGTAAGAAATCAAATATTTAAGTGAAACTTTGATTTAATAATTTAAAGTAGCGTGCTTTGACGTTGCGTCGCAATTCTTAAACTACCCTCGTCACACATAGTGACAAATGTAAGGACAAGGGCCCCCCCTTCACCGTAGTTGCGTGACGTCATTTATGGACGGACCCCTACACTTTTATCGTTTTGCAGGGTCTTTTTATAGACACACTCATACTCAAAGCAAAAAAAAATAATAATAATAAATAAATAAATAAATTAAATAAAAATTCTACTCACCCTGTTCGCAATCCCAATCCACTTTTATGCTACAAAAAAATTCCCCTCTCATTGCGAACCCGGATGAGAGTTTTATTCGCTGCCCCCCACCCTCGCCGACTTTTTTTTCCATCTCACGTACACTCGATTACGCGCCCATAACCAGAAATCATCTATGATGTCAATGATGTTATCTGTGTCAGTGCCAATATAATATTAGGGCTTGAAAGTAAGATCCATTTATGGAATGAACTCAGCAATTATTTATGGAATGAACTCAGCAATTTACAGTGATTGTTTTGGGTTTTTTTAAATATTGAAGTTATATAACTTACTGTACAATTTTAACTATTACTATTGTCAGTGAGCAATGTTTCAGATCATAAATTGTTACGTTTTTTTTCCATACTTATATGCACATTTTAAAATGTATTCCCACAAAGAAATTACATTTTAAAGTAATTAATAACCTATAGTTATAAGTCAAATGCCTACCATGTCTATCACATCAGTATCAGTTAGAATCCAATTGTCACATTACTAATTTGTCACATTACCTTTATTCTTCGACTTGAGAATATGAATAATGTTATTTGTGGAACTTAAATCGTGAGTACACAAAGACCTTAAGCCGGCGGCTCTCGATGGACAGAACAGAATAGGTCGTAAACTCCTTATTGCTTTTTACTAAGAATTAAGATGTATTTATAGCACTCCATCTGTTAGAGTGAGCATGATAACCGTGCGTCATGAATGGTAAGGAGGAATAAACATGATGTTGACAATCTTATCTGAGTCACATGAGGTGCTCACAAATATGTCCAAGGTCCAAGCGGTAAACCCCGAACCGAAAGCCAGTGGCGTAGCTAGAGCTTTTGCCGCCCGGGGTGGACTCCAATATGCCGCCCTTTTAGGAGACACCCATAAATGACGTCACGCACCCGGGGGGGGAGAGGAGAGTCACACATGTGACGTCATTAAAAACGCGCAACTTTAAATAAAATTTCCACTTAAATATATAATTACCAACACTTTATTTAATGATGTTTTACGTGGTTTCACGCGTATTACGATATTAGAGTGAGTGCAGCATTACACTAAAAAACATTTAAATGACCACACAAAAAAAATGATTTAAAACATGCACATTTCAAAAAGAAAATATGGCTTTTATGCAGGGAGGGGGGGTCTTTGTGACGTCACATTGAGGAAGGGGTCTAAGTTTTCGTTTCGTAACTCCGTGTGACGAGGGGGCTGTGGGTAAAAAATCAGCCAAAATCACATGACGTCATTTATGGACAATCATATGATGGTTTTTATAAATTAATAAACATGAATAAATAATTGTAATTGAAACGATGCACATTGTATGAGGTGGGGGAGAATTTTACCACAGCATGCCCTATTTATGTAAGTATTAAATAAAAGGGGTCTCTCATGAGATGATTTACCTATAAATACACATTTATAAAAATACAAGATAATTGTTTTGAAGGCCACAAGAAAGTTATTGTGGTCGTAGGTCCCCCCAACCCCCAAATGAGACAAAACATATTCCAAATGCATGCCCCAAAACATTTACAATTAATATGCTTTTATTTTTAAATAGATGTTGCTGTTTTTTTT
>MUZC01000299.1:219360-280523 GCA_002072015.1 Radix auricularia | reverse complement strand
AAAAAAAAAAAAAAAAAAGCTTTATGCAGTCCTATTCTGTATAATAGTTCTAACTTACGATTTCAAATGTCCTTTTACTTTTACGGCTTTATTGGACTATCTGTTTAAGATATTCAAACACAGTTATTCCTAACTTACGCATCAAAATTTTTTGATCTTTTTAACAACGAACGTATTAAAACTCAAAGGCACTCTGGAATAAATTTGAATTCGTGTAGCAAACATTAGGTGCTTCAACTTTTTTTTTCATGTAATCAGTAATATGACATCAACAACTGAAACGTCATAAATCGGGTCAACAAATATGTATATCAGTGGCATATTATCATTGCGATAAATATGTAAGGGAATATCTCAAGAACAGACAACAAGGCTTTGTTAAATTTAAAACATAATTAAATAGTATTAACTTATTGTGACTATGGATTAAGGAAGTAATATTTTAGTCACGTGCCAGCTGATCAGGCTTTGCGTGCCAATTGTGGCACGCATGCCATAGGTTCGCCATAACCACTCTAGCCTATAAGCGTACCATTGAAAGCATGCGCAGCTTTTCTCTCATTGGTCTCACAACATAGCAAGATTATGGAATTTCTTAGCAGTGGCAATTATCATTATGTTTACTAAAATACCATATTCATTTTTTTCTTATAAACATCGTCTATTATAAGCTCAGGAAACTATGTTGGCGCTGCTTCCTGGGAACTACATGCACACAGTGAGACGTATTTGTACATCGAATTCAAAATTTAGGAGATAGTCACGAGTACTCTAGAGCAGCGAAGGCGTACCTTTTTGGGGCCGCGTGCCCAAATTTATACAAAACCCCTCTTATATATAGCGAAGTACCAACGCTCCAATGAAACCCGGAGATGAGGGTTTGGATAAGCTGGTTTAATTAAGGAAGTAATATGTTATGCGCGTGCCAGCTGATAGGGCTCTGCGTGCCGACTGAGGCACGCGTGCAATAGGTTTCGTCATCACTGATCTAGAGCGTCGCTTTCAGCTTTTTATGACACCAGTTACTCCAGTATATTGCTGACAGTAGAAACTAAGCTCTCGATCAGTGGCGGATTTAGGTTTCTCTGCGTGGGGGGTCGAGGAGAATTTCAGGGGGGCGCCGCCAAATTTACTACTAACCGAGCATTACGTAAATACTTATTATTAGCCTACTAACTTTGTACATGTTCCAAATCATTGATGCAATAATATGAACACGTATGTTTTTAAAATAGTGACGTACATTTATTTCAATAGTATTATTAGTAGACCTATATGTATTGAACTAAGAAAGAAACTCTGTTTATGCGAATTGATAAAGAGCCCTGAGCCCTAATTAAATTAATATCTACGTGATTTCAGTGAAACGATTTATCGTTGATTCTAAGTTAACCTTCTCACGTAGATCACGTTCATTCAAAATTATTGCCAATCCAGACACACGTTCGTTTGTCATTTTTAGCGCAAATAATTTTTGACAAACAAATCCGGCTCCAGCTAAATGTGACTTCATAAATCCGGCATGCTAGTAGAACCCTAATTTTAAAATATATATTCTTAATGGCTTTGGAAAATCCCGAATACAGTTATTTTAAAAGGCAAACAAATCTCACTCCGTCTCCGGCCGGATTTCAAAATTTTGAGTCTGGTACATCTCTACTTTTAAGCAGAAATTTTATATTTTAATACTGTTTAATAGTGAAGTTTATTTTAAGTATTAAATTATATATTTTAATTAGCTGTTATTATTTTTTTAATTTCGAAAGTGTGAAGTACTTTGTGGGGGTGGGGTCTCGAGATTTTATGACAGGGTGAGGGGGGTTCAATTTCTCAAAAATAGAGGGACGTACTTTATGGACGGCCCCTTATTTCTTCCAACATTGATCAATGGTTTTGCAAATGCAATGTCAATGCTATTGCGCTGCAAGTAGCTTGATAACACGAAGATATTATCCAATATCGTTTGTACAAATAACAGAAAAAACGAAAGAATATTTTGCTATCAAAACCGATGTTCCCATAGCTTCTGCTCTGACACTTCCTTTATATTCTGTTAATTCCCCTGAGTTTATATCTAATAGAGTGGCTAGAATAGCAGAGACTGATCCAGCAACTGCATCCACTGCATGCTAACGGCTTCCCCATCTTGTATCAAAGGGAATTTTCAGGGTATCTACTGTTGATTCATATTGAGATTTATGATGATTTATGATGTTCTTTAAGAGAATGTAGACGTAGTAAACTACACGGAAAGAATTCATACAACCTTTTAGCCATGTCGAAAAACAACTTAACATCACTGTTTCCAGGCATTGCTTCCATAGTAACCAAATTCAAACTGTGGACACAACAATGCACATTGATGGTATTGTGACAACGTTTCTTTAAATGAGTTTGAAGGGCATTTATTATTTCAGACATCTCAGATGTGCCATCGTTCACATTTCCTCCTCAGATTATGAGCAAATGCGGTAGCATTGCTGTTAACCAAAGTATAAAAGCCTATAAATCTTTCCACAACATGTCAGGATATTAACAGTGAACGTAAAGAAACTGACATCTGATCCATTTTATATGCGGTGGTCGAGTGGTAGCGCGCTCGACTGGCGTACCGATGGTCACGAGTTCTAATCCACGAGAAGGCGAGGATTTGTTCCCGGGGCCTGAGGAGTCCCCGAGTCACCCAGCTCTGAATGGGTACCTAACTAGACAATAGTTAGGCGGCTGGGTAATGCGTGGAACCCTTATAGACGTGGCCTGTGACCGCTACATCACTTGCCAAATTGACATTCCAACAGATTATCTGCCATGGTCTGTGGACGCAATTATCTTCTGCATAGAAGGAGCGTCTGTATATCTAAAGATATATCAACGGTTTAATTAATAATAAAAGAAGTTTGCAGAATTAACTTCATTATCAATTATCGCCGATAATTCAGATGCAAGTGATTCAATTAAATCATGACTTAAATGTTCACTTTTCTTTCCAGACTTTAGATGACTGTCTAAAGTAAAATCATATTTGGCTAATACTAATAAAGATAACATTTCCCGAAAATCTCCAGTATTTCTACAACTACCATCACAAAAGCAATAATGTATTATAATCTGTGTCTTCTAAAGGACAAACCTTGTTTGCTAAGAACAAAGTCACCTCTATCATTCATTTCAACACTTCTCTATTCTTTTTCACTTAGCGACGCTCCTGACAGATCAAACCAGATATTACAGTTTTGAAACACGATATTTAGGAAGCCAATATTGTCATAATATTGCACTTTGGTGTTGATTAGAAGTTTCGTGCTTAGCAATCATTTTTTTTTCTTTTCTAGTGAATCCTTTTTAGTGTTCATCGTGGGGGTTTTAAGGGAGCGCCATTTTAGAACCGACAGGGGCACGGGGGGGGGGGGCAAGCCGCCCCCCTGCCCTATAGCTAAATCCGCCACTGAGTAGTTGTCTTATGAGATATCAGGTTAACAAAGTGCGTACAAATTAATGTCTTTTTACATTGAAACTCTTTAGTTTTTTGAATCATGAAAGCACTGTTCTTCATTTTCTGAATTATTTGCTACTAGCTGCTAGTAAACATTAAATTGCTGTAACTATAACTGTAAACAGGGCCTAAAATCACAGGGGCGGCTATTGCATTATTACAGTTACAATGTACTTTAAATGCTTTTTATCCTCACGTGTTACAATAAATATTTAAACAATTAAAATAACTATGGGATTGAAATCAATCAAAGGAATCGTCTGGCCAAACTTGGTGGCACAATTCTGTCTTGTTTGTTTGCTTTGCAACACCAGAGTCATGGTGCATGCTTGTGGGGGCGTTACCCATATCGAAATAAGTAAGTTTCAATTAAAGTGAGTAGAACTAGTAATATAGTATATAGCTAGTACTATTTTGCGATTAATAACACTCTTGATAGTATGATAGCCCATAATTTATGCCCGATTTATAGAATAGTAGGCCTATAGTCATAGTCTTATAGATAATATAATAGAGTAAAGTCATTAATAAAATAGTATTACTACTATTAGTCATGAGTCATAGTTAATTTATTTTGATTATTCCACAGATAAATTATTGTTATTTGGATCAGGCCACCATCTTTGTTTATATGGAAGCAACTGAAGCACTACAACTTAACCTACCTCCCTAACCCTAATTCTTTACTTTACTTACTTTTAATATTTAATTATTAATTCCTTCAATTTTGGAAAAAAATTTACTTTTAACAATTTTAAAACTAAACAAATCCAGGACAAATCGTACGATGTATACAGTATACAGTTTCCAACCTAGCAATAGTACTGACCTTGACGCTGCTGCATCTTTGAACCGTCAAACGATAATTAGCCCTACCTCCTTTTTCCTTTATCCTATGTCATTGTTTGTTTTTTTTTCCTTTCTTTTTATTTCACAACTATTTTAATATTTTTTTATGATATAGGGACCGTCTTTAAAGTACTTCACGCTCCAGAGGAGGGGAGGAGGTGTAAGAAAGCGTGACAGGGGAGGGGGGGATCCGGCCATGTGTAACGTTTAATTATTTTGATTTTTAAAAATATTTTTGTTCGAGAGTGTGACATTCTTTAGGGGTGGGGGGGTCCATGATTTGTGATTTGGCGGGGGGGGGTGTAAAACTTGTCAAAAATAACATGACATATTTAATGGACGGCCCTAGTATATTTTGAATTTAAATATAACTTTATTACTCATTTAACTACCTACTTTATTTTTATTGTACTGGTGAATGCATTAGATCATTAGCCCAAACGTTTACTGTCTGTGTTAGTTTGATAATAAAGCTCAAATTTATTGTTTTCTTACACAATTTGTTTGTGTATTTTGTATTTTATTTTATTAGTTAAGACTCCATTGGCATCCTTCCATATTCCATCTCGAAAGACAATGGTGCATCACCGTTGGGTTGGTCGTGTTTGGACTAGAGTAAGAGACTAAATTAAAATACAATCAACAGAGGCAACACTATTAGGGTGCGGGTGGTGCAGACCTCACCTGGTGACACAATCACAAGGGGTGACACCAAACCGTAAAATTAGGTATATTTCCGATATTTTGCATTGGCAGACTCGGAGAAGGTCTGTGGGGTAGGTAGTGAGGGGATGACACCACGAACTACCACACTGGGTGACAACAACTCTTGTGACGCCACTGACAAACAAAACATCTTTAATTATTAAATTAATGGAACCTAAACAAAATCAAATTCAAATTAAGATGATGATGGCTTTCTTTTACAGCACTAACAGTATCTATGCTAGACTAGCATGCCCAGTTGCTCTCTAATGATCATTTATGTTCAAAAACTCTCTAAAAAATCTTCTAGTCAAGCTCCATACTCCTACTCTTCATTTTAAAAGGCTATTAAATTTTAATCTTTATAAATTATAATACAAATTACATATTATTTCACATGCACAGGTGGAGACAGGGAGTTGTGTAGTGGTGACACATAAACAGATAAGAGAATTCAACAAAGTGCATTCAAGAATTAGAAAATTATATATAATTATGTTAATTTATAAATGTCTTTTTTTCCAGGTTATAGGGCACTCAGCGGATATCATGACACATATGGTCCTATAAGTTATGATTCAGTAAGTGTGATATACTGGTATGGAAAATCATTTATGGGAATACTAACTGTTTAATTTAACCGTTATAATTTCATTTCTAGAATTGATTTGTAGAACCTAATGTTTGGTTTCAGTTCTACATTCTATGTTAACCCTCATTTAGGTTTCAGACTTTCAGGTTTTGAGGAGTGGGATTAGTTGGATACCTACAATTGGAGGAGTGGGTGGGAGGTTTTGAGTTCTTCACAGACCATTTATATAATAAAAACACAGTTTCACTATCTTTATGGTGGGGGTTGAGAAATACAATTAAAAAATGTATTTACATAAATGAGTAAAAAGTATATTGTTTCAAACATAGGAACAATTCTAAATGTAACATTCATCAAATGTAGAACTAATTGATTTGGATATTTTTAAATAATTGATTGAGTTAAAAAAATATACAGTTTGAATTGAGCACTGATCTGTTACTCTTATTATTTATTTCTTTTACAATTAAGTTTTATTAAAAATAATTTTGTAAAATGTAAAGTTTAACACTTACTAATTTGTTAAAAATTTCTTCATTTCAATTGTGATATTCACATAGATTGCCAGGGAAAACCAAGATGCTCTTGAAGCAGGCAGTGTATTTCCTGATTCATTTTATTCCAACTTTTGTTTTGATGGTACACCTAAGTATTGTGTATTTTAGTTATTAAAATGACAGTTTTATGGTAGATAAAGATTTTAATGAACTAATTGTGAAATCCCATTTTGATAACAACAAAAAGCATACAAATTTATGTAGCTTTTTATGTTGCTTTTTGAAAATTGGCTATTCAAATTTACCGATCCAGTAAGAATTCTTAATTAATTTTTTGTTTGTTTGTCTCATTACAGGAAAATTCAGTGATGTATCAGAAGACACACATTGGACACCTTTCATTAATGCAAGCATTAATTACATTTTAAAAAATTACCCAAAGCCATGGGATCAGGTTAGTTAAACAAAAAAGCAATTAACCACATACAGAGAACCATAGAGCATTATTCACAATATAAATATTAAGGATTTGAAAATTTACTTGAAAGCTTACACTCACAGCTTTAATTTTCATCTTTAAAATCATGAAGAAATTACAAAATATTTCTTGGGGAAAAATAATTGCAAAAGATTACTATCTGAAAAATCTTCTGACACTATGTGATAATGTGACTTTTAGAAGAAAAAAAAGATTTACAGTTGCTGTGACAAGGGTGAATAATTTATTTAATTTAATGTATTGCAGATTTTTGGGGGGTTCAAATTACATTTTAAATCTTTGAATTAGATTGATAGTGATTGCTTCCGGTGAAGAAGGCTGAATAGCAAAGTTAACAGTGCGCTCGCCTCACAAGCTGAGGTGCCCACATTAAGCCACAGTAAACATGTTGATGAATGACTTTTGCTAGAAAAGCCCCCCACTGACTTGGAGAGGATATGGGCGCAGCCAAGTCTACCAAGCCTTGAGAAGGTTCTAATGGAAACTTTAGAACCCCCAACAACCATGAGGTTATGGGCCACAAAAAAATTAAATTAAATTAAATTGATTACTTAAAAAAACTCAACTTTTTAATTTTGTTTTAAAATGATTATATTTAAACATCTTATCTGCAGAAGACCTTGAAGCTTGTAGCATTCATAATGGGCATCATGTCCCATCAGGTGGCTGATGTTTCCTGGCATGCTCTTGGCATAGATCAAGGGTTTTTGGTGGCAATGGCAGGGGTAAGCTTTACATTGTTTTGGGTTAATTTTTAATAAGAATCCTAACAACCCTTAAAAGTATGTTTTTGAAAAGACTTAAATGTACAACTATTAATTTTTAAGGTATATTATGAAAAACTTTGTCTCATTAGATATTCCAAAAATTATAGAAATAAAGAGTATAGACTTCTTATTTCTATTGAAGGTATAGATGGAGCCTCTGTATAAAAAAAATAATTTTGATGTACCATGATGTCTAATTTTTGTTACTTACTCGTATTCTTCTGTATAAAATGATAGTCTTTTGTCCACTATTTGGCTCACTCAGTGTGTAATGCATTTGTTTTAGGCATATGATTCTTTAAGAAATCTTCTTGAAAATGATTACTGCTTTTTCCATAAGCCTTAAATGCCTTAAAACATATGTGAGGGAATCGCATTATTCAAGACATCAAATTCTGCTGCCAAATAAATGCTTAAAAACAGCTCTTTTGCACTTTAAAAAAAAAAAAATTCTTAGATTGTGTTGTTAAACAAAGACATATTTGTACAAACTTTAAAAATTAAATAACAAAATAATTTGGAAAAAAAAGCAACAAAGCAATTACATTCTTTATTCCCTTAGACAAATTACCATGGAGATTTCCCATCTGCACATTCAGATGGTGACCTGGGTAAGTAAAATTCCATTAGACTCCAGCAGAATATTTGTAATCAGTAAGATTTACTGTTAATTAACACTATGTTGAAGTCAATATTGATAATAAGTTAAGAAACAGAAATAATTTTATTCCTTAAGTTCAACACGAATTGTTTAAATTAGGGCTGTTATCGATTAAATTAAATTTAATCGTTAACTTTTGAAAAATTACCGATTAATTAATCGATAATTTTGGTAAGCTAAAAATAAATATGTATGACGTCATTAAACTGATAATTTCAAGGGAAGTAATAAAAACAGGCAATAAGCATCTTCATTATCTTATTTTTAAAACAGTCATTTAGCACTGAAAAGAAGTTAAATAACGTATTAAAGTTGAGGCACTTGAATGTAAATTTCAAATTAATTTTATAAATATAAAAGTCATACAGCTGTATAGAAATTGTTTGATGATTAGTAAACACATAAAGATCATCTTTTTATCCCAAATGGTTCAAAAGCTATGATTTTTTTCTAAGACCTCTTCATCTTTGTTTTCACTATTTCGTTTTCCTTCATATTTTGTGCCCTTTTATTGCATTTTTTAAAATGCCCATAACCTAAGTATTTAATTTAATTAAATTTAAAACACGTAGGCCTTCAATTGTTAGGGGATATATTTAAAAATAAGTAGTTCAATATAATGTCAATGAATTTAAATTTTGTTATCGTTAAATAGTTAAAAACCATGTTTTTAAAAAATATCATTGTCCTTATAAAACTCTCTCTGAACTTCCTTAGCGGATAAGTTTGTACGTAAAAAAATAATAATAAAATATGAAATATTATTAATTATTTATTAATAAAACTAATTTTTAAAATAAAATTGTTATTTTTAATCACTATTTTATCGATTAAAATAATTTTAATCGATAAAATTATTTACAGATTAATCGAGAAATTAATCGGTAATTTCCGCAGCCCTAGTTTAAATACATTTAAATAATCAAATGACCAATAAAAAAAAATGGCGCAATTAAATAAAATAATTAATTAATTGCATAAAACAAAAGGAAACTCATACTTCATTTAAATGAAAAAAAGAATTTTCCCAATCAGATTTTTAAAAAAATATATCACTATTAATTGTCTTACGAAAATTTTACAGTGGGATTCAAATTTTTTACTCTTTTTATTCCACACAATTGAAAAATTGCTATTCATAATTATAAATAGAAACAAATCTGCACTTCTAATAAAGAGATATATAATTTAATAGGTGGTGATGTATTAAATCTGTTTCAACTCAACCTTAACTATAGTGAGGTCATTGGAGAATGGTGAGTATCTATAGCACCTTTCTAATTTTGCTCAATTTTTGTTCTCGTCTCTTATATTTTTATATTATTTTACCCCTGGCATAAATGAATAATATAACACTGCCATAGCTTAAAAGTATGCTGGGCCATATTCTTTATTGTGAAAAAAACAACATAAAATGATTTTCAATTTAATTTTGAAATAGATGTTGCCTTCATGGGATTAACTATTTTTTCAATTTAATGTTTTAATTACCATGGTTATTTTTTTTATGCACTAAACATTTTGATTAAAAATAAATACATAACCCACAAGACTACACTGTACAATACATCTATTCCTTGTCATATGTCGTGACCATTTAACTATGTAAACTGTATTTGCCTTCAGGTATGTTCCGGTCGGAGACGTACTCAAAATATACCAGGATTATTATGGAAAAGAAGCCATCAATGAGACTGTAGTTGTGACATGCACAAAGCTGATGTACTTGGTCAAGTAGGTATCCAGGGAAAGTAGATTCTAGGCGTTTTGTTTTCCTTGTATGTTATTGTATGCCTATTGTACACTATCATTCATCAGCAAAGCC
This sequence comes from Radix auricularia, assembly GCA_002072015.1. NCBI lineage: Eukaryota > Metazoa > Mollusca > Gastropoda > Lymnaeidae > Radix > Radix auricularia. Next base: position 270,635 of record MUZC01000299.1, on the reverse strand, counting down.
TTTATTTATTATACTTTTAAGTTAAGTGAATTAGAGTTTTATAGAATTTTGATTTTGTTAAATAATAATTATTTACAAAAACTAAGCAAGAGGAAAGTAGTTACTTGAGGGAAACAGTGTCAAGTCGGCTTAAAAAATAAAGAGAAACAGACTATCTGAAATAATATAAAAACTCTAAAAAATAAGAAATTAAAACAAAATTGATTTTTTCAGATTTAAGAAGTTTAACAGACAGTACCTATCACTCTGAATTTGGCCATTAAAAACAAATTATGTTGATATATGTTAAAGACACCATTACATGGGTTAAATCTATAAGTAGATATAGATGTAAATCTGTATTTATATAAGTAAAAATGGTATATTTTCAAAAGGATATAAACAAAAACCATCTTTTTTTTTTCCCTTATAAATATAGAATTGCTGAAAGAGCTGTTGTAAAAAAAGTAAGTTTTTAAAAGAATATTTTTATTTTTCAAAAATCTTAATGACATACCAAACTAAAATGAGATAATATTTTTTAAAATGTTCAACATTTTATAATTCAGTATCACTGCAGTCACATGTTTTTTTCTAGCAAATTCTGTTGGTTATGTCATCAATTCAAATTTTTATTAATTTTGTAAAATATCAGGAAATTCACATATTTTTTTATCTTAAACTATATTTTTCAGTGCAGAAAATTCTATAGCTGTTTTTTTTTCTCCAGTATTTCCCCATCACTGCCAGAAAAAGTCCATTTATCATAAATGAGCTTTACCGCTACTTCCTGGGGGGTATAAATGATATGGCTGCATGGACGCAGAGAATATGGAAGCACCTGACATATGCTTTGGAATTCGGACCTGGGTTAGTTTGTTGTCATTCTTTTTGACAGGAAAATATCTTTAGGTTTCCAAATACTATTATAAATGTTGCTACCAGCTTAAGCAAGAATATTTTTTTAAAAAAAGAAAAATGTTGACATATTTAAAATATTTTATTTAAAAATCAAATAAATTCATTATAAAGTTTGAAAATAATGAATATTGAATTCATAATTTTTAGCCTTTAAAAAATAGAACATTTTTCTTGAGAAACGTGACGATAACAATATCAAATAAAAATAATACTTTAAACCCTTAACATTTATGTAAGAGTAAAACAGCATCATCGTTGACTGTAAATTTTTGTTTTCGTTCATTTAGTTTATTCGTTAAAAAAATATAAATCATAACCAGATGTTTCCTTATCAACTTTAGTATTTTTCTGTTAACTTAAATCCTAATGCAAACATTGAAAATGAAATGTCAACATGAAACTACTGAGAGTGTTATTCTGTTATTTTAAAACTACACTGAACTCTAGCCATATCGCTTTCATACTATCATAAATCATCCTATATTATTTATTATGTCTAATTCAAAACAGTAGTTGATAGTTTATTTTGAATCTCCAGGAATTGCAACATGGACCACAATCCATTATTTTTTCGATGTAATCACACCAAGGTTTCATCACCAAATAGAGTCAAGACAAAATTTTTAAACAACATAGCTTACAATAGCGTAAAGACAATGGGGCTTAGTTTAAATGACATTGGTGTTTATGTGTACAGTCGAGGCATGCATCTTAAACCTGCGAATAGTTTGAAGGTACTTTACCCCGTCTTCAAATTTTTCATCGCTGCCATGTTTTTCTGTTTTGAAGGTACTTTACCCCATCTTTAAATCTTTCATCGCTGCCATGTTTTTGTTGCACAAATTGCTTTTCAATTCTCATTTAGATTAGTTTTTAAATTTTTTCATTTACTCTGACTGAATATATGAGTTTTTTTATAAAAGAAATGAAAAAATTTATAAAGATGACCTTGGATTTAAGCTGGTGTTTTTTTGTGTTGTTTTTGTTTTTTTTAAAGATTATTTTCACATTTATGGACTAATTTTCTATTAATTTTTTTTTTCTTCAGGGAAAGTTACAAATGTTTGCTGATGAGACAATTACAATGAAAGAATTTGTTCAGACAAAATCCCCACAAGCTGCTGGAGTGGAGTATCCAACATCAGTGTTTACCATTGGCATAGAGTATGCTGGTCTTGGTTGGTGAGTCAAAGTCAAAACTCTTGACACAAGTTAAAGCAGAATTTGTTTGAAAAATGAAAATGTAACCTACTGTTCTATTTAAATATTCAGGATATGCTTTCATTATTTAATTTTTTAAAGTATTCTATAATAAAATTGTTTAATATTTCTTCTTTATCTCGATTGGTGTTTATGATCATTTTATTTCACTCTCAAAGGGCATATGCTGTAGCTGATCTAAACAATGATGGTAATGAGGATGTGGTCATTGGGTGTCCAGGTTTTATTGATTCAACGAGCCAGCAACGGACAGGGATGGTTTTTATTTTGTTTGGTATGCATACGTTAATTGATGAACCTTTTAAAACTAATAAAATGTTAGTTACTGAAGAAATACACCAATGAGTCTGCAGGTTATGTTATATATTCTATTTGATAAAAAAATATTATTCACCTTTACCTATGTACATACATTAATCTTTTGTCTTCACCTTTGCAGGTAATGACGTTGGCCTGAACACATCCTTTACTGACATTGTCAAGGCTGCTGATATCCAAATTCAAGGCCCATCAGATTTATTTGCTGTATGTAACACAATGTCTTATATTCATATAATCCCACCAGTAAAGCACCATAAATAAGCCAATGGAAATACATTTCTTTGGTTTAAAATACAATTTTCTTCGGGTAAAGTTGATTTTTAAAATTAAATTGTTAAAAAAATATAACTTGATACACCTTAAAATTGTACTTTCATCAAGTATATAATTATGCAACAGAGTTAATAAAAATGTTATTACTATAGGGCAATTCCATGTTTGGCTCATCCCTTGCAATCTTTGACATGGATCAAGATGGAAATCTTGATATAGCAATTGGTGCACCAAGTTTTGGCTCTTCCAATCTGACCTATAATGTAAGTTGCTATGTTATTTAAACAGCTATATTCTCTAATTTTGTAAAAACTTTGTTAAAAATATTTTATTTCTTCTTCTTCTTCTTCTTCTTCGTTCTCAATATTGAACATTGAGTTTTGCGTGCCATGAGTTTTGCGCCAATTGGCCCGCGGTCTCTGACTTCAGCCTGCTGTATTTTCTGGATTTGCTTCCATAGCCTTTGGTCAGCCAAGACCATCTGCAAGGCCGCAGTTTTTTTTTTTGGCAAGTGATGCAGCATTCACATGCCACGGCTAAGGGTTCCACGCATTACCCCTGCCGCTTTTCACCCATTTGGAGCTGGGTGGGACTCGGGGATGCCCTAAGCCCCGGGAACGAGTCCCTGGCTTCCCATGGATTGGAACCCGTGACCATCAGAGCGCCAGTCGAGCGCCCTTGCCACTCGACCACCGTGGCCCCATCTTTTATTTAAAATTTGAACTTTTATGACTTGAATATTATTGTACAGTTTATATTTCTGTTTATTTTTTGCCCCTTTTTTTAGTTTCCCTTGGTAACAGAGGGTTAAACGTATATTTTGAGACCTTTTACTCTGATTCAATCTTTTTCAACTGTTTTCACTCTTAATACATTTTAACATCCTGTCTATCAAGATTTTGTGCTTTTTGGTTCACATTCAAGTTAATTGTTTCCTGAATAATAAGTTTGTATTGTGTGTGATCTCTCTAATAATTGCATTTATTTTTCAGGGCAAAGTGTTTGTGTATGCACCTGTTGATTTAAAAACATATTCTCTTAAAGCTTCTTTGGATTGCCCGGTATTTCAGAAAATAAATTTAGAACATTAATTAAGATTTCTTTACACCTGGTAATTTTAAAAATGGACATTAATTGAAAGCGATTTTTCTGAAGGAATTAAAATTTTACATTTAGAGTTCTTTTTCTTTGTTGAACAAAATATTTTATTGAAAATGTTAACAATTTTTTTTTATCTTAAAGCTTTTTTTTCTTTTTTCAATAATAAATTTCCTCTTTGCCAAACGGTAAACAGGATGTCTACTGTACCTTTGGCACAACTCTCAGGTCAGAAGATGTCAACTCTGATAACTACAGTGATCTTATTATAAGCTCACCTTATGCTCCCGGAGGGGGTGTGCAAAAGGGAATGATTACAGCAGTGCTTTCAGACAAAAAATATACTGGTAATTCCACTTTTTAGTCAACAAAGGAAGATGCTAAGAAATTAAAAAATTCCCTTAAACAATCATTAGAAACCAATTTGCTAGAGAAATATGACACATTAATTGGTTAATATGACAAAATGTTTTTTTTTTAATTTTACTTAAGGGAAAATGGATTTGTACTTAACAATGTCCTCAACAACTCTTCATGGCTCCCAGGTAATCAAATAATAATTGAAATGTTTAATTATAAGTTACTACATCTTTCTTAAAGAGTCATATTGTATTAAATATGTAATTTGAAGGCCAAATTTAACTTTTACTTTTGTGAAAGTGAACTTTTACTTTGTTGTACACAAATAAATACTTATTCTTTAGTTATAAATTTATTACTATTAAATTTTTACTTTGTATTGATCAATGAATGGTTAGAATTTAAATAATGATTTTTTAAAAGCCTTTATTAAGTGTATGCTTGAAAAAAGTATATTTATTTTAGGCATGTTAGTAGTCCCCATCATTTATCATGTTGTTTAGCACACATTTTCCATTTCTCCTAAATATTTTGGTGCAAATTTTTAATCTTTTATATCATCTCTGGAATATTTATGTTCATTGAAGAATAAGTAATTTATAATGTTTAGAATTATAGCTGGTTTGGCTATAGCTTGGCCATCAAAAAATTTTCTGACAGAAATGAGACATACTTTGCCATTGGAGAACCAAACCTAAGGAAGTGTGCCAGGTATAATTTGGATTTTAAAATAATTTTTACTTTAGACATATAATTATTGTAAATGTTCAAATTTCACACATTGTGCTTTGGAGCTCTAACAGTTTTAAAAAAAACAAAGTAGAGCAACTGATAATTTTATTTTGATTGACTTACACTTAAGAAGAAAGTCAGCTTTCGCTGACTTCAATAAAATATGCTCTCAAATAAGGAAATGCTTTTTTTTGGTTTCAGAATGAACCAGATTTAAATATTACTTAAACAAAATTAAGAGATTTTGTTGTCATTCTTTTTTTTTTTTTCTATCCAGAGAAGAAAAAAGATCAATTAGCTTAATATCAGCTTTTGTTCGTAAAATTTTTAAAATAAATTTTGTCGCATGCAACTTTAATAAATTATCTTTATTCTTGTCTGTAAAATCAGAACAAATTGTTCTTTTGACACAAATGATGTTCAGGCCATTGGCCAAGTTCACATAAATTCAGTCAGAGGATCCAACATCATACCTGGTCCCCTCATTGTGGGTTGGCAACAGTTTCAGATGTTGGGTGGTCAGCTTGATATTGGACGACCCTTTGATCAGACAACTGATGTTATTGCAGTAGCTTCAACAGGTCTCGGTAAGTAATATGCATTTAGAGATTTTTTTTAGCAAATTAAAATTCCCCTCTTATTTGTATTCCAATTGATAATATTATTTATTATAAATAGAAGGAAGAGGTTATGAGAAAATTCTTTTAAAAATACCACTGGAAATGATAGAATGGAAGGCAAGTGGTGGCTTCTTTGAGACAAAAAATTTAAAACATGAAAAAAAACAACACTTGTGAGCAATAATTTGAATCATTTTCTGGAGATATCTGTAGGTATTCTAGGAATTTAGATAAATATTCCACCTTCCACTTTCATAAATTATATAATTTACCAGTAATGTTTTATTGAGATATGTATTTCTAAGAAAAAAATGTATCAAAGTAGAGGAGGTTAGAATGCAATTAAAGTTAAAAATTATAATTATAATAATTTATTTTTCAGAGTCCAGGAATTAATCCCTTGTTTGATATAATCCCTTTTATTCAAACCATGTTGGGATATAATCCCTATTGACCTATTGGCTGATATATTAAGTTTATTTTTACCTTAATGTTCAAAGATGTGAAAGGGAGTGTCTCTGGTGTTTCTCTTGATCTGGAACAGGCCGGGTCATTGTACCTGTATAACCTTAGTGACCCCCAGCAACCAATCACAATATTTAATGGAGACAGGAAATTTTCCAGATTCGGTGCCACAGTCAAAGTAAGCTGGCATTCCTCACATGTGTTTATTTAATTTTATTCACTTTTGCTGCAATGGGTAACTATGACAAAATGATGGAAAAATATTAGGGCTGTTATCGATTAATTTAAATTTATTAGTTAACATTTGAAAAATTACCGAATAATTAATCGATAATTTCGATTGAAGCTAAAAATAAGATGTATGACGTCATTCAACTGAAAATTTCAAGGGAAGTAAAAAAAAAAAGAGCCAATTGACATGTTTTAATTTATTTATAAATAGTTCAATATAATGTCAATGAATTTAAATGTTGCTATTGTTAGTAAAGTAAAATCAATGTTTAATTTTTTATATCACTTTCCTTATAAAATACATTATTTTTAAGTTTACACTTTAAAAATCTATTTTTAAAATGGAGAAGTTTGTATGTAATATAGCAAAGTATTATTAACTCTTAAAGTGCTATAAGGTTTTTGGAAAACTTCCGCCTCAGTCCCGTAAGGATTTCCCGTATTACGATCAACCGGTTATGAAATAAAAAAATTTGCGTAAAATCCATTTATAATATTATTGTCATACTGACTTCATTTTTAAGGCTAAGAATGGTTATTTTACGCATCCAAAAGACCGTACTGAGTTTGAAACAATATTTACCTGTAGTTTAGTACTATTATTTTAGTAATGAAGTATAACGAAAACGTATCTTCAAAAAAAAAACCGTTAAAACTACCAAAAAACATCGCGAATCGAGCGGTAACCTTAGTGCCGGCAACGGCCGCCATTGCCGGAAGTCAAATACACCGTTTTTCAAGCATTGAAGAGTTTTTACTTGCCGAGATCTCATTTCTAACGAGATTTGTATCTAGGGACGCATTACGACGCTTTAGGGATAGCGGGAAGAGACGCATTACGACGCTTTGCGACTTTAAGAGTTAATTATTTATTAATAAATTGGTAAAGATATTCAAAGTATGTAGCTCAATTTTAATCGCTATTTTATGGATTAAAATAATTTTAATCGATAAAAATGTTACCAATTAATCGAGAAATTAATCGATAATTTCCTCAGCCCTAAAAAATATCTTTTAATCTTAATGTTTTTCCCAGAGGTGTCACTAGTGTTGGTGTCACCCGGGGCGGTAGCTCATATTGTCACCCCCTTACGACTACCCCATAGAACTTCTCCGAGTCTTCCAGAGCAAAATAACGGGTAAATAAAGAATTTTATATTCTGGTGTCACCCCTTGTGATGGTGTCACCCGAGGCCGCCCGCCCCCACCACACCCCACTAGTGACGCCACTGGTTTTTCCTAAATCTTACCCAAATTTACATCTAAGATAACTTTTTTTTGAATAGTTCACTGACGTAAACAGAGATGGTATTGATGATTTGATAATTGGAGCTCCTCTCAGAACAGAAGACATCACTGAGGAGCTCACTGGAGGTATTTAAATGTTGTTTTTTTGTGAAGTGAGAGCAAGTTTGTTAACGTTTAAGTTTGTGATTTATGGATTCTGTCATGCATTAATTCATTACATATGATCTGCCTTATACTCCATGAAATCTTTTATGTCGTAACATCATATTGGGGAAACATCGTAATTATCTGTGTACAGCAACTATGCAAAGCTGAAAAGCTTTGTTAAAAAAATCTTGTGTTGTATTTTGTTTAGCCCAACAAGGTCGAGTTTATGTGTGGTTAGGAGGAGCCAGTTTTCCACGTGGTGATGCCACCTCAAAATGTGGACCATTTTATTCCCTAGAGCCTTGTCCTGGTTTAAAGGTTGGTAATTAGATGTAAACTTTACTATGCTATACTCATCTAGAAGATTTAATATTTGAGAACTTTTAATGATATTTTATAAGGTTGTTAAGACCACTCTTTTTTGAGGACTGGTTAACTGTTCAAAAAAAGACCGGTTAAAGGTCGATCCCAGTTTTTACTATGTTTTGTGAACCAAAAGAGACGCATCGATGTTTTGCCCTGCGTTGTCTGATTTGACATCCAAGCGCCTATTATATACTGACGCTAGTAGTGTTCACCTCTGCTGCTCTCTGTCAAAACATACATTCATTTTTTTTAAAAAACAAAAACAATTTTTATCAAAAATTGTTCCAACAAAGAATTAAGCCGTAATGATTAACATTTAATTTAAAATATTAAATGTTGTCAAGTCAGTTTGTTTGTGAGGACTGGTAACCATTTAAAAAAGATAGTTTTACTGTCCGGTCCATTTTTTTCCTTAATTTTTTTAGAATTAACAAAGCGAGTGTGTATCAATTTTTCACCTCCCTCCGTCTCATGGTGACTTCAAAGAACATGTGACATCACCACCCGCTTATGTTCAGCTCTGATGCGCTGTGCTCCTTTTCCAACGCACTCAAAATAAATTTTTAGAAAACAATCAAATTTTATATCGATTTGGTAATTTTAAGTCAAATGCCTTTGAAAAATGTCAATATAAGACCGAAATCGAATTTGAGGACCGGGGTAAGCATTCTTTTATTAGTACCATTAGGCATATCTTTCCTCTTTTAATATAAATAGTAAGACTGGGGGCCTTGACACTGTTAAAAAGTTTGAAACTACGGCCCGGCTGTCTGTTAATGTTAGTGTTCGTTCTATGCTTGTCAACTATGCAATTTTAAAAAAAAATCGTTCACTAGTCAAACTCCACTAACAGAGATGACGTGTATTTTTACATTATTTGTATACCGGAAAATTAAGAAAATGCTTTGATGTCACTGTCGCTCGTATATTGTCTCTGGTATTTTGCCGTAACACAACAAAAAGTTAACTCCGGGTAATTTGCTTTGAAGTTATGGTTAACCGGTCCTGATTAAAGGGGACTGATCCTGATCTGAGGACCAGTTAATTGGCTAATTGGTTAACTGTTAACAACCTTAATATTTTATTTTGCTATGATTATCCATATTATAATTAATAAATTAATATAAAGGAAAAAGAATCCCATGTGTCTTCTTAATTAGAATAATTCTGTATGAAAGGTTGAGTGATAATTTTTTGTTAATTCAGGATTTTAATACAATACAAATCTTAAGTGTGTATAAAATTAATTGCTGCATTTTCTACTCTTGAAAGGCATCTCGAGAGCTGGGCTTTAAAGAAGATTTGGCAAGGTTTGGCTCACAATTTGCTGTGGTCAGATTTAAAAAGAGGGTAAGTAAATCTTTTATTTGGGTAAAAAGCATCATTCAAGTTTTAGCTTAAAATATATACACTCCAGCCATTTTGTTTGACCAACTAGATCTTAACTTAAAAAAACTGTTGAAACTTAATGCCACTACCCTGATTTCCCAATATCAACCAAGAAGGATATATATAGTATTCATATCTTTTGAAAATAACTTGTATTTTCATTTTCTTCAGAGCCAACTTCTGGTCACAGCTGAACACAGTTCATTGAAAGCGAGACTTGCAGGCGCTATTGGTGTCTTTGAATTATGATGGGAGCAAGTTTTCATAATTGCTAACTACCTGCACTGTTGATCATTGAGAAATTCTGTGATTCAAATTTTGATAATTTTTTATTTATTGATCATTGTTATAATTGAACTTTTTTTTCCAAATCAAATTTGAAGAGATGTTCATTTTAATTATTATGAAAATGAATTAATATATTCATTTAAAGATGTTGCAATAATTATCAAAATTAAAGGATGTCTACTAAACTGTCTCTATAAATTCTTTATTCTCTTCTTGGGAGGAAACTTTTATTTAAGTATTTTCCCTGTCATCTTATACAGAGATTTTTTATGATAATGTCTAAGATATTGTTATTTCATACTTTCTTTATTGTAAAGTTCAATTCTTGATATTTTTATATTTAACACCATTTATTACTTGTTTTATATCATGAAATGTTACATGCAATCAAATTGTGTCGTCTTTAAATGTTACTTTTGTACATGTTAAAAAAGTGTTATTGATATTTTTTAAAGTTGTCTTCTATAAATGCAAGTTTGTTCTAAAATACTCAGTTTTTTAAAATGTATTCCTCTTATCTTTTAAATTAAGTTCTTTTGTATTGTATGGCTTAACCTTATGCAATTTTGTCACCTTGTAGGTTGCAAGTATAATTTATTTGCATTAAGAAGAAAAATAGTTACTAAACAATTGATTTGAAAATGTTCAATGCAGTTTCTACCCTTTATTATCTTTAGCAAAAATCAACAAGTGACCCCCAGAAATAAAAATAATTTATTTGATTGAATATGAATGTTTGTTGAAATGGTGATTGACAACCTCATAGATTGGGATTAAGAGGTGATTAACTCACAGATTGGGATTAAGAGGTGATTAACTCACATATTGGGATTAAGAGTTGATTCACTCACAGATTGGGATTAAGAGATGATTAACTCACAGATTGGGATTAAGTGGTGATTAAATTCTTTCTACAGGTCAGTCTCTGTTGTGTCACATCACACAAGATTCATGTTCTACCTCATATAAAAAAAGAGTGACAGCTATCAAGGTGACAGTTGGCATTTTTTGAGTTCAATGTTTGTTGACATTCCACTTTTTGTGTGCACTAAAAATAATATACAAAATTATATTTTGATTTCTTTACAAATCATTACAAAAATTTATCTTACACTATAAATGCCTTACTTAAATTATAGTTTGCTATTAAGAACAGTGTTATCAATTTTTATTGGTGTAAAGAACTTTTACTGATTTTGATTGCTCAAATAATGTAATGAAATGTAATGATTACTCCTCATATATTGTTGCATGTATCTAATACTGATATTTTTTAATCTGTCATATTTCTTTACAACTTGAAGCCATTTTCAAATATTTTAAAGCTATTGCATATTTGCACAGGTTAAATTAAATGTAGCATTTATGAATTGTCTTCTTCATGTGATCCTCTTGTAATGAATGACTTTATTTGATAATAAATTTAAAGAAAGCAAATATTTGTGTGACTTTACCTATAAATTTTAAAATATGCAAATAAATGACAAGTTTTTTTCTTCATCTTTAAACCTGTATAATTTATTTGTATTGATAATTTGTTCATGTATTTTATAAACTCAAAGTGACATTTAACTTGATTCCAGTGGGAATCCTCCACCCCAACATATTCCCCTATACTCTCGGAAATTCCCTAATGCACTAAAATTGGAGTCGAAAGTTAGCTTTATAGCTGAATACATCATATTTCAATATTATAGATATGTACATATTATAGTATGCACTTCTCTCCATTACTAGATAGATAACCTAGCAACAGTTTGTGCTATCCATATGAATTAAACATTTCTTTTTATTCCTCTTTTCAATCAATAGAAATCACTCAATTTCACAGAATGACTTTAAGAACAAGTCAAATGATGACCATTAGTAGTATGCCAAGATAATTGACAAGTCCAATATAGTGGGAATATTATGACTTGGTTTCTTTCCCCAAAGGGAAAAGTTATCAATTAGGAGTAATGGTGTAGATGGTTTTTCAGCATTTATAGCTTCTATTCATTCATATGAATGTGCCTTGGGGGAAATACGATTGCTGCAACAAGTTGTAATAATCAAATTACTTTTGAGTTGTTTTGGTGCACAGCTTGAGAGGAAAAGCTCCGTTATAAAAAACCCAGACCATATGTTTAATTTTTTTTTATAATGGCATTTCCTTGCATGTTAATCAGAATCCTGCTAAACCGCCTCACAGTCCATCTTGACCAAGAACTCCTGCCTGAAAGCCAGTGTGGCTTCCGAAGAGAGCGAGGAACCATCGACATGGTTTTTGCTGCCAGGCAACTGCAAGAGAAATGCCAGGAGCAGAACTCTGACCTTTTCTCCACCTATGTTGACCTAACCAAGGCTTTCGACACAGTTGGCAGAGAGGGTTTGTGGAAGATCATGGCGAAGTATAGTTGCCCAAGCAAATTCATTTCCTTGGTTCAACAATTCCACGAAGGCATGCAGGCCAGAGTCCAGGACAGAGGAGAGTCATCTGACCCTTTTCCTGTCACAAACGGTGTCAAGCAGGGATGCGTCCTGGCACCAACGCTATTTAGCATCATGTTTTCTGCCATGCTGACAGAGGCCTTCAGAAACGAAGATGTTGGTGTTAAGCTGAGGTACCGTACGGATGGCAAACTGTTCAACCTTCGGAGGCTTCAGGCAAAAACCAAGGTCAGGACAGACACAATCAGGGACCTGCTTTTTGCAGACGATTGTGCCCTCAATGCTGCCTCAGAGGATGACATAAAACGCAGTGTTAGCCTGTTCTCCAGCGCCTGCACTAACTTTGGTCTGACAATTAACACAAAGAAGACTGAAGTCCTTTATCAACCCGCGCCTGGAAAGCCTTATGTTGAGCCCAACATCACTGTCAACAACCAGAAACTCAACGCAGTGAAACGCTTCACATACCTAGGCAGCACACTGTCACAAAATGTCACCATCGATGACGAAGTGAATGTCAGAATTGCCAGGGCCAGCTCCACTTTTGGCAGGTTGTACCCGAATGTCTGGAACAGAAGAGGCATTACCATCCAGACCAAAGTGAAAGTATATAGGGCAGTGGTGCTCCCTACACTGCTTTATGCATGCGAAACATGGACCGTATATCAACGCCATGCTAAAAAGCTGAACCACTTTCACACAACAAGCCTCAGGAAGATCCTGGGCATAAAGTGGCAGGACAAAACTCCAGACACCACGGTACTAACTAAAGCTGGCCTCCCCAGCATCTTCACCCTCCTGATGCAGTCACAGCTTTGCTGGGCAGGGCACCTAACCCGAATGCCAAATGAGAGACTACCAAAGAGACTCTTCTATGGCGAGCTCCAGCATGGCCAGCGGTCCCATGGTGGACAAAAGAAACGCTTTAAAGACACATTGAAAGCGTCCCTGAAAGCGTTTGCAATAAACCCAGACACGTGGGAGGAAGCTGCGTTGGACCGGTCCACCTGGCGCGAATCCGTCCACGAAGGTGCCAGGACATGCGAGGCAAACAGGATCAACGCCGCAGAAAAGAAGAGGCAAGCCCGAAAGGCCCGTGCTGTCAACCCTCCAGGAGACAACCCACTCATCCCATGTCCCTTCTGTTCCTGAACTTTCCGTGCCAGGATCGGTCTTGTCAGCCATCTACGCACACATAGGCAAAACCAGTCTCAGCAACCCTCGGATGACTAGAGTGGTCCTCGTTGATTCGACGGACGAATGAAGCGAATATCTTTGTCTTTTTCTAAGTCCCATGATGTTGTAGGGAATAACACATTTAGGTGTCTAAGTAGAATTTTCATGAGATACTTCAGCATCCTTAAGGAAAAAAACTTCTTGGTGCAGGGCTTTTTGATACACTGGAGTGTCCTCTTCAGAGGTGATGCAAGCCTGGACGGGTATTATGGAGAATTAGCTGCTGCCCATACAGGATATCACCCCTTTCCGCGTCAATGGTATAACCATAGGAACGACTTGGGTCTATGCAGCTTAAGGCCATTGGCGTCGCAGGAGCTGCAGGAATGTACATAATTTTTATGTTTAGACTGCCTGTAGGTGCTCTATTTCCTGTTTTTTCTGTCAGGGTTTACTCCCTTAGCCTTACCGGGTAGGGGGTGTCGCAGCAAGGCAGCAGAGGTTAGGAGTAAGAGTTTCCTTTCCTTTACCTAGATTAACTACCAGCCAAGGTTAACGAGCCTAATCTACCGAAGCGACTGATTTTGAGGCATCAGTGAACCGTCGTTGTCCCCCATCCTCATATATAAATTGTACGTTGTAAATTACTTCCGGTCCTCATAATGGCGAAAACTAAGTGTCTTTGCTGTCTATAGAATAAAAGAACAAGCGCTGGAGAAGTGTACAACATACAAATGTAATATGAGGAAATCAAGGATATCAAGGAATTGTTCAACGGATTGAATTCTTTCTATTCCCGCCTGGGGCTGTATTTTATTGATACTTGGAATTTTGTGGCTGTATTAATTGATGTACTAGTACATCTAGGACCGGAAGATAGTCAAAATGGAGGAAACTAAATCTCTCTGCCTTCTAATAAAAAATATTTAAAATATGAGATAATAAAAATATTAATAAAATAATAGAGATATGTTTCAAAGTTACAAAAAATATGTTGGAGATTTACTTTAAGAGCACCAAGGAGCTCATGGACGAAAACCACCAACAATTTTTTTTTAAATGGTAAAATAATCCATAAATTTAATCTTCTTAAATTATTAAACAACACAAAGATAAAAGGGATAAAAAAATTTAATAACTATTTTGACCTGTCATGAACTAACAAAAACATGTGTGTAAAAAATATCATATAAAATATTAAAACATATTGATCTTATCATCATCAATTTGTATGTATAGAAATGTTTTTTAAAAAAAATGTGATAAAATTTTGGATAAAAAATTGGCATTATTTTATAAATATATCACATATAAAATATAACAATATGGAATGTAAAGTGTAACTTATGCAAACTACAAACATTGCAAAATTTAAAAAAAACAATGATTAGATATGAATGCACTAATGTCCAGCTATGTTTGGTTTCACAGAACAATATTGTCTATTGTTGAAAATTGCACATTAAGAGCTGTACGTCGTAAGTTTCTGTACAGAAATAACTGAGTCTACATTTTATTGTTTCATACCATTCAAATTAATGGATTTGTGGTTTAGGTCTGCAAATTTGAAGGGAAAAAAATCAAATCATGTCTTATGTCACAAATCTTGCTGCCTGAATTAAATTGACCTTTATTTTTTTAAGTTAAAATAGCAGAGAAAGGGGATCAACTCAATCATTACTGCTGAACAAAAGATAAAACAAATGTAGACCTAGTCACCAGTATATTTTCATGCAATAAAATAATAGGCATTCATTATTGGTTGCTTTATGTGTGGTATAATATTAACATTGTTTCACAATGGTTATGTTGTATGAATCAATTACCAACCAAGTGCTATACTACTTATGTCTGAATTAAAAAATAAAAGATCTGCTTTTAAAATAATACTGATATTAGTTACTCTTAAAAAAACAACCAACAACAATGTTCCCTCTTTATTATAAGCATCATGTGAATAAAGATGTAGCATGGCAGATTTGACAGTTACAGAGTTGAACCAAAATCATCTGGACATGGCCAGTATTGCATTGAGTTCCTGAAGGCCATTATAATTCAGTTCTGAACATGAAAATGAAATGCAGTTTTACACAGTCCACTGTTTGAAAAGTTCCTCATCTGCTTTGCTATCAAAACTCGGCTTAAACTCAATTTTCACTATTCCCCCAGTGAAGCCCTCTGATATCTGAGGTTCCTCAAAGTTCTTCTTGAACATATTGTACCCTACATCAGGAATCCTTCGAACTTCCCCTCTAGTTTGATTCTGTCTGAAGAGGTTGAGATGGTGTGATACCTCCAGAGGAGTTTGTAGCCAAAAACAGCGACAAGACACACCTGATAAAATTTTTTTTGTAAAATGATTTCTCAGTGAAAAACACAAATATGAAAAAAATATTTTAAGTGGAGGAATGAAAAACATGACACTTTAGATAAAATTAATTTCCTTTAACTCTTAATGTGTTAAAGCGCAGTTATTACCAAAGTGCGGTAAAGCGCGCCTCGATAGAGCACTCTTTAGAAAAGAAATCACATAAAAATAATTAATCTTCAGTGCGTGAAAAATGGTGTATTCGACTTCCCGCAATGGCGGCTGTTTCCCTCGCTAGTGTTATCACTCGGTTTGCAAAGTTTTTTCAGGGTTTTTTTGAAGATGCGATTGCGCTATACTTAATTACTTTTAAAAAAGTACTAAACTACAGGTAAAAATAGTTTTAAACTCAATACAGTCTTTTGAATACATAAAATAACCATTCTTATCCTAAAAGATGAAGTCAGTATGACAATAATAATATAAATGGATTTTACGCACTTTTTTTAATTTCATAACCGGTTGAATCAATTTGGGAAATTCTTACGGTAATGAGGCAGAAGTTTTCTGAAAAACTTATGGCGCAAGAAGAGTTAATTAACTCCTGCAATTTTTAATGCAAACTTCAAAATCATATGACGAATCAAGATATTGTTCTTAAAATGAAGGACCTACCCTTTTCTTGAGCAAGTTTAATGAATTTGGCCCTGGACTCAGCGGAAGGGTTTGTGTTGTCAGCTACCACACTCTTTCCGGCATTCAATGCTTCTTTGGCAACCTTAAATTATGAAATATATGGATTTTTTAAATATGAATAATAAAATCATTTGTTTTATTAGATGATAATGTAGGCTTTACAAATTCCACAAATTCCACTTTTAAAAAATTATAATAATTTTATATTCTAACTAATTTCTGGTTTAACAAATATTTTTTTTTTAAAAAGTTTTTAGCCCTAATTACTTTTAGACATTTTTCAACAGTTCCAAGGGTATCTCTGTTCACAGCTACATAACCATGAGGTTCTAAATACCGCTTTCGAAAGGTACTCTTTCCTGATGCTGGTTGGCCGACCATAACAACAACTTCCTGCTTCTGGAACAATGAAATTTAAAACACACGTTTAAATTATCACATATCACGTTTTAAGTATCTGATTTCTTAATATTCTTAACTCATGATGTAAGTTTAAAATAATTTGTAGGCTTTTCTTTAAGAAAAGAAAAAATTTCACTTAATAATTATTTTCATTAAGAAAGAAAAAAACATTGACTTCACTAGGATATAAATATATTTTTTTGAATAGCCAGCATCTCTTCCCTCATGCTCTAAAACTTTAGGTCATTTTATCACTCTATAAGAACTTTAATTTTTCAAACTTCTCTTAGAATTGTGTTTGTGTTTGCCACAATCTTTACATCTCCCCCATGCTGCATAATTAGAATATTAAATTGCATAGTTTGGCCTTGGGTCAGAACAGAACAATATGCCAGAAGCTCTTTTCCTTTATTGTATGCCTCTTAGGCCAGGTGACATCGTATAACAATTAATCAAAATATGTGCTTTTTATTAAAAATTCAATAATTTCTGGAGAAAAAAAACCTTGAAACTGTTTCCCAGCCATCATGATCAAGCAACAAAAGCACGCTGCTAAATGATAAAAGTATGGTCTTTGGGACCCTATTGAAGCCTTTCCCTCAAATTTAACCGGACAAATAAAAATTTAAAAACCTAAAGTCTTTTATTACTTACAAGATGATCCGGAATCAAACAGAAAATCTGTGCATTACATAATTGTCAAATTAATCATTAAAAATGCTTATTAAACATTAATAAGAATGTTAGAAAAATAAGGCCATTTCAAAGCATTTTGTTGCTTTCTAACTCTATTTAACATATTAAGCATAAAAAGGGTAAAAATACATACCTTTATAGCATATTTGGCGTTGTCCTTGTCCTTAGATATAGGAGTATTGGCTTGGAGAAAAGAACAGGGATCAAGGGATCGCCACTCAAATGGAGCCGGGGATTCATTCAAGAAAAACTCCTCCGGTGTGGAGAACTCTGCCAAGAAAACCAAATCACTTTTTGTGATACATCGAGCATTGTGATGATGATTAAATTAAATTCTTTACAAATTTAAGCTTTCATGGCTGCCACCTCTTTACTCCTGTTAATAACTAGCAGTGGATAGATGGTAAAAAGATATTTTCCAGAATATAAAGAAATTTGTTTTTGATGATTCAGAAGACCTAAGCACTTAATTTACTGAGCATTAAATGAGAAAAACAATGTATAATTTAAAGTTAATTTACAGTGGAATTCAACACCTGAACTGAATCTATACCAAGAAAATTGGGAGCTGGAAATCAATCAGATATGGGATCTATGATTTATCTTGCTAAGTACCCCCCCCCCACCCCCACCAAAAAAAATGCTTTCAAAACTTACTGACTCCAACATTAGCAGCAAACATTCTATCGCTGCAAGAAAAATCTTTGGGCTTATCTTTTGCCCAACCTTTCTTCCTGCCAGCAGCATCGCCAACATAGATACTTTTTGATTTGTCAACCTGTAAGGGAGTTGAAACAAAAACAAACATTTAATAAACTATTCACACACTTTTATTATAATTATTTTCGTTTAATGACTTCATCGAAAAATAGGATTTTCAAAAACATACTTAATTGGTTTAGACAATGACAACGCTAAAATATTCCTACGTTTACCTTTACTCCACTATTGTAGTTTTCCACAAAAAGATCCCACATTGCTGTATAGGGCTTTCTATAGTGGTTGGTTCCTGTACTTGCAAAAACCTTTATTTTATAATAATAAAATTTTTTAAAAACCTGTAGAATTTCATTAAAAACTTGACTTAAAATTATTTGAAAGATATAAATACTATGTGTCTGAACAACCAAAAAAATATTACCTCAAATTCCCCAAAATTTATACAAGTATAACTCTTATGATTTAAGAAAGCCTTGAGACACACAAAAAAACGATGCCATTGAATTCATTTTTTTTTCTTGCTAAAGACATCCACCAACTGAAGCCTCTGATGTTTCAGAGAAAAGAATTACTCACAAGCACTGGTATTTCCAGTTGTTTAATGATGTCCTCGAGCTTGCTCTTAAAACTCTGAGGAGTAACTTTCTTCTTCTCAATCCCTGCCTGGTTTGTAAAGAATACAACCCTGTGGCCATCTTCGTGCAGCTTTCTAAGTCTTCCTGGCACTTTGTCATCCCAGAACACCCAGTCACTGGGGCCTGAATGACAGGAAGAAATGAGGGAAATGAAATTTTTATTATGTGCACATTTTAGAGCCATGTGAATAGAAAGTGGGAAATGACGGGAATGATAGCTAAATTTGGGTGGATGTTAGTGAGCAAGGGAAAGGGGGAGGACATTTTTAGTAGGGCCATACCAGATTCAAATTTTTATCCACCCAGAGACGGATTTATGAAGTGAAATCCAACCACATCCAGATTTGTAAAAATGGATGTATTCCGAATTTACTGGAGCCATTATATATATATATGTATGTGTGTGTGTATTTAAAATATATATTAGGGCTCTACCTGCAAGCCAGATTTGACCCAATTTATGAAGTTAAATCCTGCCGGAGCCGGACTTGTAAAAATTGCTCGATTCTGGATTTTCCGGAGCCAAAAACTGGTACACCTCTAATTTTTAATGACCAGCATTTATAATAATTGGGGTTATGTGTCTTAAATATATCCCTTGAAAGGTGCTGATCTCATTCAATCATTTCCAGAATCTGGCTCTACATAACATATTTATGGAACAGTCAACCTTTTCTCCTAAATACTACCTTCTCACTGACATTCCTCCTCATTCTTAATTATTATTTATAATATGATGGAATGAAAGAATAAAATAAATTTAAAAGTAGAAAAGTAGAAGAAATAAAAAGCCTGTAAAAACCCCATTTGGAGCTGGGTCCACTCAGGGACACCATTGGCCCCAGGATCAAATCCCTGCCTTCATGGGGATCAGAACATATGACAATTGGTACACCAGCAGAGCGCGCATGCCACTCGACTCCCTTGTCCCAAACTCTTAGTCTTAGATGTTGTAAGTAGTGACTTTAAATTGACTCCAATAACAATTTCTGCTCCAACCCTCTTCCGTCTGTCAGATTGAGTCCTGAGCAGGCCTGTCAACTACAAAGTATTTTGATACAAATTTTTCCCCTTCAACATGTAACAAAAATCATTTAAAACAAAAACGTTTTATTTCTTTGAATTCTTCAAGTAAGGAAAGTAGAACACAATGCCGATAACTACTATTAACTAGAAAGGGTTTTTAAATACGCTGCACTGATAGCACACACACAAACTGGTTTGCAACAACTCATGTCTCGTTTGGGATGCAAATTAGCTTAAAAAAGACAAAAATCATGGCCAAAGACACATGTTCTCCACCTACAGTCAATATCCCCAATGAAAACTTTGAGGTTGTGGACAGCTTCACCAACTTTGGGTCCAAGGTTTCCAACTCACTGTCCATCAAGAATGAAATAAACAGAATTGGCAAAGCAGCTGCACAATCATCATCATCATTTTTCCTTTGAGTTCCTTGTGGAACATAAGGCCTCTGTCAAAGCTTGCCACTCTGCCATTTGCTTCAATTCTTCCCAGTTCTTCCAGCCTCATCTAACATGCTCTGTCTCCATCTATGCTTTGGTCTTCAGCGCTTACGTTTGGCCTGGGGGTTCCAATCTAAGGCCTGCCTGGCCCTGCTGTTATCTTTTCAAAGAGTGTGTCCAATCCATCTCCACTTTCTTTCCATGGTCTGTTGTTCTACTGTCCTTTGTCCACACCTCTCCCACAGTTTGGAGTTTTCGACCTTGTCAAACCATTTTATTTTCAGAATATTTCTGAGGCATCTGTTGACAAAGGTCTGCAGTTTATTGTTTGTTGTCTCTGTTGTTCGCCATGTTTCGGATCCATAAAGTAGGACCGTTTTAAAGTTGGTGTTAAATAGCCTTACTTTTGTTTTGACAGAGATGTGTGTAGATCTCCAGACCTGTTTCAGATTTGCAAATGCCTGTTCTTCATTTGATGTCCTCATCTGTTCCCCCTGATACACTGACCACACTGCCAAGGTAAACAAAATTGTTTACTTGCTCCAAGCTACGGTTTGCTACTTGTATGTCTCCATCAAGTAAGTAGTTAATTTTCAAAAGTTTTGTTTTTTCCCAGTCTTGCTCAAGGCTGTGAGTTTGTCTTGCATGTCTTGAAACCTGTGTGACAGAATGCCAGGTCATCCCCAAACTCCAAGTCTTCTAGTTTTTGCATTAGGTTCCACTGGATTCCTTTTCCTGAGCTTGAATAGGCTTCTTTAGTGACCCAGAAGTGGTGAAAGGAGGCATTCTTGTTTGACTCCAGTTGTGACATGGAATTCATCCGTTAATATACCATTATGTACTACTAGGCAGGTGAAGTTTTCTTACAGATTTTGGATGATGTTTGTTATTTTGTTTGGTATTCCATAATGACTCATTATTGACCATATAGTTTCTCTATTAATGCTATCAGAGGCCTTTTCAAAATCCACAAATGTGGTATAGATTGGAGATTGCCATTCAATAGACTGCTCTATAATTATCCGGAGTGTTGCTATTTGGTCAATGCATTATCTTCCTTTTCTAAACCCAGCTTGTTCTTCTCTCAGGAGATCATGACAGGCATCTTTTATTCTGTTGTGTATTATTCTGCTAAAGACCTTGCTTGGTACTAATAGGAGGGTAATTCCTCGCCATTTCTCACATTGTGACAGATCCCCATTCTTTGGAATTTTAATCAGTAAGCCCTTTTTCCATTCTGCAGGAGGGGTTTCAGTTGACCAAATTTTGTTGAAGATACTATGGAGTTGGTTAATGATTTCAGCTCCTCCGTCTTTTAGGATCTCAGGTGGTATGTTATCTACACCTGCTGCTTTCCCTTCTTCATTTGGTTGATGGCCGTCCATATTTCTTCTTTGGATATCTCTTTCATATTTATGTCAAGTGTTTCTCCAGTGGTCAGATTTGGTGGGTTCAGAGGGTCGGTCTGTTTAGCACTTCCTGGAAATATTATTTCCATCTTCTAAGCTCTTCATCCATGTAGGAAAAGTTTGTCTTGGACTGGTACATTGCAATTAAATTTCTTGCCACTCAAGAGTTTAGTAATTTTGTATAACTGTTTTAGATTTCCTTTTCCTGCTGCTTCTTCTGCTTGTTCAGCTAGTTTATTATAAAGTGTTCATTTGTCATTTCTAAGCATTTTTCTGACCTCTTTTGAAATTGTATGGTATTCTTGTAGGGTAGGTTGTTTAGTTTTTCTTGTTTTGGCTTGATTTACTTTTTGTTTTGCATGTTTCCTATCTTCAACTCTTTGCTACGTCTCATCGCTGATCCAGTGTTTTTTGTTTACAGGGGCAGGTTTTAGTATTTCATTGCAAGACCCTATAATAATTTCTTCGAAGTTATCCCAGGTTTTGTCTTTGTTTCCTTCACTTTCATCATCTAGTTGAAGTGCAGCAAATCCATTTTTAAGGGTTAGGTGTAGTTTGTTCCTTTCCTGTGGGTTTCGGAGCTTGCCTAAGTCAAATCTAATTCGCATGACCATTTTTGGCCTTTGGTTGGCTAGCTTTATATTTAGCTTGGCTACAACCAGATGTTGGTCAGATCCAATATCTGTTCCTCTTTTTGTTACTACATCCTGTAATGTGTTCCTCCAGGTGTGGCATATAGTGATGTGGTCTATTTGATTCTCTGTTTTGTTGTCTTGTGAGACCCACTTTACTTTGTGGCAAGATGGAGCCTCCAATCACCAGCTCATTGAATGTGAGAAGTTTGCAAATAACTCTCTGTTTTCATTCATGTTGCCTAGTCCATATATGCCCATTACTTTCTCTCTCTCTATGTTGTCGTTGCCAACTTTAGCATTCATATCGCCCATGACGACCAGTATGTCTCTTTTTGTTATTTTATCCATTATAATTTGGAGTTATTCATAGAATGTAACTTTATCTTCCTCAAGTGCAAGGTTGGTTGGGGCATAGCACATAATGATATGGACATTATTGAATCTGCACAGGATTTTGGCTCTGATTATTCTTTTGAAATTGGCTCCCATTCAAGGAGGCTCTTAAATGCACTTTTATTCAATAGGAGTGCTACTCCATTTTCATGGGTGTCAGCTGCCACAATGGCTAAATTAACTAAACGGGTCTGGCAAAACATCAAATTAACAGAGAAAACCAAAGGGTGTGTTTAATGAGCCTGTGTCATCAGTACACTGCCCTACAGAAGCAAGACATGGACCACTTGTACATTTCATGAGTGCAAGCTTAATAGCTTCCCCTTGAGGTGCCATTGTCGCATCCTTGGCATTAAATGGAAGGACAAAGGGCCATAATAGTGAGGTACTGATACGTGCCAATACCCAAAGCATGTTCTCAATACTTAGTGAAAGACGCCTAAGATGGTTAGAACATGTAAAAAGAATGAGCCAGAGTTGTATCCCTCCTATAATGAAAATTGGCATCGGTAAAGAGAAAGACAGGTTGCCTACATCTTTGATTTAACAACATCTGCTAGAGAGAAATGAAAACAGTCAGAATAAACACAAGTGACTGGGAATGCAAGACTGATCTACATGGAACACAGTTGTCAAAGAGGGTGTTAAAGTAGTTGAGAAGCAAAGGATGGAGGAGGCTACAGGCAAAGAGCTAGGAGAAAGGCCAAAATATTGGGAAGCACGGAACTCATGTACAAAAGCTGTGGAAAAGACTGCCACTCAAGGATAGGACTGCTCAGCCACACGAGGAAATATAACCAAACCCAACTGTGAAGCACCATCGTCTTGTGTGATGGAACGGAAAGGATGCTGACACTATGAGTTGAGTCACTAATAAATATTAATGTTAATGCAGGCCGGGGNGAGGGTGTTCAGGGGTCTACCTTATATTATATTAATTATTATTTAAGTGAGAGTAACTATGACTCCTGATTAGCTAGTAGTAAATATTAGTATAATAACAATATAGAATAGATAATCTAAGATAATATATGGGGTGAACCTATTACTATTATTATTATAAATTATGTATGTTAATATTAATATTAAACATTGGTATGCGGCATCGGCATAGATTTACTGACTAGTTATCAAACTGAAGTCGATCATTTAGATTATTAGTAAGTCAGTATGTTTACAAATTTGCAGTTAGTTACACTAAGTTACAGTAACTTTCTGTAATGTTTATGATTATGAGTAATATTAGTAGTATTAGTCTAGTATTACTTGTATTAGTATTAGGCAAGAGTCTTGGCAAGAGTTAACTAAATACTAAATGAAAGTAAAGTGAGCAAGTAGGACCTCCACTCAGTGGTCCACTGCCATATATGTCTATGCTTAATCTTACCTGTTGCAAATGTGCGACCACTGGCTGTTTTTATAATTGTAAAATCTATGTCGAAACCGGCAATTTTTGAACTTCCCTCAAGTGTTTCTGATATGAGTGCGATAACTGGACAGTCTTCGGTGTCACCGCCCCTCCTGTCATCTGCAATGTTGACCCAACGAAGGCCATCGGTCAGATCGGTTTCCCCTCGTAACTTCTTTGCTCTCACTTCAGTGTCTGTCACAGCTTTTCGTTTTGGTCTACCACTCATCGTGATATTAAATTCCGTTAAATTAGAAACCGTTTATCGTGGATTTCCATGTCCTTTTCAGAAGCTGTGTTCCACTATTTATACTTTTTAAACTAGCTGTCCCGACGAGTCCAAACACGAGAGCTGTGACGTCATATGTAAACAGCTAACTCCGCGAAGCTAAGGGCAACCCCCCAGATTACGTCTGTAGATGACCTCTATCAAGGACGCCACCTGGTGACTAACTACTAGTAATTAAGAGTTAATCAGTCTTATTTTAAGAACTTTCCAAATATGAAAAACTATTTGATCATAACAGCTATTTTATTTCATTAAAACCACACAGAAAATTAATGAAAACTTAACATTTAAGTTTAAGGAAACATTTTAAATATATAAGACATTATCAGAACCGTATCTTCTAAACTTTTTCTTAAAATATTAGCTGTCCAATTCAGTGCTGTTTGCTTCCAAACAAATTTAACGTATCATAATCACATTCCAAAATTAATTTAATCATTTTCATATTATTTAACCAAAATCCAAATAGCATGAAATGAAATATTAAAGTTTATAGTTAGTTGTTTCAAGGCGCATTAGAAAGTTTGGGAAAAAAGGAGAGGCGGAGCGAAGCATACAAAGCTCAGGTGTAACCACTTTGATTAATATAATCGTAGTACTAAATTAAGATAGTAAAAAAAAAATATTTTAATTCCTTAAACTGATTTATTTGTAGCCTAGCTATTGAATAGCGAATTCGATAGTCGGTCAAATCGCGCGTCCTCAATACTCTGGCCTCACTCCCTCCCAGAATTCTGTCGGTTATTGCGCATGCGTTTTGGAACCATTGCAAATGGCGGCACTTGTTATTGTTCCATGGCGTTTGTGATACATGGGAATTTATAACAATTTTTGGACACCTACATAGGTAAAAGGTTCAACCTCTAAGTGCAGTATAATGAATGCTTTGTTTATTTTTCAATACTTATAAAATCGGTATCAAGTAATTTTTAAAAATCCACTATTCAAGACGCGCCTTAGTGAGCCTTTTCCGGCCATGACTGCAAATTTGCCAGCAAGGCCGACCCGTTAGATAAAACCTTATTTGATTCTAATTCTAGTTCATTTAGGGTGAAACTTTTCTCCCTCTCTTTACCACATACAACTCGTATTTTGTTAAGTTCGAACGATTTGAGTCGAATGATTACTTCAATTGGTATATATATCAAGGGAATTTTACTGAAACAATTACTTTTACTTCTTCAATTTTGTGTGTTGCTGCTAGAAAAAATGACCAGGTCCAATATTCAATTTAATTTTCATGAATAAAATGGGAGTAAGCTATTGACACTATCGTTAAATATTTATTTATGCAAAAGCAAGGTGACACAAACCTAAAGATATATCATATAATAGGAACTAGTCTTATTTTATTTGTGTTCAACTTTGTCCTGTGATTACTACTTGTACTGCTAGTACTAGGAGTAGGAGTGTTTAGTTTTGTTAACTGTTTAGTGAATACAGAATTCTCCATACCTGAGTACCTGCCAGAATTACACTCCTACTTTTTATTAGTTCTTATCCATTTAAGAGCTAAAACAGTTTTGTATACCTCAGTTTAATATATATTCTCTTGACATACTAATACTGAAAGAGGTTTTTAGGTTTATCTATTATGACATTTAGCACCATATATTACTAAAATATTAGTGAACAAAATGGGGGTGAGACTGCTATCACTATCAGGCTTATAACTTAGTAAATGTAAAACTGGTAAACAGGGTATGAGTTAGCCTAACAGGAGGTCCTGTTACATCCTGTCAGGCTAACTCATACCCTGTTTACCTGTACCTTTAGCCTTAGGAAACAAAGGTAAAAAAAAAAAAAATTATAAAAGAAATAGTACATACAGGCCATTTGTTTATCGTCAAATTCATAGACTGCAGATATATTAAGAATTTGTTCCACTTTTCCCCCCAATAATTCATATGATATGGCCATACACGTACAAGAGATACATTTTCTGTAAAGTTAAGTAGAAAATTAAATATTATATTGTATGCATAAAAGCTTAGATGTATTAGTCAAGATTAAGTATTAGGCCTATAGTATTAATTATGGCTTAGGCATAGGAAAGTATGTGTAGACATTATATTATGATTATGCCTATTTCGTTATTTATGTTAAAATAATCCCATTAAAGGCTAAAATAAACTAGTAGCCTTTGCTTTATGAATTATGATAAAAAAAGATAGAATGTGTGTCCTTAGTAATGAAAAAAAGCTATTATTATACAGATCCCTGTCTTCTATTACTGGTTGTTAAAATTGTTCCTATTGTTTCTATAGGCTTTTAAATTACGAAGTGACTATTCGCAATCGATTGCGAATAGGTTTCAAACCCTATTCGCAATCGGCGCGTGCTATAAATAGCCTAGGCAATCGTTCACTTCCGGTTATTGCTATTCTTGGTAACATTATTTTTATAAGATTAAAAATTTCAGAGGTTATGTGTGTCTGTGTGGTCATATGGATTGTAAGATAGTACTCTACATCGCAGGTCCGGGGTTCGATTTCTTATTGATGCCAATTTTTTTTTTGTTTTTTTTTTTGCTTTTTTTTCAAACAATTCTACATGGATTGATAATGAATAGGATTTTTTTTTTTAAATGGTTTGTTTTGATGTTAGGTTTAGGGATAGACTTTAGACTTTAGGGTTACGTTAAGTAATAGTTATTAGGGTTTAGGTTAGGTTTAGTGATAGTTTTTAGGGTTTGGGTTAGGCTAGGTTTAGTGATCGTTTTTAGGATTGGGTTAGGTTTAGTGATAGTATTTAGGGTTTTGGGTTAGGTTTAGTGATAGATTTTAGAGATTGTTTGAATGCACATACATAGAATCGGAGGTTCAATGAAAGGCGCAGTGAATACTTGTAACTCTTCAATTTTATAAACATCATTTTATAAACAATGTTACTGAAGTGACTATTCGCAATCGATTGCCCAGGCTATTTATAGCACGCGCCGATTGCGAATAGGGTTTGAAATCTATTCGCAATCGATTGCGAATAGACGCTCCCTTTTTAAAAAAATATTTTTGGTACCCTTGTTGTAATTAAAAATTTATAAAATAAATGGGAGTGCAGCTATCTGGAACCTTTGTTGCTAATTGTGTTGTATATTGCATTAAGAATGTTTCCTGAGAGTTTGGTGCAGTTATCTTTGCAAACAAAAAAGTTATGTGTCTCAGTGTGAGAGAATGTGAAAATCCGGTCACAAGTTTTCAAAGTTAATTATATAGGTTATATAAGGGGCAAAAAAAATCGACAAAAAAANTTTTAGGGTTTGGGTTAGGTTTAGTGATAGTTTTTAGGATTGGGTTAGGTTTAGTGATAGTATTTAGGGTTTTGGGTTAGGTTTAGTGATAGATTTTAGAGATTGTTTGAATGCACATATAGAATCGGAGGTTCAATGAAAGGCGCAGTGAATACTTGTAACTCTTCAATTTTATAAACATCATTTTATAAACAATGTTACTAAAGTGACTATTCGCAATCGATTGCCTAGGCTATTTATAGCACGCGCCGATTGCGAATAGGGTTTGAAATCTATTCGCAATCGATTGCGAATAGACGCTCCCTTTAAATTAACAAGGGCTTAGCCATTGATTTTGTAACATTGAGACCTTATTTTAATTTATATTCAAGTAAATGTTATTTTAAAAAAACAAATGAAGACAACCTTAAATTGCTTTAAAATTGTTTTGTAGAATTATATTTTTTTTTAAAATCAGCGGGAACTTTCAATATTTAATCACTAATTAGAATTATTTTAAAAAGCATTTATTTTAAAATTAGACTTTATTATTTTGTTTTAAAGAATAGGCTATATTTCTTATAAATTTTAAACATTTGTGACAAAGTGATTCAAATAAATTTCAATTTTTTAAAAAGGTTGTTAATGATTAACTGGTCTAGATTTGTTAACCATAATATGTCTATATTAGTGTAATTCAACAAAGTTAATTTTGTGTGTGTCAAATCTTATAAAATCCATTTCAATTTAAAAGTAATTGCAGCGAGATGAAGATTGAAAAATAATATGAAATTGTTATAATAAAATAAAAATTGACTTATGGTCACTGTTTGCTCTTTAGTTTGGCTTACTTATTTGTTTTCTTTGTGTATTAGCTATATTATTGGGCACTGGGCCCAAGAGTTTTTGTGAATAGCGGGGACATGAAAGTGCCTTAGATATCGCCAATTGATGATTTTGAATTCCTTAAAAAGAAGTGTGCAAAGGTTTATTTCTTTTTTTAAAATCCTTATTCCAGAGAAAAGTCTCATTAATTATTATTATTTTTTACCTATTTAAAAAAAAAGTGTCTTAAGCAGTTTGTAAGGTTATACAGTGTTTGTGCACCATAGACATAATAAAAGAATAGTCTCCCATAGAAATGCTGTGGTTAAAGGGGACAACGTATCTTTAATTGTCTTTATATCAACCCCATATTAGCAAAATTTTACCCATTGCATGACAGCCCCTCCCACCTTTATGGACTCTCTCCCTATCCTTACTCCAAGATTCCTAGCAGGCACCATAGTTTACCCCTATTAGTACCGCAAATATAAAAACTAGGGCTGTTATCGATTAATTTAAAATTAATAGTTAACTTTTTAAAAATTACTGAATAATTAATTGATAATTTTGATTAAAGCAAAAAATAAAATGTATGACGTCATTAAACTGAAAATTTCAAGGGAAGTAACAAAAACAGGCAATTCAGATTTTTTAAAATATAGATATACATAGTTCAATATAATGTCAATGAATTTAAATTTTGTTATTGTTGATAAAGTAAAAACAATGTTTAATTGTCGATATAATCTTCCTTATAAAACAGCTTATTTTAAAGTTTTACACTTTTTAGCGCATTTTCGAGAAGTCGAATGCGCTATTGTATCCGTTTTGTCCATCCGTCCGTCCGTCTGTCATCACCCTAGATCTCAGCATCCATAAGTCCTAGACCCATGTTGTATATATGTTTTTTGTATATCCTGACCTGCCATTTGTGCATCAACACTCAGTTACTCGATCCGACCTCTTGTAGTGGCAGTAGAGCTCCTGGAAGTATGAAAGTCCTACGGATTTTAAGTCATTGTAACTTAATGGAACTTGTGAGTTGCGCACGGTGGTGTGTTTGGTGGTCACTTTTGTGTTATTAAAGTTATTGGTTAGTGGTGCGAAAGCGTGCAAAAGTATTAGTTTTTTTTTGTTGACGTCATTAGAATATGTGTAAAAGTTTAGAGAGTTTTACGTCATCATTTGTGGTGACTTCAATCAAGATCTTAGCGGCCCAGGGGCAGAAATTGAAAACTTTTTCGAAACAAGCTTCAACATTCAACTACTTTTACCAAGATTGGCAACCACGATCTATCAAACAACAATTGACGGAGTATTTGGGCGATTAGCTGATTACAATTTAGAATGTTTCATTTATGAGTCCTATTTCAGTGACCACAAACCACTTGTAGTTAGATTAAAGAGAAAATAAAAAATTTTAAAATGTAAAGAAATGACTTTTAAATAAATTTTTTTCAGGTATATTCATTACACAAGAAAATTCATAAAAATATGTCTAAAATTTAAACACAATTACTGATAACTACATAATGCTGATATCTAACATAAGTACTGATACATAATACGAAAATGCGCTAACACGTCCTGAGTCCAAAAAGGGACCAGGCTTAACATGATTTTTTTTAAATGGAGAAGTTTGTACTTTAAAAAGCAACTATTTTTTAATTATTAATAATTGATTATTTATTGATAAATATGTATCATGGGAAAGATTTTCCATAGTTTCAACCACTATTTTATCGATTAAAATAATTTTAATTGATAAAAAAATTTTGCCGATTAATTGCTAATATCCGCAGCCCTAATAAAAACTAATTAATTATTTTTATTTTAACATTGCCACAAACACTATTTTTAATTTTTACAAAAAACAAACAATAGGCTTCCACTTTTTAAAATAACTGTTTGTGCATTCAATCATTATTTGTTTTAGCCTGGTGATGAAAATATTTTGATAATGGTGCATTTGTCTTAATTTATGACATTTTTTGTGCATTTTGAGAATTAATTTGACTCCTAAACTTATTTGAGGTTTTCATTTCAAAAGTTGAAAAATTACATAGCAAAATGAAAAGAGAAAATGCTTATCAGAGTCAATATGGCTTATGTTAACTGTAACCTAAATGATGTTGTAAATGCGACTAGGCCACCATTGTTAGCTTAAAACAGCATAAAAGAAACACTTTTTAAAACTCCTTTAGCAATATATGTTATAGTTTTATATGGGAGTAGGTAGGTGGATAGATATAAAAAGTACATGATTTTCTGTTTAGTCACTCACTTTTTTATTTGAAAATGAAAAGAGCAGTTCTTTTTAGAATTAGTATATTTAAAAATTTGCTATATTCTGTAGGTGTGCGTCTCATGGATGGCGCGATGGGTCAGGAGGAGGATGTCGTGGAAGCAGTGCTGACATGTGAAGGCGACTTCCACGACCCAGAATTACACAGCAGAATAGAAAAGTTCAGACTTTGTCTGAAGGATTTGCTTCTCACTGGTAAAAATGAGACCTCAATGAATTTAACTTGTGTTAAATAATGAATAAATTAACTAAAATACGACATTGCCTTATTAGTTAATTAAATATAGTATTACAAAGTTTAAGACATCAATTACAATTGCCTAGTGATTCAAATGTGTATAAATTGTAAATCTTTGCTTTTAAAAATCTTTTGTTGTCCAGATCTTAAGTTCGTTTATAGTAATAAGGATTTTCAGATTAATTTGTTTTTGTTTTTTTAAATAAAATTTACATTCAATTCCAGAGAAGCACAAGTTGCTGGTGAAGAAAGTGGAACCATGGAATAGTGTAAAAGTGACTTTGACTATTCCTAGAGAGGCAGCCAGCAGACTCAGGCAACTAGCTCACAGTGGAAATGATTCTTTGCGGCAGATGGGAATCCTGTCTGTTCAAATTCAAGGAGATACACAAATTTCCTTGACCTTGGCTGGTCGAAATAATGAACCTACAGAGTTTGTTTTACGCACCCCTTCAGCTTTACCAATTAGCACTGTGAGTTCAGAACCTGGTTTTTCAATTCCGGATGAACTTGGTTCCTCTCCAGGTCCTAATGCAGATGAAGTGACAAGAAAAAACATTGTTGACTATTTGAGGCAAGGATCTGCATTGCGGCCAAATGCCTCCCTTTTTGATTCAATTTTGGGAGTGGGGTCTTCATCGTCCACGGGACTTGGATTAGGTCTGGGGATTTCTCCGCACCCGACAGGGTTCCCAGGCCCACCAGTACACACCACCTCATTCAGGCCAAATAACATTTCTAACATTGCCATTCAGAGTTCAGGTCTGAGAGGGTCTCCATTAAGCTTTCCTTTCAATAAATCTACTGGAGCTTTTCATCCTCCAATCCCTCGCCTCCCTGTTTCAGCAGGTCAGTCAAGTTTAGTCCCCAAACTCACACAGCCAGGGAGCAGACAGGTAGGGCAATCGGGTGCCTTGGGTTTTCAAGTAAGCCACACTGTTAATGCAACCAGCCAACAGACCTTGCAATCTAATGTCCATAGCTTCAGCCCTGTGGGGCCTTTAAGACACCCAGCATCTTTAAGTCCTAATTTCCATTCCCAAAATTCTGTACCACCACCCCTTACAGCCTCCCCTACATCGAACATGATGATTGATCTTCCCCCTCCTCCCCCATATCCTCATAACAATAGTTCTAGGCCCGGAAAGCCAGTAACAGCTTCCAGTCCCCTTTTGGTTAATTTGCTACAGACTGATCCTTTAGTGGTAGCTGCTGGAATGGCAAGTGGCAACCCTAATAAACCTATATCAGTTGGAGACTCTGGACCCCCTCCAAAAAAGAAAAAGCGTTCAAAGAAATCAAAAGAAGGACATGTCAAACCCTTTTCAATGACTGACAATATGGCCAGCAGCAGACCTGTTTTCTCTCATGTGCTCTCCAACTCCGGTACAGACTTAAATCGGGTCATAAGGGTTCCTGATGACAGTGGAACACTTAATCTGCCCACATCATTTAACATGAAAGAGCCATCTGTTGATCTAGTACAACCCAGGGCAGGATCACAACCTGCTAGTCATATACCAGATTCCTTCATACCCAGTTTTCGCCCTGATAGCAAACCTTCATTTTCAGCTGACCGTCCTTTCAGTGAAAGTCACAAGGATAATCTTTCTTTTAATAAATTTCAACTGGATACCAATAGAAGTGCAATAGGAACTGGCAATATGAGTTCTAAACTTTCAGATTCAAATGGGAGTGACCAGTTGCCAAAAGATTTGAAAGATTTGGACCCTTTCACAGTGGAAAATGCAGCAGGGAAAATTGTCAATCCTTACACTGGAAAGCTAGAACCAAGAGACAGCAGTGTCGAAACTGGTCAGGTGAAGGCAAAAGACCAACCTGGTCATTCTCAGGGTGATAATTTCGCTACTCAAATCCTTGCAAAAAAGGCAAAAGAAATTGAGGAGTTGAACAAAATTAGTGTGCCTAGTAGTTCATCACAGATGTCGGATGTTCATGTCAGAACAGTTAGTCCTACCCCTTATCCTTTTTCCAATTCTACTGCTGGTTTTGTGCGCTCAGGTGGATCTTTTCAAGTTTCTAATGATAGGCTAACGTCATCAATACCCATTCATCGTCGTAATTTAATAAGTGATGCTTCTATTCGAGATATGAAAAGTTCCACTCAGTCTAGTATCTATGCAGTGACTTCAAGGCAGGAAATGTTTGGTAATATAGCAGAACCATCATTACCACATTCTGTAGTAAACACATCGCTAAAAGTTCCATCTGGTAAAAATACAGCTGTTCAAATTCAAAAAGACTTAACCTCAATACCTTCCCCTGTAAATGGGCCGGTGTCGACTGGAAATGTGTTAAGGCACAGTGTGATTCCGTCACAGAATGAGCTAATGGAGACTTCCTCATTAACTTGTGGATTACCCTCTGCTCCATCAGGATCTGTGATTTACTCGTCAAGTTCTTCTGTTTCACTTCAGATTTCACAAGCTAGTTTTTCTCAACCTCAAATTCACCATGCTGTGTCCATTTCTGCAGCCAGTGAATCCACATCACCAGCGTTATCTAGAAGTCGACCTACGCCCTCATATCCATTACTACACTCTAAACCATTTTCTTCACCATCTTCTGCTGTGGTTCATGCAACATCTGACAGAACAACATCGTCTTACACACAGCAACAGGCAGCAAGTTCTGACATGATTGGCAGCGTACATGCTGCCAAATTCAGCTCCTCTCATTTGCTCAATTCTATCTCTGAAAAACACATGGACTCTCAGAGTAGTACAGAAAGTCCACATGAAAAGGTTTCTTCAGAAGGAGATGAAAACTCCAATCATAGTGGCCTAGCAGCTGACTCTCTCCCCGAACATTCAGGCACTG
Organism: Radix auricularia; assembly: GCA_002072015.1. Taxonomy (NCBI): domain Eukaryota; kingdom Metazoa; phylum Mollusca; class Gastropoda; family Lymnaeidae; genus Radix; species Radix auricularia. Next base: position 236,875 of record MUZC01000299.1, on the reverse strand, counting down.
CTGCATTACTAGAACATGCTGGAGTTAAAACTGAAAATCATGACTCTGGTATAGGGAGTTCATCAGAAAGATCAGATGATACCCCTTCAGAACCTGGGGATGAGTTTCGTTCTGGACAAGCAGGAACAGAAAATGATGATTCAAACATCAAAGCCCAGTCATCCAAATCTGCAAACTGCAAGCTTGATTCAAAATTAACTCCCAGCACCATCACAGTGGGTTACATGATAAATCCAGGGGAAAATGCATCTCATCCCAAAATGTCATTGCCTAAGTATAACAGTCATGTGAATAAAAAGACAATAACTCCATCCCGAATAGCATCAACATCTGATATTTCTCAATTTTTGGACACTCAAAGTAAAACTTTGGATCACCTAAGTGGTCAACAAACTTCTGCATCTGTCAGTTGGGTTACAGATATTAAAATTCACCTTAATAGCAGCTCTTCAGGCAAGGCAAAGGAAAATGGCCCTGCACCTGAAGACACGGTATGTTACTGATATTAGTCTTTATTAACATTCATGTATTATAATGTTAATAAATCTAATTAACTTGTTTGAAATGCAACATTTTATTAGTAATAAAGGAAGTATGGCATCATGAACTTACATAATCTAAAGTAAAGGTTTCATCTGGGGAAATTCCCCAGGCTACTTTTTAACATTATTGTCATGAAGAAAGGACTAAATTCTACAAATTTATGTTTTATAGTTTTAAAAAAAAATAATTTTTAATTAATATAATTTTTAAGTTGTATGATCATGGGACTCTCTATATGCATTATTTTATTCTGAAGTAAATAAATACATTTCATACACCTAAGCTTTAATAATCTCTACAGGTATGTTTACACTGCAGAATTATTGCAGCCACAAAGTTTCATATTGAAACCATTAGATTTTCCAGGGTTATAGAGTCATCTAAAAATGTCAATGACATATTGTTTATAATTATTAATTTTTACATGGTTAGCATCTTGAAGCATTCGTTTGTCTCTTTTAATATAATATCAAATGTTTTATAATTTAAACGAGGGGGGGGGGAACCAGCAGTGAAAAAAATACTTTACATTAATATTGGCATTGGATTGACTCCTTGTATTTCAAAACACATTGTTCCTTCAAAGTATATTCACAAAAAGTTGGGAAATTTGGTAAATAAATGGCTTCAGTGTGAATGTAATTCAAAACTTTGTTTAAAAAAAGAAGGATGCTGAGATTATTATAAAAAAAAAGTTATATGCATTCCCTTAGTAAATGTAGAACAGTCACTATATTGGCTGAAAAATAACTTTTAAAAATATTTAATGACGTAAATTATTGTTTATAATTATGTCTCATCCAAGTAAAAGAGTTAGCTTGTTAGTTTTTGATGATAATAATTTTAAGGTAGAGTCAGCTGTCGCTTTTTTAAAGTTTTAATTAATTTCCAGCTCAGTAAATTATTTACAAAAATGTATCATCGTCATCTATTTTAAAATTAATAAAACATTTCTAAACACACTAAAAATTCTCCATTTTAAAATTAAATATCATCATTAAAAAATAGATTATTATGAATAATAAAGGTCAGTAAAATATTGTTCAAGCCTATATAATATGATTTTTAAAAATTAACAGAAGAATTCCAAAATATTTATATTTACAGTGTTAATTAAATTTAATTACATTGTCATTGTGAATGTTTATTTCTTTTTAATGTGAATGGAACTTTAAAAAGTGTAAATGAAGTTAATGCTCCAGATATTTGCTTAAATTTTCAATAAAGTTATACATTTTTCCTCAGATTCACTTGCTTTTCTATATTTTTGTAATTATTTTTATTAATACAAACCCAAACTGAGTATATGTTCAAAGTCTGTAATATAACCAAATTGCTATTTTTGCATTTTTTCACTTTGAATTTTTATTTTTTTAAAAACCAGGACAACATTCACACCCAGAAAGTGAATGGTCCTTTAGCAGCAGGTACTAATGATAAAATGATGAATACTGTCATAGACTCCCAGCAAAAGAAATTCAGAAGCTCACCAAAACAACATAGTAAGAAAGGTATTTTTTATTTCATATGCCTGCTTATCTTTACAGTGTTAATGTAAGAAATAACCCAAAGAAATGCTGATGTTTATTGGCTTCTACAGTATTAACAATATGTAGACATTTGTCATTTAAATAGAATAAATAAGGATTAATTAATTTCTACAATACACGTTTACAGTTCTAAAAAATTGTGTTACATTATTAACCATGTTAATTAGTATTATTTCAAAAGTATTTATTTATGTCTGTTTCTCATAGCTGCAAATTGACATTGTATGGTGAAAAATATTTTTTTTAAACAAATAGGCAATTTTTAAAGTTGTATTTCCCTTAAAATTAATATTCAAACCAATGCTGCCATGCAACTAATTTTATTTTTACTTTTGAATGTAGATATTTCCACTGAGCACATGAAACTTCAAGCTGAGGTCTTGGAGAAAATGAGTAAGCTCCATCAGTTTGCAGAGTCCACCAGAGTCACTGCTGAGATAGGCACAAAGGGAAACAGTCTAGATAAAGCCGATTCACCGGATTCACTATCACGAACAGGGGTTGCAGATGAGCGAGCAGATAACCTCTTTTTTGACATGGAAGAATTGGTAAATGGGAAAACAACTCTAGGCAATGGAGGTGTTGGAGGAAACATTACTTCAATTTATTCTAAAAGATCCTCCCCAGTCAATGTGAACATGCTTAACCACATTTATGCTCCAGGATTACCTCTTCCCCGTCGTCTCACAGAGTCTGTGCAAAGGCTTGTTAAACCATTGCCAGCTTCTGAATCATCTGTGACAATTCCTCATGTCAGGACATGCAAGTCTCCTGCTGCTGGAACGCCTCCAAGGGCATCATCTGGAACCAATGGCCCTACAACATCTCGTATGTCTCTTCAAAGTGGCACTCGTTCGCCTGGGGCAAGTATGCCAAAGTTGGTACCAAGTGACAAACACTCTCTTTTGTCTGGTGGATTAGACCTTGCGGGACTTTCTGCTCTTCAGTATACATCTAGCCACAGTGGTGATGGCGTTCTCGTCAATTGTAAGCCTGGGGCTCCTCTTGTTGCCACAGATGTGCTGCTAAAAGATTTAAGCTCAGCACCAAACCCTCATTCCCCTCCTAAACTTGCCTTAGACTCTAAAACCTACAGTGGCAAAATGCTATCTAGAAGTTATCCTCCACACAAGGCTAGAGAGGTATCTTCTAACAGTGGTTACCTTCATCATGACTTAAGAGATCAAAGTAACTCAGCACAAAATAGTCAGCCTACGTTTTTTTCATCTAAGTCAAAGCTTGAAACCCCCTGCCTTTCTTCTCAAGACTCTAGAGTTTCTCTGTGTAACATAAAGAGCCAGGAGCATAAGGTGTCTGGCACAGCCAAAGTTATTCAGCTTGAATTAGGGAGTAATCATATGACAGCATCTGTCTCAGACAATAGTTCAGTCCTCTCAAGGCTGGCACCTCAGCCCCTCGGTTCTGTGGATAATTCCCATTCCAGTCATGACAATAATGGTGTAGAATCTGCTGCAAGCACTCTCACCAGCCATTCCAATGCATCTTCCCCACTTATGCCTGTCCTGCAACAGGGTCAGGAGCCAGTAGTGAACCCGGCCTTTGGTATGCCCAGCATTTCTAGTCATTCTCCCTCCATCAGCTCACCACAAGAGATCTCACAGGTTTGTATTGGCAGCAGCGCACCTTCCACCTCCAGTGCAGCAGTCTCAGCACTTCACGTGCCTTACCCCAGTAGCACATTGAGCACCACAGACAGTGTCACAACTAAATTAACTTCCTGTAGTTCCCCTGGACCTTTACCAACATTGTATCCCATGTCAACTGATAGCACTGTTGTTGCTGGAAGACATGAGACAACTTTAGTCTCAACCCAGTCTTGTCCACCAATTTTAAAAACATCTTCAGATTTGTCATCTCCTCCAAAGCTGACTAAAGTATCACTGCCTTTACACCCCTTTCCTTCCTCACCTAGGACAGGCTCCCAGTTTAATAATAGGAATTTATTTGAAAGTGTTTCTGGGGCCCTTGTAAGTGATAATATTCAAAGTGGGTCACTAACATCTCACTTGAACCAATCTTCCATTATGTCTGCCAGCTTAACAAAGGCAACGGAATCCACTTCAGAGTGGATATCAAGGACTATGAGGCAGAAGCTGCCTGAAATTGAGGGTCACATACAGCCCCAGAGTAACAAAACAGATCCATCCAAGAGTGAGAGTTCTGTTAAAACATCTAGTTCATCAAGTGACTCACCTAATTCAGCCGCAGCTGTGTGTAGTAAAACAAAGATTTCTCTGGCCTCAGTTCAAAGTTCTGATATCACAGTGGTGTCTAAGTCAACTAATAATTCAAAGGGAGATGCTTCTGTGGGTGAATCTAACTTGCCTGATTCCCAGGAGTCTCCCACCTTTCAGACAGGTCAGAAAACTACCTCATCCAAGCCTTGTCCTGAAACTACCACTCAAAACTGCACAGATAATGTAGCTGAAACTATTGCTTCAGTAGCAGCAGGAACAGAGAAGAGTACATCCAAGGGGCCAACTTCTGTGTCTGCTGTTAAAGATCCTATTTTGGAAACTTTTGCTTCAACTTACACCAAATCTGTTAATTTATCATTAGGTGAAAATAAAATTTCTTTGCCTGTTGAAAAACCTGAGGAAAAACTAACGGGAGAAAAATATGTGGTCAGTGATTTTAAAATGGTAACAGTGGAGAGTAGTCCTTCAAAGTCACTTGACAGTATTGTTAAGTCCTACACCAGTTTGGATCCACTAATATCTGATGCCAGCAGTTTAGAAGCTTCAATCAGGAGAGTAACAAGGAAAAGGAAGTCAACACACAGCGAGGGGGATTCAAGAGATGCTGAGAGTGAAACATCTTCTAGTGAATCTACTCCTATCAAACAACCTATTAACACAAGCCATGTAAGGACATTAACAAAAACTATCTCGTCTGGTCCAAGCTCTCACTCCAAAATAGAATCTGCAAGCAAGCCTTTTAAGGATGTTAGCACTTTGAAGACATACTCCAAAGCTGCCAATTTTGGTAATGGCGATCTACAGAACAAAGTTCTTAAAATGTCATCTGGACATACTCAGGAAGATAAGGATAGTGCACGTCCAGCCAAGCCTCGCAGGGCATCTCTTTCTGAAGATAAAGAGCAAACTTGTGCAAGAGAAGGAAGAAAGTCTGGCACATCCTGTTCTTCGGATGAAGGAAGATCTAATCGGACATCTTCTAATGAAAGTAAAGAGTCCACAAACAAGGAAAGTCGCACTCATCGTAACACTGCCGACAGTGAAGGTCGGGTACATAAGACTGCTGAGGATAAAGATATCCGCACACATAGAGCATCATCTAGTGATTTCAAAGAAAGTCTTCATAAGGAGAACAGATCCCATGACAAAGAGGATCAGAAAGAAGTGCGTTCCCAGCGTGCATCATCTGCTGATGACATGAAGACAAAAGCTGGAACTGTGAAGGAATTATTAGATAAGTCTTCTTTACAGGACAAAGTAGGTGAAGATTCCCAGAAGAAGGGTCATCGCATAAGACGACAGTTTTATGCATATGTGCCCGAGAAATCAATAGATCAGAGTAAGTAAATTTCATCTTCAGAATGTATGACTACCTCAACGTTGAAAATAAATATTTTAGTCACATGAAATAATTTATAATTTATTTCTATTGTTAATTTTGACTAGATTTGTTAAATTTAGTTATTGTTTATCTTCATACATGTGGATGGCCATTTTTAAATAAATCTTATTACAAATAATACTATTGGTGTAATAACACTAATAAAACAGTTGCATGATTATTATGTTTTAGGCTGTCATCAACAATCAGCATTGATTTGTTTTTTGTCTTGCATCATAAAGCTCTTGTCAGATTTTAGTTTTCTTATTGATATAGGCGAGAATTACTTTGTTTCATAAATAAAGTACACTTTGTAAAAAAAAATGTGTTAATTTAAAATTATCTATTATCATCCTCCTTCCCCCACCATCCTTATTTTAGCTTATTTTGATACCCCAATTTTGAGTGGACGAACTCGTAGCAAAAACAAACCAACAGATACACAAGACACACCAGATGGTTCTTCAAATAATGAATCCAATCATTTAGAACCTAATCAACTGGCAGCACCTGTAAAACCAGAGGGATTACACGAAGGTGCTGGGGTGAAACGACCGACTCGATCGGTTAGAACTAAAGGTCTGTGCTATTATTGATATAAGATATTTTTCAGTAATCAAAGCATATTTAAAAATGCATCCCTTAAATTTTGGTAATACTAAACTGTGTGCAGTCACAAATATTGAAACTTTTTTCTCATGAATTATTTTCCTCATTCTGACAGAATTATCCATTTTGTAAATTTTTTATGCGTTACCTTACCATTAAATGTCAATAAATTTTTTATCAGATGATATATTTGGTAATCAATGAAGGAGAAAAGAATTATGTTTTCAGACAATACAAAGTCATATTTTTAATTTTGTAAAAAACAATATGATTTTGTCCTAGTTAAAATGAAAATTAAAAACCCACCTTTTTTTTTCAAGACCTCATTCAAAGTCACACAAATATACATGGTTAATTCAGAATGTAAGAAAAAGGTAGTTTGTTTTTTTCTGAACTATATTCATATTTACAGCCCGCATAAATAATTTCACATAAAAAAAAAAAAACTACACAAAATGAAACATCAGAGCTCAATATCCTTTGCCATCCATGGAGGAAAAAAATCTGAAAAATTTAAATATTTACACTGGAATAAAAAGCTATACTTTGTATTGTAACTAGAAATTATTTAAAATACTATCTAAAATTGCACGTACTCTTGGTGCTAATTTTAGCGGTTTACATATATCTCTTTATATTATTGTTTGCAGTAGTTCTTCTACCACGCATTTGGGGAGGGGGGGGGCTTCACCAGATGAATTTACAACTTGTCAATTTTACTACTAATACTAACACTAAGCGTATGATTCCTCAGGTATTTGAAAAATTACCTTCTGAATCATAAAAAACAATATTTTTTACTTGTTCATCTTTGTAGTATAATTATATTAGATCTATCACCAGATGAGCTGCATTCTATATCAATGTTTGTAAACAATTAAAATGAAAATAAAAAGTGTTTCAACCATGTCTTTTGCAGGCAAATAAGGAAAGTTATTTTAGATTGCATTAAAATCATTTTAATTGAATAGCTATGAAGAGTAACAAAACAAAGCCCGTTTTAATAAATCAACGATGGGGTGTTGATCTAGTGCAGAGCCGCATCAATGTCAAACAGCAGTTTGGGGGCCGATGAGAGGGCCTCGCTGGCCCGCCTGCTGTAGTTTGGAGACCCCTGATCTAGAGCAAAAGAGTTAATTGAAGATGTCTAAAACATGGTTCAATATTTTACCCTGTCTTACTTTGTTTTTAAAATTATTTTTACAGATAACTCTCAGGATCAAAGTGCAAGTAAACGACGCAAAGTGCAGCAACACAGATAGCATCATTTTGGTAGTCCTATGTTGAATGTTACAAACAACACTGAAAGCAGAGGTGGCTATCAATTGTGCCATAGCAACAAATAGGTCCAGCTTCTTATTTATTGAAAGTGTGACTGACTGAAGTATGAACAAAGACTGATCATTTGATATATATTGAATATATTTATATATAAGTGCTGGTGTTATTTTCAACGCTATCTAGTTGCTAGAAACTTGTTTGCTTGTAGACAAGCTGGTTTTGGAAAACAGCAAACTGCCATAATCTCTATTGTCCAAGCCAATAATCTTATAAGATTGCTATGGAATTTCTTGATCCCAAATATGTCATTAATTTATAATAAAGTAATATATTCAGTCTCTGTTAAATTGTTCATTGCTGCATCAAAAAATAGAATAATAAAAAATTTAACCTAAGTAAATCAATATTTCATTAAATGGAAATAAGAGTAAAAATGGTATTTGCACTTTTTTTTTTTAATTTAAAAGTTGTCCTTAACTATAAACCTATATTCATGCTAAGGTGTTATTTTCCAGCCATATCTTAATAGTAATCATTTGTATGTCTGATAACTATAACATATGCTTTGGTATGCCTGGACCAGATTTCATCTTCTGTTAAATTTAAAATAAAATTGTTATGTGGTAATAAAATGGTACTGGATATATTTATTTAAAAATCAATTTTTTTGTGGGAATTAATTAATCAGTACTGTCTGTATCTAGGAAAATTGATTTATGGTTGACTTTAATTCATAAAAACTCCTTGATATGTAATCTGTTAGCCTCTTTTATAATTATTGTTGTGCAACTTGCTAAACAGTTGACAGGGGTAATTTTTATTTCTTCAATTTTCTTTAATGATGTTTATTCCACACACTTTAGACATTATTATAAAATAATAACTAATTTTTGGGTCTTTAGAGCCTTTGATTAAGAATCTTGTTCAAACATTTTTGAAGTGTGGCCTAGGAAGCTGTAATTTAACAGTTTGAGAAAAGATTTTTTACTTGATTTTGTTTTTTTTTTAATTAAAAAAAAGCAACAGAATCAAGAATAGTTGGTAATTTTTCTTTTAAAGCTAAGCTATTGCAAACAAATAAAATAGCCCAATTCTTTTAAGATAAGAAATAAACTGGGGCCACAATCGGTTGGCACGAAGAATTCAACCAAGCTGAATATTTCAAACCCCTCTTGGCATATTGCTTAATAAATCATTTCTGTTATTGAAATTTCACTGTATTTGTGCTCTATTTATGCGGGGTTAGAATCAAAGCAAGTTGTTAAAACTTTCTTTTCATTGCTTATTTATATGCACATAGAAAAAAAATCATTTCTATTTTCATACTAAAATGTACATAAAATTTTTGTTCATGCTTACAATACATACTTTTAATTTAAACGGTTTGGTTCAATGTTCTGTTTTTTTTCCTTCTGTGCATTTAAACTATTTGCACATGTATAAACCTACGCAGATGACACATGAAAAGAGTAACAATTTTCAAATGTCATGTGACTTGTGATAGTTCATCTTCCTCACTTTTCAACTAACTTGTTACTTTTTTGCCAAATTTTATTTTCAATTATTTTTTTTTCTTTGCATAATCATGAACCATTTGTATGAATGTGTTCTAAAAGGTTTGTCAGCCATGGAATACCAGAATGGGGCTCTAGGTTTATTTAGCTACTATTAACCTCACCCTTCTTCTTCTAGCTGTTTTTTATACTATCAAATATGGCCACTTTACTCGATTTTTACATTTTATGCTCTCTAAAAATATTTTAAATCATTTGAGTGTTGGTCAGGAGTTTTTTTTTTTTTTTTGCTTGCTGATTTTTAAAAAGAAATAAAGCCCTGCTTCTGAACACATTCAGTGCCCTGTTGTTAAACAAAAGGTCAATCTTGGATCATCAGTACTTTTGAGTGAGTCCATATATACTTTATCATTGTCTTCACATGTTAGCCTTGCAATTGAAACATGTTAGTGTATATATATATATCTTCTCATTGGATTAATGTCATGATAATTAGTATATAGAGCAATGTACAAATCAACAGTTGTGAGTCAGTGCATATGTAAAAAAAAAAATCAATGTTGGTTTTGGTAGTTGTAAGTGCCTATGTGTCAACAAATTTGGACTTTGGCACAGTAAATGATGAATTAATGGTTTTAAAAACTTAATTATTTATGTAGCTGTGACAGAACTTCTGTCTAGGATTTCTAATTTGTAAAAAAAATTCTTGTAGCAACTGTAAATTTATCAGTCAACTGGTAGCATAGCCAATGAAATTTTGTTTGTGTAATGCTAAGTTAATTGTTAATGTTTTCCATTTTAATATACATTTTTAATTCCCAAACATAATTATTAAAGAGGAAACCAAATTGATTCAGTGATTAATGTACATAATTGTCTCCCCAACCCATTAATCAATATCAGAATGACTTTGATTATGTTATGATATTTTATCAAAACAGCAGCATCAGAAACAAGATATTAATGCTGTTAATCTCATGTTTTTTCTGTTAGATCACAGCCATTCACTTGTACAATTATCTCATTCAACTTTTTTTAATGATATGTTCTAAGTATAGATTTTACTAAATTTTATTCACTTTTAAGTCCTGAACTGGGCAGGAATGTACAATATATATGTATATCTATAAAAAGTCCAGACTTAGGTTGAATATGGCCAATATGTTTATATTTCATCACTTTGTTCCCATTCAAAGCCACACATTAGAGACATGTGGGCCTGAGACAGATTGGCTAATGTAATGTAATAAGAGGTGACGACCATGTGTTAGATGTGCCTGCATTGGGTCCTCTGGCTGTAGTGAGGCAGGTGCAGCTATTGTAGCATACTGTATATAGACATCATCAAATTCATCTCATCTTTCAAATACTTTCATCATTTTTCACTTGTGCACATCTTTAGAAATAACAAAATAACTCAAATATGACAAATATTTGCCTCCGGTGTTCGTTTCCTTATTGTCTTTTTGTGTGTAGTGTATATGGTTATTTTATTAGCATTATTTATAGAGTTGTTGGCTTGAAATTTAAACAATTTTTGAGATTGTAAATTGAGTTTATTTAGTGTCTTACTTTCATTGATCTCATTTAACTTACAGATAAAAACAGTTTATCTTTAAAGATTAAAAATAAAGCAGCAGAAATAATTTTTTGTATTTAAAAATAAGTTTTAGAATAATTTGACAGACTTTCAAACTACCAAAATTTGATGATTTTTTATTAAATTGAAATTTTAATGTGCATTCAAAACAGGATGAACAGCCTCAAATGATGATTACTGTTATAAACAAGAACAGCTATTATTTTCCTACAATACTACACTCAACTTAAAAATACATGTTAGTTACACTAGAACATAAAACAATAACCAGTGGAAATTATGAAAAGATTACTTCTACAACCATCACCACCCCACCTTTTAGTAAAATATGCTTTAAACTTCAGTTATTTATATTTGCTAATTACTAATTTTAATCAATTACTGCTTTGTTCTATTTTTTTTTTTTTTTAAACAACAAAGTGTATCAGAAAAATGTTTAAACCCTTGTAATATTTTAAACCATTTAGCAAAGGACTTGGAAATGAGGAGTCATACATGAGAGTTTGCAAGTAGAAAAGATAAAATATAAAGACAAAAATAAAATAATTCAATTATGTTACATCTAGAAACTGATAATAATGTTTAAATGACTCTTGTGCACTTTGTTTCTCTGCAGCCCATAGCTAGTCTTGCAATTTAACAAGTGCAATGAGGATTTTCTTGTAATCTCCACCACACTCACTCTCAATGGCTGAGATAAGGCTTGTGCCATATTTGGCCTTGTAGGCATGCTCTATCTCTTCCATGTCAATCTGAGAAAAACATTAAGGCTAAATTATTATGGTATATTTCAGAACTCCCTCGACAAGTATAAAATGAAAAGCTGTGCTTTTTAAAAAAAATATTAGGAATGTAAATCACAATCACAAGGATTTTAATTTCAACTAGTAAGGTACCCTTTTTATATAAATAACAGTACGTCTTCTATCTTTCTTCAGTTTTTCATAAATTCTATTTATTAATTGTAATAATAGCTGGTGTTACTGAAATCCTCCTGCTTTTCTATAAAAGTTGTGAAAGATTTTTTGAAAGAAATATAAAAAAAACATTTAAACAATCTTCAAGACACAGTTAAAACAAGAGAACCAAGCAAAAACAGTAATGAATAGAGGTTTCTACTTCTACCATCAAATGCATTAGTGAATTAAACTTTGATCTTTGTTAATCTATGGCCTTTTCATGCTCATCTGATACTAATTTTCTGCCCCCAATTCTGAATAAATTAATTGATATTGTCTCATTTCTTGTATCTTTTTATATCAGTGTTATCACTTAGCTCCCTTAATGGCCCTCCCATCAATTACCTCAGCTCTTGAGACTATTATCCTAATCAAGTCTCTATCATTGGTGCCTAGGCCCTGGAAGCACTCTTTGAGTCTCCTGGCAAAATAGCCTGGTGTATCTCTTGTGCTTTCCACTGAAACGCACAACCAAAGACTTAGCTTAAGTCAAATTCAAGTGAAACAAAAAGTAGTGTTTAAAGTCTATTCAATTGTTATGTTTAAAAGGGGTTATAGCTATAGATTATGAATAAGAGAAAGTTGTGGAGTAATGGTGAGTTTAAAAACCTGCAAAATAAAATTTAAAAATCCAGTTGACTAAATTATAAAACTATCATGAAATTCACACCATATGTGTTTATTGTGTGATATATCTCTCTTGTTTTACAGAATATCAAGTCTCATTTTCACTTCCTTTACAAAAATGTGTAATGTAAAAAATGATATTATTGTATGAAATAACTCCATTCAATGAGATCTTCAAATACTGCCTTCACTATTGTTTGGTAGGCACTAGCTAGTAATACTAATACATATAAAAAATTTAAGGATTTTAATTTTTGTTCATAAAACATTTTAAAACCAGTGTAAAAAAGGATGGAAGCTTTCAAAGTAAATATATTTCAGCTGTAGATGATTTTAGTATAGCTGTAATTGTCCCTTTTGCCTGATAGCTGTATATAGTAAATTATCAGAAAATGTAGAGAGAAAAATTAAATCTCATTTCCATATTGCACAATTTTATGGGGAGTTCAAGAGTTATTTTGGGTGCAATAATTTATTTCAAGGCTTTATTTTAGCTGTGGCTTTCTAAAATCTTTGTTGCCCACATAGCTTAGGAATGAAGGAAAATTCATGACAAATTATATATTTTAAAAATACTTTTCAAACTATTGAAGTATGGGCTGCGGAAATTAACGATTAATTTAATCGTTACAATTTTAAAAGATTTAAATTTATTTGATTGATTAAAATTTAAGAAAATATTTCTTACATTTTTTTCTCCAATTTTAATTTATTAATAATTTAATATTTTTTGTTACTTACATACTTTTCCCTCATATTATTGTTATTTATTTAGACGTGCATACAAAAAACAAAAAGGTTTTTCTTCCTTATTTCTTGCATAGCAGAACAAATTTGCTGTGTTAGTCACAAAATTTCGGAGACATGGAATTATTGCAACTTAACCCAATTTGCGAAATAATGAATAGCTACTCAATAGGATCTATATATGCCAATATATGCCTTATAAAAAATATAATTTAATCATCAAAATTTTTTCCAGATTAATCGAACAAAATTTGTTTCATCAGTACCAGCCTTAATTTAAGTTAGAAAGTACGCTGGTATAAAAATACTTCACTCACCAATTGCCAAGTACCCTTCTTGTAGGGACCCACTGCACTCTGATTTAATTGAATCCTCAATGCTTTTCCCAGCAATTTTAGCAAACTCTTTAAAAGTTTCCCGTAGCTGAGAGTGGCTTTTCAGACATAGAATAGCATTAAGTTCAGCTTCTTCTGTTCCCCAAAGCTTCTCTCCAGCCTGCAAGAATATTGTTTAGAAACTATGTGGTTAAATTATTTTACTTCAGGTAAATCATGTCAAAAAATGAAAACATTGATGATAAATCATAAATGTATAAAACCAACAATTTATCTAACAAAAAATATAATCAAACTGAAAAAAGAATCATTTTCTAATCTTAACTTTAATCCTGAGAATCTTGTAAAATTTACTGAAACCCCAAATCCTTTATATTAAAAAATTTTCAGCTAATGTCAACCCTTTAACGTGAAAGTTTAAATGCTAATTCCTTCCAAATTTATACAGATTTTCAAATAAAATAAGGAAATGTAAACTTTACAGTTCCACTGTTTTAATGAGGATTAAAAGACTAGATGTAATTTTCTTTATAAATTTGTATACTTGTTATAAGTAAATTTGGAAGATATGAATCAATTTGATAAGAAAAAGCTAAACAATTTTCTCACATCAAAGAATTTCTGGGCATCTTGTTTGGCCTTATCCTTGTCAACAGAGCCTTCAGGCTCTCTGCCTGAGGCCATCAGTGATACCATTAGACGTCTAAAGTAGCCTGATGTGTCTGAGCACAAGTCATCTTCAAGGTTTGACCCATATTCTTTTAAAAAAAAAACAATATGAACAATAAATCAACTTGAAGAGCAGTTGTGGTTCTCAGTAACGCTTCCTACTCTGCATTGTTTTAGTTCACAATCACTTAAATTTGTTATTATGGCTTTTTCTTCACTACAAATGATAGAATGAAAATCCAGACACGATAAAATAATTTTTCCAAAAATAAAATCTGCGTATGTTTACCCATTATTACTATTTACTAGATAAATACCATCAACCCAAACTAGATCATTATGATTGAGACCCATTTCAAGTTTATCCTGCTCAGAATTTCAGCCAATAAAAACCCATCGTGAGCTTATGTCCTACACTCACTAATGAGATTAGAAATAGGTTATTATTAATATTGTAGTAGTAAAAATATTCTATTTGATCACCAGTTTTATAAATAGCTTTGATTTCTTCTATCTCCTTGTTTGTCTTGGTACAAAGGATTTCAACAATTGTGGTCTCATCTGTTCCAGCACCCTATCCGTCAATTAAAGAAAAAAATAGCAGAGAAGATTATTAATTTTAATCATTAATAAATAAATTATAAAGAAGACATGGACATTCCAATATTTTCTAGACTATGAATACTTCACGCAGTAATTAGAATAAGAAGGAATTAATCATCATTAATCATTCAGAATTATAAGGCAATTAATTTGACTATATAAAGCATGAATAAATGGCTTATGCCCAACAGGCAGTGGCGTAACATGGGCGGCAGGGGTACATAGATCCAGGGTGGGGGAGGCAAGGTACAGGAGTGTCAAAATGAGGCTTCCAACATCACAAAATACTAAGTGAGCATAGGTAAGATATTAATCAAACTGTTGAGGGTGCCGATTTTTATAGTTTTAAACCCTAGGCGCAAAATATCGTATCCATAGCTCAGCTATTGGGTACACTCTCAGTTATTATGATCTAAATTGGTAACAATACTCAAAGTTCTAAAATTTGAAATGCGATCAACTAAAATTATGGAGAAAAAAAACTGTTAAAATGTTAAACACATAGAGCATGGTAATTTTCACTTACAGAGATCGCAGTGTGCAGCTGTTGTGCATCCAGTTTTCTCAGGGGTGTCAGTAATGCCAGGCATACCTCTTCAAAATCACCAGTCAGTTCTGACTTTATTTCCTTCAGTAGGTCCTAAAACGCATGTAAAACATTTAGGACTTCCGGTTGTATATTACATCAGTAAGTTCAGAGACGTAATATTTAGAAAAGCAGGTTCAGATTTTGAGTCTTCAGCTAAGGGAATGGGAACGAACATTCGGAAACTTATTATTTTAACGTCACTTGTAACCATGGCATTTTAAGATCTTCGTAAGCCACAGGCACTCTGAAATTCGTTTGTTCTCCATAATTACTTCTTTTATTTCTCCCCATTGTTTGAAACCTAACAAATTATCTTCGGTCAGCGATGGGACTTTAACATGAATATCATACCTAGAATTACGTTTAATGGTAAATAAAATTGATGCGGGAAATGACATTTGAGGACGTCATATTTAACTTAGCTAATGCAAAGAGCCAAAAATAAATGTTTTTAAAAAAAATTAAAATAACTGCACGGGTGAGCGTCAAAAAGGTGATTTCCTATATTTTTCAGGTGAAGTACTTTATTTTTCCAATTCTTTATTTTCTACATATCGTAGGCCACTGAAAAGTCCGTAGGCCCCCTAAAAAGTATGTTGACCCCCTAAAAAGTTCGTTGGCGCTCTAAAAAGTTTGTTGGCCCTCGCACAGTGCCCCTTGTCCCTAATGGATAAGACAGTCGTGCTAGTAACCTTAAACATTAGTTAGAAATGGACGTAAGGTCATATCATCACAGTATCCTTTACACACCGGGAACTCACCTTGCCGTAGGCAGTCTTGAAAGCCTTGGCGATTTCCAGCCTCTGTTCTGCTGTGTGGTTTCCTAAGATGTCGATGACAGCAGCTTCATCAGTCCCTGTCAAAATATGCGGCGTGGTTTAATGGATCTGCTACTTGAGCCTTTTTCAAAAATTCAGCTCTAAATTTAAACTCATATGTTTGAACCCGACTTTCCATGACACATGGCATGGTCAAATGCGTTTTTGGTATAAAGTGTTGGCAATTAATAAAAAGATATTGGTGAACGTGATGCAAATTTTATATTTTAAAAGTGGGACTATGGGCGTTTTAATTATTATTATCATTAATACAGAACAGAGGCGTTGCTAGGGGGGAGGGGTACATATGTTCCTGTGCGCCAAGGTAAAGGGCGCTAAAATACAAGTCACAACCTTAAGTGAACAAGGGGGGGACATTTATTTGACTGGAAGCCAATAGTACAGCTACGGGCGCTAAGTATATTAGCTTCGCCTCTGCTTAATAATAATAATTATGTTTATTGTAACCCGTAACAACACTGTGTTTGTGCCGTAAATTGTGTAGAGTGTGTAACTATTAATTTTAAGCACTGATTATGATATTATTTTTATAGGAAGAAAACACTCCCAACCCGACCGTGCACCCGAAAAATCGTAGAGTTGGTCGAAAAGGGTACCAGGGGCCGTCCGTAAATGACGTCACGTGGTTTTGGCCAAATTTTTTACCACCCCCCTCCCCCTCGACCCACTTTGTCACAAAAACTTAGACCCCCCTCCAATATGACGTCACAAAACTTTAAACCCCCCTTCAAGGCCGTATTTTCTAACTGAAAATTAGCATGTTTCAAATCACCTTTTTGTCATTTAAGTATGTATTTAGTGTAAGATTGCACTCTTATGCACTTTCTTTAACACTCCCTCATCAAACATCGTCATTATGCGTGACCCCCGACCCCCACCCCCTGGTGCGTGACGTCATTTATGGACGGGTCCCTAAGTGGATTGGGACTGCAATCACAAACTCTCCATGTATATATATATATATATACAGGTGGTGGATTGAAGTTCTTCTGCAGAGTCCGTTCGTTCATTAAAGTGTGTTTTGAAATACAGTTGTACGTGTTTATCAGGACAGTGACAAGGTGATGTCCCATCGGTGTGATAAGGTGGCTGTGAAATTTGTGTGGACATACCAACGTTGTCAATAGATGGCACCAGAACGTCATCAAGTGTGAAAGGCAAGTGAGCTTCGAAAAAACAATGTTCGGAAGACAAATGTTGACCCGGATGCCGGGATTGTAAACTCGAGGACGTTCTTGGAAGAAATGATAATATTGCCAAAAAGTATTTCGGACATCGCGATAATTCTTGCCTCACCACCATTTACTCCTAAAGTATTCATGTACTAAATATATTGCTGAGGAGAGTGCATGACTACTTTTCCGTTACTGCGAACAATGGAGAGCACTTCACCGAGGTTGAGAAATAAAGTTACAGCAATGTTGCGAAGTCATGTTCAAAAAAAAAAAAA
>MUZC01000299.1:184275-211119 GCA_002072015.1 Radix auricularia | reverse complement strand
GGAGGGATGGAATAAAAAAAACTTGTAAATTTTCCCAAAGGGAAACTAATTTTAAATGCAAGACTTCCTGCCAGTTTTAAATAAAAATATTAAAAAAATTAAAGCCGGACCGTGGAACGGAGATCTCATTCGGTGAGAGAAGTTTTAGGTTTCCGCTACACCCCCCCTCCCCCTCCCAAAGTTTTGTTTTTAAAGAAAGAAAAAAAATATGAGTAGCGTTGAGGTTTAATGAACATATACAAAGTATTTTTTAATCAGCCGGGGGAAGGGGGGGGGGAAGGAGTGCATGATTTAAAAAAAAATCGCAATAAAACAACTTCAAACATTAGTTGTTTTTTTTACTACCAACTAATGAATATTGCAGAAATTAGTGTTATAAATGTGCCACGCAATGTGGCCAGGTGCCAGTTGAATGTTGCAACCAATTAGTGTTATAAATGTGCCACGCAATGTGGACAGGTGCCAGATGAATGTTGCAACCAATTAGTGTTATAAATGTGCCACGCAATGTGGCCAGGTGCCAGATGAATGTTGCAACCAATTAGTGTTATAAATGTGCCACGCAACGTGGACAGGTGCCAGATGAATGTTGCAACCAATTAGTGTTATAAATGTGCCATGCAATGTGGCCAGGTGCCAGATGAACGGTTAAGATCCCCCCCCCCCCACCGTTCCCCACCGTTCGTTTCCCAACTGGAGCGTGAGTAATAGAGGGAGAGGGGTGTTTTCCTTGGCTCTTTCCTGGGACAAGAAAGTGGAATAGGCATTTTGATCATCTTATTTCTACCGTAGACCTCCTCTTAATTTACTATAAAATCATGTGTGCGGTTCCTACGTAGATTGCCGAAAGGCGAATATTGGTTGCCCCATGAACAAAGATACTACTTGAATAAAGTCAGATTAGAGATTTAAGGTGTGTGGATTTCAATAAACAGAAAAAAAACAACACTTTATCAAACGAGTTGATTTCTTCATATTCAGTATAAATCATATAAATATATTTTTTAGCACATTTTCTTAACTTTTTAATGTCTCCACACCCTCACGGCTGAACAATAAATCTGCAATGCGTGTGTCTATAGACCAAATTTATTCACACCCCTCTTTACCATACTGTTATAACAACTGATATAAAACTGACGTAAAATATGTAAATATATTGTTAACTAGATCACACGGTAACAAAACATTGTCTACACACTGCTCTATTAAAAACAAGATAAAACCTTGAATAGCACACGGTCTCAATAGTAGAATAACCTCCAACCAACTGTGTTATAAAGATTCCAATGTCAAAACTGGTTTGAACGATTTGAAAAATGTTGCCTCGTCTGCGTTCTGCTCGCATTAACCAATTTTTAAATATATTTTATGTCGTTCTTATATTAAGTATGTATTTGTAAAAACTAAGCGATTATTATAAACGGAGGTATGCGATCTAGGTTAGAACATCATAGAGAGATCAGTACAGCTCTTAGCTTTGCAAGTGGATTCATAGAAAATTTTAACGGCCAGGGTGCTGATGAGTGGACCATTGGCCAGGGTGCTGATGAGTGGACCATTGGCCAGGGTGATGATGAGTGGACCATAGGCCAGGGTAATGATGAGTGGACCATTGGCCAGTGAGTTGATGAGTGGACCATAGGCCAGGGTGCTGATGAGTGGACCATTGGCCAGTGAGTTGATGAGTGGACCATTGGCCAGTGAGTTGATGAGTGGACAATTGGCCAGGGTGTTGATGAGTGGACGATTGGCCAGGGTGCTGATGAGTGGACCATTAGCCAGTGAGTTGATGAGTGGACCATTGGCCAGTGAGTTGATGAGTGGACGATTGGCCAGGGTGCTGATGAGTGGACCATTGGCCAGGGTGCTGATGAGTGGACCATTGGCCAGGGTGCTGATGAGTGGACCATTGGCCAGGGTGACGATGAGTGGACCATAGGCCAGGGTAATGATGAGTGGACCATTGGCCAGTGAGTTGATGAGTGGACCATAGGCCAGGGTGCTGATGAGTGGACCATTGGCCAGGGTGTTGATGAGTGGACCATTGGCCAGGGTGTTGATGAGTGGACCATTGGCCAGGGTGCTGATGAGTGGACCATTGGCCAGGTTGTTGATGAGTGGACCATTGGCCAGGGTGTTGATGAGTGGACCATTGGCCAGGGAGCTGATGAGTGGAACTTTGGCCAGGGTGTTGATGAGTGGACCATTGGCCAGGGTGTTGATGAGTGGACCATTGGCCAGGGTGCTGATGAGTGGACCATAGGCAAGAAAGTATGTGTTTGAATGGTGAGCTCATTTACAAGTGACATAAAAGTTAACTTAATGAAGAAACTTTAAGAATTTCAACACACGTTTAAAAGCAAACGTCTCTCATAGAAAAAAAAAGATTATAATTCTATCTGGCCTGTCTCATACGAAATGTTTGAAGGGAAACTGATTCATGGGGGTTGCAGATTTTTTGTTGTTGCGGCCCTTCAAAATACAGAAATATCTTCATGGCAAAAATGCCAACCCTCGACTAAACCTAAAAAAATCTTAAAGTACCCCCTCCCCACCTACGCCCCACCTATCCTAAGGTGGTCCACTAATCTGGTCCACGACCCACTTCGACACGTATTTTTAGTATAAGGCTGGCAGCAGACAACCGAACGTTTATTGATCTCAGGCGCGAGTCTGAGAAACCTCCCAAATACTTTAAAATCTACTACAATCCTAAAGCTGTAACATTTTTATGCCGCTGTTTTCACCGCGCAGCAGTATCGAAACGTATTGTTAATGAAACTTAAAAATATGTTCATTACTTACCGGCATGGTTCGAGGTGGAGTTCAATCCGTTTCAAAAACCCGTGGAAAAAAGCCTGTCAATTTTTACGTTAGGAATCTCGCTCTCTCAATCACCGTTGCCACCGCCGACAGGTACTAACCAGTCGAACATATGGACATAAATTTAGCATCCCTCCACCGGTAAAGTGAACCAGCCCGGTCACATGACTGAAACGCTCTGACTGAGGTCTTCCTGGTGGGCGATACCACGCCTGGGGTTGGGCTGAAAGGGGCGTTAACACTAAGCTTATTAATAAGAAGAAATTGCGTGGAGGGGAACGGGCTACACTTCACTGAAACGTTAGAAGTAAATAAATAAATAAAAGAGGGGTCTTAATCAATCTTCTTTTACTCAGCCTATCAAACGAGTGAAATATTTCGAGGTTATTAAACTATCAGTGTGGACGCTCCAGGACCTTGCTGAAAGTATTTTCCTACTAGCGCGGCAGTTAATCATGTAACAGTTGTTGGCTGTAGAGACGGAAATGCATGTGTCATGAGCGTGAGGGGAAGGGGTTTAAAGGGATAATTGTTTAGACAAAGGGTAAATCTATGGCGGATTAAGGGAGGCGCTAACTGGGCTAAAGCCAGGGGCCCCCGATGATTTAATTGCCCCAAACTTATTATATTATATAATAAATGTGGCTGGATCAGGCCACAGATGGAATGGTAGCCAGGGGCCCCATGCAATCTTGATCCACCCCTGGGGTAAATACTCTCAGGCGAGACACAGACTGACCTCAGGATTTCTCCCCCTTTATCTGAGTCTATATTGTTCTATGTTTTCAGGCTTGAAACTTAAAGTTATTACCTCTCTTAGAAAGAAGACGTGTTTGTGTAATGAGGAAGTGATTCAGTCGTGCTATGACGTCATTAGATATAAATTAACTTTCTGGGTAGTTTATTTAAAAAATCTGCGGCGTATGTTAAAAAAACAACGACATATTGGCGGCTGTTAATATAATAATTTTGAACAACACTTTTATTCAATTTGACTTTTTCCTTACGTAGGTGGAATTTGTTGTACTCACCTTTAGGAAAAAAACAACAACAACGTTGTTTAATTTAATGTCAGCTGGATAGCAAAGTCAATAGTGCTCTTACCCAGTGGCGTCGCTAGGGGGTGCGGTGGGGGCGGGTTTCCCCGGGTGACACCATCAGGGGGGTGACACCAGACAGTAAAATTCTATATATTCCCGTTATTTGGCACTGGAAAACTCGGAGGAGTTCTATGGGTTAAATCATGACGGGGTGACACCAGGAGCTACCGCCCCGGGTGACACATGAGCTACCGCCCCGGGTGACACCAACCCTAGTGACGCCTCTGCTCTTACCTCACAACCTGATGGGCCAGGGACTACCAAACCCAAGAATGTTCTAATAGAAAAGGTCTCAAAAAAAAAAAGGTTATGGGACTAAAAAAATAAATGATACATCTCCAGGGGTGACATCATATGGAAATATTTCATAATTTCAAGCCAACTATTTTGATTTTTGTCTTGACTACATCGCAATTTAAGTATTTTTCACAGGTAAATATTTTTCTTTCACGGCCTTGCGTCAGCCAGCAGCGACATCCCCCCCCCCAACTAAATAAAATCACTTTCAATGTTGTAGTGAAACGCGTACTGGTACCAACCCCAGGTCACCAAAGGGACATATCTCACAGAGATTGTAATTAAAACTTTTGGGACAAGACAATGGAATAACCTGACGTGTCGCGTAGATGTACAGGATGCGGGAAATTCAAAAGGGGGAAAGTTGTCCCTTAAGTGAACCAGGGTCTAAGTCGGGCTAGAAACAAATATTGTATTTTAGAGACCTATATAACTTATTTGGAAAGTTTGTAGATTAGCTTAAAGTAAGTAACTTTTAACCAATCAGAAACTCACATGGTCCTTTATCACTTTTTGGGCTACGTGTCTGAGGCAAGCCAGGAATGTGGGGGTTAAATACAGGGTAAGCAACGTGGACAATATAAGGGCAGGGAATTGTTAGTCATTGTTAGACATAAAAAAAGAAAGAAAGGATGGAGCTATGATGTACTCAGCCAGGTAGTCGGCGTTTCCCTGAGCGGCCTGGTTTAATTTCAACGTTGAGGATTTCGTCCTCCTGGTCTTCTAATCGAGCAGTTTCTTGAAAAACGTCCGGTTTGGTTGCTGTTATAGCATCTAGGCTCCGCCCTCCTATGTGGGCTCGGTTCACGTACTGATTGACGAAGTTGCTCTCGTTGTGACGTGATGAGTTATCTGATGTCCTTGAGATCACGAAATATCTCGCGTCAACTGGTCTGCAGCCACTGATGCCACCTTCTGTCCGGGTACACAAACGTTTTATCTCAGATTTAAGAACTGGTCAAGGGCAGCTCTCCCCTTGTCCACAGTGGGTGGTACGACCATAATTCCCACTTGTGAGACACCATTGACTGGTCAAAAGTATTTCTTTCGTATTCCACCATTCTGGATATAGGAGAAGTCAGCAGCCGCAACTTTTAAATAAGACGCCTAGGTTAAGAAGTTTTTCCGGTTGGTTCCATTTCAACATTTTAGCCAAAGTCTCAAATTTAATGAGAACATTACTACTTCACCTCTAAGATGGTCCCGATCTTTGTGACGATGTGTGACGAGGGGGAGGGGGAGTTTAAAAATTGTGACGTCACGTCAAAACACGCTTTTCTAAGCCAAAGTTTCACTTCAATATTCGATTACTTACTATTTATTTTATGACGTTTTGCATGGATTCCCGCGTTGTACGATACTACAGTGGAGCCTTACACTAAATACACACTGAAATAACAATAAAGTGTTTTGAAACATGCTCATTTTTTAAATAGACAATACTGCCTTAAGGTGGGGTATCACAGCCTTTATGACGTCATATTATGGGTGAAGTGGTCTAAGTTTTTGTATCGAAGTGTAAAAAGGGGGAGGGGGGGTAAAAATTGGTCAAAATCACGTGGCGTTATTTATGGATGGCCCCTAACTGACAATGACATAAAGGTTTAATTTTCAATTAAATTTGAATTAAGTATAACATAAGGGTCGCAAAAAGCCTTAGACATTAATAAGACTCACAAAATAGTGCTGTAATAGCTGATAAAATAAAACATATATTAATGCATTTAATAATTAAAACCGTAAGTTCTCACGAGAAAATTACATTTTGCAGTGAAATAATATACGTGTAGAAACTGCAGGATTACCATAGATGGATATCAGATAATTATTTACAGGCTATAAAAAAACAACCAAAACAAAAATGAAATGTAGTGCAATAGCGGGGATTCCGAAATGTCGTTATTAGAAGATTTTGGGGCGTCTGCAGCATCTGACTTATCATTGGTATTAAGGACATCAGTACAAGTCAACAGCCAGACACAAACGAGGCAACTGTTTCTAATTTGATTGTCGCTGGCACTTATTCATTTCCTAGATATTGGAAGGTATGTCAAATTTCAGGACACACGACTTTTCAAATGAGTTGAAAATGCAGTTGATTTGTGATTGTTGGATCCCTGATAAATTTATGAGTTTAGAGCTGACAATGAGGGAAACAGAGTTTTTAGTTTTTAGATATGCATGGTTATCAAACTATTCACCGTAGCTTTTATAATCGCAAATGTTAAAATGTGCCTTTTGTAAATATTATGTGTTGTTTCCGCAAAAAGTAATTCAAGGAATTCAGTTGGCAGTTTTCATCAAACAATGCACAAAAAATAAACATTTCAACGAAGATCCACGTAGCCATATGAAAAGCATATGGCACAAAAGCTCCCATGAAGATGGAGCTGCAAGCAATTTTGTAGCATTATTGAAAGATAAAGCAGTTTCTTTAGATGAGCAGTTGGACTCATCATTTAGAAGACAAATTCAAGAAAATCGCTACAAACTGGGTCCCATCATTTCTACAATCCTATTTTGGGGCATGCATGATTTAGCACTTGGTCAAAAAGAATTAAACTCTTGTAATTTTTTATGACTTGTTAGAGTTTCGTGCAATCAGGAGATGGAGTTCTTGGTGATCATTTGTCAATTGTTTCTTGTAGTGCCAAGTATATCTCGGCAACTATGCAAATCACTACAATCGAAATTTGTGGGTCTCTCTTGCCTGAAGAAATTATTTCGTGAAGGAAATAATTCAGTTGCATTTTATAAACTTCCCGACGAGACATTTGGCATTTCGGGCATTGAGTTGATGTCACTTGGTGTTAGATTTGTCAAATAACAAAATGGAAAAATGATGGTCACAGAAGAATTCTTGGGATATATTCCAAATGTCGATAGAGCAGCTGAAGGCTTAGACAACACCATCATTAAAATTCATTAGAATTTGCATTAGATATGACAAAGCTTGTTGGTTATGGATCTGCGGCTGTTCTAAAGTGGCAGGTAAAGAAAGAAGAATCCAAGCAATAACTACTATACTATTAACTAGAAAAAATACCACAAAGCAGCATTTGTACAATGCAGTTCACATAAACTAAATCTTGTCGTGAACGATTTAAATAATATGAATGCTATTTGAAACACTATAGGAACAATTAAATCAATTAAAGTGTTTTCAGAGAAAGTAATCAGCGAAATAAAAATCAAAATGTTCGTTTGCTATGTGAAACTACATGGACACATAAATATAAATGCTGGCGTATTTTTGCTAAAAATTTGACAAAATTTTTTATTTACAATTATCAGTAATGCAATCACTTATAATTGCAGATAGAATTCTTTTTTATGTTTAATATGTGCACACTGTCTTCAATGTAATTAACTTGCGGGGAATTTAGTTCAGTTTTATTGTAACAAATTTATCTCATTTTCCTCAAATTTAGGGGGGGGGGCAAATGCCCCCTTGCCCCCCTGTAAACGCCCATGGGCATGTGGTTACGGGATGAACTCATGTGGCACGTGAATGTCAACAACACCAGACGTATACATATGCTATATAGAGATAAACTTAAAGATCGTTCTGAAATTTTGATACAATGCATTTTCATCCAAGATCTATCTGTGGTAAAAATTTGAGATCTCTAGGACCATCAGTTCAGAAGTGGTTTAATTTTACATTGGAAAATTTGAAATTTTGCAAGACAGACACACAGACAGGAATGAAAGTAAGTTGATAAAAACGTGGTTACAGCGCTATTTAGTGAGTCCAGTGGCGTAGCTAGGGGGGGCGGCGCGGTGGGGGCGGTCCGCCCCGGGCGGCATTCATTCAGAGGGCGGCATTTGAGGGCATTTGACTAATAAAGCCATTTCTAACAACCACCCTCTTTCTTTTGAAGGGGGGAAACCAAAGTGAAATTTTTTTCTTTCTTAGTTTCGAGTCTTAATTAACGGATTCGTGAAACATTTGCTTGATTTCACAGTGGTTGCTATAACTAACGTGAGCCGTTCAAAAATTAAAAATCTCTCAAAAAAGATATCGACTTGTTTGGAAAATTAAGCGGTATATTTCACAGATATTTTATAAGAAAACTGCACAAAAAACAAAACATCACCGCTGGTCCGAATATATGTAGTATAAATATCGCCACGACAGTTTTTGCGTGGAATTTGGACATGCGCAAAGTGATGCGCTAATAAGTACCTACATGACACTGTGGTTCAAATATTGTGTTTACTGTTTAACTTGCAAGTAGTAATTTATATGACTGCTTCAGTTTTCATAAAATTATTGTAAGGTAAATGATTAAAAATTAAGTTTATTTTGATTTTAGTGCATTGAAGCAGCGCGAGTAGCTTGTGTTTTTCATTAAAATACTGTTATTCATTGAAAATGGGACGTGGTGGTCGAGAGGTAGCGCTCTCGACTGTCATACTGATGGTCACGAGTTCGAATCCACACTAAGGTGAGGATTTGTTCTCGGGGCCTGAGGAGTCCCCGAGTCACCCAGCTCCGAATGGGTACCTAACTAGACAATAGTTAGGCGGCTGGGGTAATGCGTGGAACCCCTATAGCCGTGGCCTGTGACCGCTACATCACTTGCCAACAGATCATCTCTCATGGTCTGTGGACGCAATTATCTTCTGCATAGAAGGAGCGTCTGTATATCTAAGATAAGATATGCTACGCCTATCCAATTAAAGTAAAGTGTAAATAATTTGAATTCTTCTATTATGGACAATTATGAAGATTTAAGGCAAGAACATGAAAATATTCAAAATTCCCCGTTAATAAATAACACAATAACATAAAAAATTTCGAAGGAGACTTATTTAAAAATTTCAAGCGTCGTGGAAAAAATGACATCTGAAGTAACTAGTAAAACGAGATCAGATGCTGGGATTTTACTCAGGTCAATGCAACATTTTCTTTTCTGTGGTATCAGAAATTTATAGGAAACTCTTTTTTTTTATTTAAAGTTAATGCAAACCCATTTCATGGAACAAAGATATGTGCTAATACAGAAAGAGAGATTCGGAGATATAAACTGAACGCCGAGTTAAAATTAGAATTAGAAAAATATGCTTTGGGAAAATTCAGAAGGCTTGGTTCTATTTCTAGAGCAAGAAGTACATCGAGAAATGTTTAATCCATGGATGTAATTATAAAAGAACGCGCTCATGAGTAACTTAGCCTTAACAAGTCCTTGCAAGAAAATGCTCATGTATAATAACATGTAACCTACGAAATGAAGAATTTGAACATCAAATAAATTTCTTTATTTACATTGATAAAGAGAACAGTTCGATATAGAAAGAGAAAGGATCCGGGTTTTTATGGCTGTACACAGGGCTGATCTTTGCAATTGCGGGGCCCTATGCAGCTTAGTATGCTAAAAGGATTGCGTGGGGCTCGCAGTTTGGGTAGGGATAAGGTATTACTAATGATAATAAGTGAAAAATAATATATGTTGGGCCTCTGAAAGCACGGGGCCCAATCCGACCAGCCCTTTCTGTACCTACACGGCAAAAAGAGGCATTATGTTAAAAAATGGGGGGAAATGCCCCCCCCCCCCTGATCTATTAAAATATATTCAACAGTATAGATTGGAAAATTCTTACCCAACATTATAATTTTGCTAAGAATATTTTTAGCAATTGCTATCCATGTATCTAGTTGTAAAAGGAGTTTCTCCAAACTGAATTTGAAAACAATAATTAAATTCGTTCCACAATGAGTGATTTAAGACTACAAAATATTGCAATATTTTCCATAGAACAAGATAGTAAAAATAATTTAAAATTTTGATACCGTTTTAATCGATTTTTCTACTATGAAAGTAAGGTAAGTAATTGTTTAAATAATAAATATTTACAAACTGATGTATACAACTTCTTCGTTTATTAAAATAATCTTTTATTTATAAATTTTAAAACAGCATATAATTGTTAATGTTTTGTGTGTGTAAATTTGGAATATGTTTTATCTCATTTGGGGTTGGGGGGACCTGCGACCCCAATAAAATTCTTATGACCTTCAAAAAAAAGTATATTGTATTTTTATAAATGTGTATTTATATGTATATCATCTTATGCGGCTTTTTTTTATTACTGCTATTACATAAATAGGGCATGCAATGGTAAAAATGTTCCCCACCTTTTAAAATGTATTTCGAGTCAATTAAAATTATTTATCATGTTTATTAATTTAATTTAAAAAAATCATACGATTGACTGAAGGGGCCACCCATAAATGACGTCACGCGATATTGGCTGACTTTTCCCCATCCTGCCCCCTGGTAGCACGCCGTCACTAAAGCTTAGACCCCTTCCTCAATGTGACGTCACAAAGATACCCCCACCCCCATAAGTGCCAAATGAGAATGTTTTATATCATTTTTTTCCCCATTTAAAATATGTTTTTAGTGTAAGGCTGCACTCTAATATTGTAACTAGCGTGATGCCAGTCACTAAATAAAGTGGAACTTTTTAAAAGTTGCGCGTTTTGAATGACTTCAAATGTGTTACTCCTCTCCCCCCACCCCCCGCTCGTGACGTCATGTATGAGCGACCACTAAAAGGGCGGCATATTGGAGACCGCCCCGAGCGGCAAAAGCACTAGCTACGCCACTGAGTGAGTCTTATTAATTTCTAAGACTTTTTGAGGCACTTAACTCAAATTTAATTGAAAATTAAACATGTATAGCATTGTCAGTAAGGGGCCGTTCATAATTGAAGTCACGTAATTTTGGTCGATTTTTAGCCCTGCCCCTCCCCCTTGTCACACCTCGTTACAAAAACTTAGACCCTTCCCCCACAATATGACCTCAAAAAGCTGTGACACTCCACCTTAAGGTGGTATTGTCTATTTGAAAATGAGCATGTTTCAAAAAAACTTTATTGTTATTTTAGTATGTATTTAGTGTAAGGAACTTTGGCTTATAGTAGCGTGTTTTTGACGTGACGTCACAATTCTTAAACTCCCCGCTCCCCTTCGTCACAAAGTTGGGGACCATGGGCGCGTGACGTCATTTTTGGAAATTAAAAACTTGTTTATTTTTGCACAACCCCTTGGAAAAATTCCTAGCGACGCCCATGCACATGCCCGTGGTATTAAAATGTGGGAGGGGGGCGCTTATGAGGTGTTTGACATAAAAATAAATAGTGGTAAAAAGAGATATTTAAAAACACGTTTTTATAAGTGGACTAATAAGAAGAAAATAAAAAGAGGTAAAAAAAGATTTAAAAAACAACACGTTTTTGTAAGAGGACTAAAAAGAAGAAAATAAATTAAAACGTATAAGTTCAAGTACTTTGATTTAATGTGACTAAAAACGTTGGGCGGGTGCTTCAAAATCCCATTCTAATTTAGAAATACAACATAAAGATAGGTGTTTGGTATAAAAATTTAAGATTTATCATTTAGAAGGCAAATGAAATGAGAATGAGAGAGCTAGAGAATTAGTGAACTGCATATGTAAAACCACGTAAGGACTTTGAATTGAATCATATGCATGGCAAATATCGAAATCTTCATACGAAAAAATAACAAAAACATATCTTAGTATTCGATTACGCCCAGAAACGCAGAACATAAACAGAGGGGATTAGCGTACAAGCGCCAGGATGAGGCTCAAAACTGAGGTATTATTTTTAAATGCAATTTTTGTATTAAATTTCTCTTAATTCTATTCTTTTCAAAATAAACATCATTGTTTTCTAATCATTACAGGCCCTTCGCAAGCGCTGTAAGGGACCCCTTCACCTAATCAAATTCTTGGACCTGTCTGGATTAGAATTAGGTTTGTTTGTATAACCGGATATAGAAATAATAAAACTTGAAACGATAGACGCTGTTGCCAAGGCCGAATCACATATTTCCGTTTTCGAAATCTAAATTATAAAATTATAATTGTATTTGTGATCTCTATTATGGGCGAATCATTCATTAGCTACAATGCCATAGAAAGACAGAACCAATATAGATGAACTAATGACTAATGATCAAATAGAAACAATATTGACAATATTGAAAAAAAAAGCATTTGACAAAGTTCACCACCTTAGCCTTAGGCTTAGGCCTTAGCCTTAGTCTTAGTCCTTAGCCTTAGTCTGTTTAGTTTACTATTTACTTGTTTACCTTTTGGGTAGGGAGCAAACTGTAAAAATTAATAATTAAGGGATCAAAATCTGCACCAATAAAGGTTAACTCAGTCAGGAGTTCCACAAGGAACTGTGCTAGGTCCCTTTTTAATTTAATTAAATAAATGATTTACTCAACCACATGATTATGATGTCATATTTTGGCTTATCCATTAAAATAGATAATTTTTATATAATAAAAATAAAATATGCATTTATGCCATCAATATATTACTACTTAAACTGAAATGCACAATCACAAAGTTACATTTGATAACTAGGCAATTAGGCCTAACAATTATTGACATTTGACATTATTGAAGTCTTGCTCTACATAACTATATTTTATAATTATATTATATCATTGGGAGCCCATGGCCCATGTTATGTTGCAATGAACATTAATTATATATATTTGATTTTAATAATACTAATAATCCAGGCGGCTGGAAAGTGAAGGCAAGAGTGTGTTCAGCTATCAAGTGGAGGTTGTGGGATCTAGCCCATGCCCATGCTGAGCCACAATACAAATATTGATAAATCATTATTGTTAAAAATTCTAATGCTGACTTTGAGAGGAGATGCGCGCCTCCAAGTCTAACTAGCCCTGAAAAAGTTCTAATGGAAACATTATACCCCCCACCCCCACAACCACAAAGCATGTAAAAAAAAAAAAAAAAGAAATAATAATTAAAAAAAAAATTTAATTCAATTATTTTCATCAGTTAAGTTAGATCACTTGGAACAATTAGAAAATCTTCACTGGTTGACTGTACGCAACAACAATTTAGAAGGGGATGATGGTTTGGAAAATCTGAAGCAGCTTTGGTACCTAGATTTGAGCAACAATAATGTAAGTTTACAAGAGGTTAATAGAATTTTTAAACGCAGTATTCAATAATTTAAAATTTACTGTTCCCTGAAATATAATATACCTATCACTATCACTCTCATTTAATTTATAAGAAATTTTTATATTTTCACGTTAACTTATTAGACTTCTAAAGTTACTTTTTACATTTTTATCATGAAATTTAAGTGGTACATTCATGCACATAGTATTTAATAGATTAATTATTAATAAATAATATAAACATAAACAAATTTCTATATTTATTGCTGAACTTACTGATGTATGAAATGAAAATGAACAAAATATTTTAGTATTTAGCAAAATAATTTTTTTTTCAAGTAATAGATTTGATTTTTTAAAATTTTGTTAAAAATGCTTATTAATTAGTATTTTTAACTTAACAACATTTGTAAATTACAAATATAAGTATAAGTATAATTAAAATTGTATGTCTTATTTTAAAAGTGTGTCTTTTTGTTATAATGACAATACAATTTTCAACAAAATATTTAAGATTTCCCTGCTGAATGCTTTATCTCGCTACCTTGCACTTGGTACGCTCATTCTCTCAAACAACAATCTCAAATGGATTGACCTTGAAAAAATACGGCATGCGCATTTTCTGAGCATCAGTTTGCATGGCAATCCATGCCTTGATTCTGATCCGTATTGTAAGTAATAAATATGTCCTTAGCAGGTTCTGTGTGTATTATAATATATAGTATGGAAATGTGTATTCTTCTTTTCTTCAACTATTCTCCATAAGTAGTGACTTTTATAAATAGCTAATTTATCTCAATATATACAATAAACTTGAAACAAAATAAAACATATACTTCTTTAATTATATTTCAACTCTTTGCAAAAATTTTAATTAAAAAATTGTTTTTGTTTCTAATTTGAAAGTAAATTAAAAAATTGCCTTTGTTTTTATTAAGCATGTGAAAATTTTATTTATAATATTCCTATTTTATTGATGAATATTGATCAGATTGAATTTTAGTATAGAAAATTTAAATATTAAAGTTAAAGCTTTGAACAATTTCCTTTAGGTCTGTTCTTATCTTCATTTTTTTTTCCTCATGAAAAGCATACAAGCCTTTAGTTTAAAATTGAATATTTAATTTATATGTCTGTTTTTTTAAAGATAGAATTCATGTTATCGACTGCTTGCCTCTGATCTGGGAATTGGACGGTCGTCTAGTCACAGGTAATTGCTTTAAAAGAAATCTTATATTTTGGTTAATTTTGTCAATTTGACTAGTAAGAAAAGATTTAATGCAGTATAAATGTCTGTTCAGAATTGGTTCTTTAGTTAATCACCCTTGCTGCAAAAAAATTTTCATTCATTGTATTCATGCTTTGCTTAAATCTAATATATTATAATGAAATAAATTGGGATATTAAGTAACTTATAGCAATACTAGTAGATGTATGAATTTAAAGGTGTATTAGTTTTGCTATATTTCTTTTGAAGATAGCTTATTATTTTTATTACAGTGACTGAGAGGTTGCACGTTAAACAGTTTTTTATTGATACAGCGCTAACAGCACATCCAATAGTAAGTGAACATCTAAATTTTACTACCACCATGCATTGAGTTTCAATCACACAATCAGTATTCCCTATTCAATAAATT
The DNA here is from genome assembly GCA_002072015.1 of Radix auricularia. Lineage (NCBI taxonomy): Eukaryota > Metazoa > Mollusca > Gastropoda > Lymnaeidae > Radix > Radix auricularia. The sequence continues at coordinate 196,276 of MUZC01000299.1, read as the reverse complement.
AGCCTTAGAAAGCTTGTAAGAAAAAAACAACAACAGCACTTTGAAATCAATAAAAAACAAACTTCTTTTATTTTAAGTATCATTTTCTACTCAGTTTTACAAGTTAAATGTAATTTGAACATTTAATTAAAAAAAAAAATGAAGATGCTCAGCTGAAGAATATTTATTAGAGTATTTATTTTTACAGCGCCATAAGATGGGTCGCACATTCAGAACAACAGCTGTAAAGAATATTGGTACCATGGGAGTTGTTAGCAAACAGGTATTAGTTTTTAGTATTTAGTATAAGGTTGGTGCTAAGTACCATCACCATACTTTTGGTACTTTAGGGATCTAAGATGTTAATGAGAGTGGAAAATTGTTTATCTGTCTTCAAAGATGAAAATTTGAATATTATTCTGTAGTATTATTGCATAAGCTTTTTGGTAAATGGTTACAAATCAAAATTTTAAAAATATTGTATGATTACATTTTATTTTGTATTTGCAGTGTAAATACATCTATTCAAAGTTTCCAATGTCAGAAACACATACTAAACGTAAGATGTATTCATTTTTACTTGTTTTTATACACATTTGAGAATAAAAAGTAAAAACTTGCAGGAAAGTGTTTTATTTTTGCTTGCAGATCATTTCATTATTTTTAATATTGTACATATATATTCATATAAAGATTATTTAAAGCTAGATGGAAAAAAAAAATTAAAACGAAATAAATTTAAAGACACGCCCCTTTATTTAAGTTCAGATTTAGTTCACAAATATTTCACTTTTGTCAAACACCACTGTAATATTTCAGACACAGATGAGCGTCGGTTACGTTATCTCACTAAGATGCTGCAGCAAGACATCCTGCAATGGGTTTCAGATTTGGAAAAAAAGTTTGTGTTTAAAAAAACCCTTAAAATGCTGTTTTTGAATTATCCTTTTTTAAGAGTGATAACTGAATGAGATTTAGATCATTCCATCATTCATTTTGAGTATTGTTTGGAATCCTGTGACAGATCCTAACAAGGTTTACAATTGCTTCGTAATGGCAATTTGCAACTTTTTTTTGTCCATTATTTAACTGACTATTTTATTGCCATTAAAATCTAGTGACAGTTCTTGGGTATAAACTTGTATGCTGTGCCATGGTGGAGATAGTTGTAGCGAGTCAGGGTAGGAAATTCCACCACCCCCCTTTTGGAAGGTACAACTAGAGAGGCAGCCTGAACCATCTTGTGCATGCCCAATGTTGGTCAGATGACTCCCTTAGAGGGGATCATCTCGGTGGTGTCCCCATTGGTTAGTTCCTCTTGGTAGAGGAGAAAAAGTCACCTTGGAATTACAAAAGCTCAGGGCCATTGATAACATCTCAAATTTAGAATTACAATTAAATGCCTAGAATAATACCTCTGTAAACTCAAGTGGTAGCTGGTTACACCTGCACCCCCAGTCTACATGAATGTCAGAGTTAACCTACATGAATGTGAGAGTTAACCAAACATGAATGTGAGAGTTAACCAAACATGAATGTGAGAGTTAACCAAACATGAATGTGAGAGTTAACCTACATGAATGTGAGAGTTAACCTACATGAATGTGAGAGTTAACCTACATGAATGTGAGAGTTAACCAAACATGAATGTGAGAGTTAACCAAACATGAATGTGAGAGTTAACCAAACATGACCGCCAGTCAAATTTTGGTCCTGAATGTAAACTTGACTCGAAAGTTATCTTATTTCTTTTTATGCAAGCAAATATTTCAGAAGAGAAACTGTTCTTGGTTTTCACAGCTAAGACTCAATCATATCTTTAAATAGGTCCCTGGGTTACCATCAGCTTCTAAGTATTTCCACATTTCTAGCCAAGAGCCAATGGAAATAAATCATGTTTGCCTCTAACTCAGCAACGTTGGCTCATCTTTTGCTGGCCCTTACGGGATGTGTTTATATTTTATGTGCCTTGATCACGTTTACTCAATGGGTTTAAAAAATGGCAAAATTCTGAGATTTAAGTTAATGATTCAATATAAACCCCAAAGAGACGGATCAGGCTGTTGTAAATTCAACTGTATCAAGAATCATATGCACATTTTAAAAATTATTGTAGTTCCTATCGAAGTAGGTTTTGATGTAACAGCCTCAATATAATGTAAATAATTTTAGGACAATTAACATAACAATATTTCATAATTGAATAAATTATAGCCCAACACAGATTCAGTTTTATTTCAAAGAGTCTCTCTATACATTGAACTGTAGCTCTAAAAGAAGAATTTTTCCTTTTTTTTTTCAGAGATCCTGCTTTATCTCAAATAGCTGGCAATTTTTTAGAGAACTTCCTGGAACAGAGACACAGTGATGTAGAAAGATGTAATATGATCCTGCTTCTGTTAGTGGTAAGATGTAATATAATACTGCTTTTGTTAGTGGGATGGACTGAGTTCAATTTCAGCTGTGTTTGAGACCCATTATTAACTAAAACATTTTTGTTAATGATGTCATTTTGTACTTTTACATTGTAAAGAAAGAAAAACCCATAAGACATTCATATAATTTTAAAACCTTCCAATTATTTTTAAAACATTGCATTTCTAAGATTTGTTTTTTTATTATGGCTTTAGTACAGGCAATTATGATTTTATCCATAAGATTATGTATCCTTAGTCTTATTAAAAAGTCATGATGACCAAATATCACGTTTGTCAGTTAGAGGTTCATTTTATTCATTTGCTTTTATTGTTATTTTTTTAATTGAAGATTTCCTTGGAATATGAGTTGCCAAAATCCTTAATAAAAGCAACACTATTTGGAAGTCGTCTGGATTCCATAGGGTAATAGATTACAGACTTTCATTTCTCTTCTAAACACTAAAGAAAAAAATCAAAATTTAATTTTACTTTGACGGAGTTACTTTTCAAACATATTGTATTGCTGAAATACAACTTATTGTTATCATATAAAATTATCAGTTCTCTAAAAATATTTTGTGTACTAAATATTAAAGAATCATATTTCATCAAATCAAGAAGCTATGCCCAAAAACCATTAATGCACACAATTGTAAGCATTGTTAAACATGTATAAATATAATTGTTTTCTAGAACAGCGAACATAACTCCATATTTTCTGCTTCCACCATCTTATCGAACTCGAGTGGTCTGCATACTCCTCAATGCCGCTAAAGTTGACAGAGATAATAATGTGGTGAGCTTTTACGATATTTTATTTGAAAAAAACCTGAGGTATAATAAAGTAGAAAACACTGCCTTGTCTCATTTTATGGTTTAAAAATACACTGTTACTAAGTTCAAATTATACTTACAGATTTTTATCAAGAAGTAAAAATTTTCATTGGAGTCTATATGAATTGTTTAAAGAATTAGATTTTTGCTGTTATAAACATACTGATAATTTTTCAAGTCTTTTTTGCTCATGAGCATACATGCCATATGCTATGTTGACCTCCACTGCTCCATAACTGCTAAACTTGAGTGACTCCTATGCACCTGAAATAACTTTGTTGAAATATTTTAACTATTCCTCCACATATGGTTTTGCTACAAAAAAAAAAAAGAGTGTCACAGTTTCTATCCTATGTGCTGGCAAAGCCCCTGGGGCATTGTTCTAGCCACACAATCCCTTGCTCGTTAGTGGTGGCTAAATGAAACTTGTGAACACTTCTTCACTTGCCCCATAGGCCATCATGGTTTGAAAGGGGTTATTATTTATATTATTAATCATGCATTGGTTCATCTTTTCTTTTTGTTTACTTTACTTGTACAGGAAAATAAGTAAAGATATCTTTTAAATTCTTTTGCTGTCTTGGAATCTTCTTAAAGCACATCAATGTCATCTATTTAAGCAAAGTATAAATGTGTCTCCTCCAGTTTCTTAGATCTCATATGGACGCATAACAAGTGCATGATTAGTTATATTATTGTTTTACCTTCCAGGAGCACAATGGTGGACTTTATCCTCAGCTGTTTATGAGTCTTTATTACGCTGTGGCACAGCTGACGCGAATCAGTCAGACATCAGAGGCCAACATGCACAGGATTAAAGCCACAGCACCGTGAGTGGTGTCACCTTAGAAACTCACTAAACACGCAATGTCATATTACTGCTCACTTTATGTTTTTATGTAACCCACCAAAAAAGTAACACCAAAATTTAGATCTCAGAGTTTAACATTGAAAAGATGCCAGCCAGCCATGTCGTTGCAGGTTGTGCTGCCTTGGAGACTCTATCATGCCTAAACATATCCTGGTATAATAACATATATATTTGTTTACCATGGAGACTCTATCATGCCTAAACAAACCCTGTTCTAATGACATATATATTTATTTATCATGGAGACCATTTCATGCCTAAACATACCCTGTTCTAATAACATATATATTTATTTAACATGGAGATTCTATCAGGACTAAACAAAGCCTGTTCTAATGACATAAATATTTATTTATCATGGAGACTCTATCATGCCTAAACAAACCCTGTTCTAATGACATAAATATTTATTTATCATGGATACTCATTTTTTGATTCAGAGAAATTCATTTCCTGCCAAAATACCCTCCCCTTCCCCACGTATTAAGCAAAATTAGCTTTAAGTTTCTATTGCAAGGCAACGTTGGGAAATTCACATTTGTTTTAATTTATTTACCTGCAAATATGTCACCACCAGTGTTAATGCGTAAGCATGACTACATGTTAAGATTTATACCAAAAATAACCTGCTAGGAATTATTTCAGGGATTCAGATTACAAAGCTCTGATGGCCGGTGAGGCTGTGTCCCTCATGCTTCAAGTACCCAGGTTCCTCAACTGTTTTTCTGACCCAGGTACATTTTATCAAAAGAAGTGCTGACGCTTTTTTAACTTTTCTTTATTCTCCCAGTTTCATTACATTCAGCCTTCTTTAAAAAAATAAAATTTTTAGGAACACATCATCATGTGGGGACAAAGAACCCAGTAAAATTTTATAAAGGAGAAATATTTATATAGATCTTTAAAAATGTCTCTATTGTGTTTCCTTCTTAAAAAAAACATTGTATTTCCATTTCTTTTGTGTTATAAAAGCGAATTCATCAGTATTTGTGAATAAAATATTTTTAAAAATAAACAGCGATTAACTGATTGTATAGATTGAAAAATAAAGTATTATTACTATTTAAAAAGAAATTGTTTTGATAAAACCCCTTGAAACCTTGTCCCACTTAGGTGTTACTAGTCTGGCTCTGTGTGCCACTGGAGACCAAACTGTGATGAATGAATCCAAAATATTGTTGATGCAAGCTGAAGACATATTTGTAAGTCATTTACTTCTTCATCTGTTCTTCCTTTACATTGTCCCAGGACTAGCTAATCAAGGGTTGTTTCAATTGTTAGTCATTTAGGTTGTCGTGAAAAGAAAGTAGATTTGATGTATTTGATTTTTCAGTTACAAAAATGTAAATCTTTTAATAGATATTTATTGATTAATTGATGCTCTTAATACTTTCAACTTTTGGGTGGTAGATGCTGTGAACAAGAAAAAACTTCTTAAAACCTTATTTGAAAAAATTTTTTTTAGCTCATTTGAAAAATAAAATGAATATGAACCTTGCATATATAATATCTTATAGTAGTGCAAAAAAAAAATCACCACAACCCACAAACAATCGTAAAAACCCAATAGATCATGAAATTAATTGCATTCTGGGAGGAGAATGTTCCTGCTTTTGGCTGTAGAGATCATACCAGCAGTATGGAACCAATTTAGTGTCAATACTAGAAGAACTCTGCCTGCAGTAGGGGAGGGGCATTAACTGAGCTCTTTTGAAAAATGGCAACCACTGTTAAAAAAGTTATGGGGTTTTAGTGGGAGCAATCATCATTTGCAACCCCTTTCAAAAGTCATTGACCTTTTTTTTTTTGTTGATGTTTTTAGAGCTGTACTACAAGCCTATATTTACATTACTGAAAAAGTTTAAACTGGAAAATTATAATGAATTATGTCTAATTTACTGATCTAAACAATGATGACACTAACCGCACAGTTCAGATATTAACTTTGAGGACAACGTTCTTTTGGAGAATATTTAGCTAGGAAGCATCTCTGTAAATAATGTAACTACAAAGTTTTAAAATTATAATGTTATGTAACTATCTATCACCATGATAGAAATAACGCAGTGTGCTGTAAAATGATTAAGGGTATAAGGTTGCAAAAGTAAATTTCAGAGCCAGAAATTCTATAAACATGAAGTGAAGTCGGCTATAGGCAAAATTTCTGCTCACTAATTTAAATTTTGTGAGTGCAAATAAATTATATTTATGAGACACTGTCAAAAGATTTAGGACATTGAAATTCTGCTGTTTGTTTCAGAGTGATGTCACCATAAGACACGCCCACAAGAAGGTCAGTGCTGATATTCTGAATGCTATACAAAGGAGACTGGACTCAATCAACATCAGAATGGTGGACATTCCTGTTGGGGACAGATATCTAGCTGTGAGATCATATTAGTTTCCTTAAAATAATTTCAAACATATTTTGTAGATGATAAAAGAAGAAAATAACCGGTTTCAGAATGAGACAAAATCTAATATTTCTTTGGACAATTTTGTGTGTGCTTTCAGCTTTCTGATTCCTTACCCATCAAACCACTGCACTCTGTCATCTGGGCATCTCAGTATCTGACCAACGGTCAGAGAATTCCAAAACTCGAGCCACCCATTCTGAATCCCGCCAGAGAAGCAGCCAAAGAAAAGCCCCAGGAGCCAAGTGAGTAAATAAAGCTACAACCAATATGATCTTTGTTAAGAACAACAGACGATGTCAAATAACCAAATTATCAGAACTCATTAATGAGCACGAAACTTAAAAACAACACTAACAAATTTTTTGAAAGAGTAATCCAACATTTTATGATTTTAATCTCTTGCACACATACACCTGTCATCTGATATTTTGTGTAAAGCACATATTTTCTTTAAATATAAGACAATCTTTACTGTTAAAATTTGGAAATTATTAATTACCACATAATGAAAACAGTTAATTTACATTATAACTAATGTCATTAAACATGTCATTTAACTTCCAATAGAATATCCATGTGTACTAATGTCATTAGCGACAGAAAACATACTGTTATATATATATATGTAAATAGATGTTGGTTTTAAGAGAAATTTTAATGCTCAGGTCAAGTTCAATTTAATTTTAAAAAAATTAATAAAGTACATTATGTAAATCTTTGACATTATATTTATTTTACTGAACAAGTTGCTAAATTTGTTGATTTTATTTATCTTCAGAAATAGGAGACAAAGTTTTATTGGGACCACAAGTAAGTAGAACAATAAGATTTAGATTTTCGGTTGTATAACTTGGTGTAAGGAAAGATTTTAGGATTTATAGTTTGGATCAAATATTGTAACTGAAATCCTACATGTGGAAGAAAATCAGCAGTCCCGAGCCTGTGCTCTTCATGGGGCTTCCCGGAAAACCCCCTCAGCCATCTGGCCCCCTAAGGGACGTAAAGACTGAGAAGCCCCCCCGGAGCGGTCGCTGCTACAAGCGGCCGCCTGGGCGTCCAGGACACTAGGTCGAAAACGCCTCCCACTTAAGTGTGCCTCCCGAGGGAGGTGTGGAATTTCCTACTGTGACTCCCTATCAACATAGTATCACTTTGGCGCCACCACGGCAAAGCTTACGAGTCTCTATGGTTTAGATCGCCGCAAAGCGTGGGATCATCACTGACCTGCCTAGGGTTTAACCCCCACCGGAAGGTTTCCTCAGAGCTGGCGACCAAAAGCGTTTCTTAGCGGTACCTTTTGCTATTCCGTGCTGGCGCTCCAGGCCCTAAACCGGCACCGCTCAACTGCGTTGCTAGTAATTGAGGGGGACGAAACGGTGCTTCGGAGTAACCCGACCCTCAACGGGTACTTTGGTTTTCATCATTGGCATTGCATCTAAATGCTTTGCCTAAGATCCGTACAGTGACTGTAATCATATATGACTAGCACCTAACACCTAACAACGGTCTTCGGCTATTTTAACTAAACACCATTATTCACAAATATTAGTAATCGAGCTTGACGTACAAAAAAGTTTTTTTGTTTGTTTTTTGTTTTTATTAGTTATTTTTAAACAAGATTTGATGGTTACCAATGTTCCCTTTAAGCTACGTGACCACGCAGATATCTGACCGATGCCACGCTGCAAATTTTTAAAAATATTGCACAAAACATAGATGCCATGCAACTTTGCACACAAGATTTTTTTTACTTTGCTCACAGACCAACAAACGCTAGAGGGAACATTGAGGGTCACTCCCTGTAAATAATATAATCTATGTAAGATCATTCAATTTATTAAAACTCTGTAAAGCGTGGGATCCAAACCAATGAGACTCGTAAGCTCTGCCATGGTGGCGCCAGAGTGATACTATGTTGATTGCGAGTCACAGTAGGAAATTCCACACCTCCCTCGGGAGGCACACTTAGTGGGAGGCGTTTTTGACCTAGTGTCCTGGACACCCAGGCGGCCGCTTGTAGCAGCGACCGCTCGGGGGGGGGGGGGGCTTCTCAGTCTTTACGTCCCTTAGGGGACCAGAGGGCTGAGGGGGTTTTCCGGGAAGCCCCATGAAGAGCGCAGGCTTGGGACTGCTGATTTAAAACTAGGATGTAGGATTAAAACTGTGTTGTTTACCCTTTAAGTTTGTAAACAATCTTAGAGCAGTTATTAAATGAAGTAATTAAATAATAATTTCTTTGTTTATAAATACTTTCAGTTTCCAATGTCTTTACCGAGGTCTAATGTCCCACATCCTACATTTGTCAGTGTTACACAATATACTTTATCTTTTCCAATTAGGTTGTGGGAGAGATTCACCTGCTATTAAAAGGGGACATTGCCCTTGTAAAGATTGATGGTGTCCCAGGTATGTTCTCAAATTATGCACTTAGGTATTTGTAGCTCTTATATTATTTGTTTTTTTCCCCTATATTTTAGAGAACTTCACTTTGCATAACTACAGTGTATAAAAATTCTGTTTTTAAATGTAGCTATAATGTATTTTAGAAAATGAAAAAATTATGAAAATTATGTGGTTAAAAAAAACTTTAAGGAAATATAATTAATTAGAAATAATATCTTGGATCTCCTCTTAACATCAAAGTTTTAATGGGCAATGGTAATGTAAAAAATGCATTTGCAATTGCAAGATGACATAAATCTTTGGGACCTTAATACTTTCAGTCTCTACTGGAGGCATAGTGAGCAGGGTCAAGGACAGTGAGGCCCATTACACATACATTGACCTGAAGGCCATGTGCTATGCCAGGGATATAGCCATGTGGCGCTCAATCAAAACAACCGGTGACAAGTGAGTGCTATAAAAAAAATCGAAATTAGATAAATCCTAACAAAGTTATGTCACATTTGATTCTAGTATGCATTCCCTACACAATTATTATGTGAATGTGCAATTGTATCACTTGTGAGTTTTCTATTGCCCTTGCGTTAGGAATCTTTTGTGATGTACAGAAAAGAAATTTCTGTGGCTTGAGACAATCACTTCAAGTTTTTCACCATAAAGTCTTTCTTGTTATCACTCTTCAGGTACAATCTGCACTCAGTGGAAACTAGGCAGGTAGCTCAGACAGGTCAAAGGTTCAAAGGATTTGGATCAATATCAGAATCATCAAAGGTGATTCCCAAACATTTTACCTTTAAAATGCTCGCAAAATCCATGACCTTCTCTAAGATATTTTTTTTAGTTTGTGCTTTCCTACCCCCCTCCCCCACACCTTTTTTTTTCACCCCACATCAATATTAATTACCATCTGAAAATCAGCTTTATGGAATCTGTTAAAGGAGTTCTTTACTGTTTAAGTTATTCATTCTTCAATTTTAATGTTAGGATTTAAAAAAAAAAAAATGTAGAAATTCATATTTGAAGCTTTGTCTTGTGTTCATGTCCAATCACTCATATTGTGTCAGTATTATTACACCACAAGTCTTAATGAACATAAATAATTTTACATTTTAATTTCAAAATGATCTTTCCCTCCTAGGACTTGGTTAAAAAGAATGCAGTGCATCATAGTGCAAATTCTTCATTAGACAGTAACGAGGTAAACAAATATTGTGGCAGTTACTTCATACACAGAACAGAACATGGCTTTGTTGTTGTAACAATGATTGTATGTAAAGCTGTAGACACTTCTTATACAACTTTAACAATTTTCAAACCACTAAAAATAACGATTTGTTGCTGGGGTGAATGTAGAAAGTTAAGACATTGAAGAGGTTGTAGCCAGGATTGGGATGGGACTGAGATTTGTAAAACAGAATCTCATGAGGCTTGTGTCCTTAACTCTTAATCTGCCATAAGGTTTTTTAGAAAACTTCCGCCTCAGTGCAGTAAGAATTTCCAGAATTGCGATCAACCGGTTATGAAATTTAAAAAATGCGTAAATTCCATTTATATTATTATTGTCATTATTGTCTGACGTCATCATTTAGGATAAGAATGGTTATTTTATGTATCCGAATGACCGTTTTGATTTTAAAAGTATTTTTACCTGTATTTTAGTAATAAAGTATAGCAAAATCGAACCTTAAAAAAAAAACGTATAAACTTCCAAAAAACTTTGCGAATCCAGAAATAACACTAGCGAGAGAAACAGCCGCCATTGCCGGAAGTCGAAAACATTGTTTTTCACGCACTGAAGAGTTTTTATTTTCTGTAATTTCGTCTCTATAGAGAGTTCTATCGAGTCGCGCATTATCGCGCTTTGGTAAAAAAACGGTAAATCGCGGATTATCGCGCTTTGGCACGTTAAGAGTTAAAGAATAGTTCCACAGGATGGGTAAGAAACTTAGATCACTGCCTCACCCAAAAGCTTAAATACATTTATCTACTTCATGCACAGTTCTGCTATATTCCATTAACCGTGACTTCCTCTGAAACACATTCTGATTTTTTTTTATTCTTCTAGTTATCCCCCTTCATAACATCCATGAGCTTTGCCCAGAGTTATTTCCCCACATTTATCTATTTTTAAGGGCTAGTGACGATTAATTTAAATTTAATAGTTAACTTTTGAAAAATTAACCATTAATTTAATGAATTTATCATTAATTTTGATAAAGCCAAATGTCTCAACGGAATAAAAACAGGTAATTGACATTTTTTGATTTATTGAGTTATTTCCCATGTCTCAAATACATAGAAAAATATCCTTTTGAACCTTTTTAACTGCTTTTGACTGGTGTACTATGTTCCGTGGCGATACAGATCCTGCAATCTGGGTTATTGTATGATATTTTCTTAAATTTTAATAGAAATTTTATCGAATAAAAGTATTTTAATCGATATTAAATTGATATTTAATTGATATTTAATCGATGAAATTTTTAACTAGTAATCGAGAAATTAATGGTTAATTTCCGCAGCCCTACTATTTATTGAATTGAACACAGTTTCAAAAAAGCACCTCCAGATTATAGATGATGAAAGGCAACACTGTTTAACTCAGTGTTCTAATTCTATACCTTAAGCCGTATACTATACGGCTTCATTTAAGAGGGAAGTTGGAGTGTAGGATATATATTCAAGAGGTGGGGTCAGGGTGGGGGACATTCTTGGAGGTTTATATTTTGATCTGCTGACCACATTTTAAGACATATTTGAATGGTAAACAGCCCAAAACACCTACCAGGCCAACAGTCACAAGGGTATCATCAATTAAGAGTTGTTACACATGTACTTTTATTGGCAATAGGTGACTTCAAGATGGCTGTGAAAAATTTCTCTGTGTAGTTGAAAACCCCGATTTGGTTGTAGATGAATTCTGGTAAAGGAATTTTACAAGTTTAATCTTCAGTAACAATGTAAGTTGCTGTGAAAATAATCTTGTTGGGTTGGAAACTTTCATACAGTGGTCCTTAACTTGAAATAGATGCTTCTAACAATAGAGCGCATGCTTGTACATGCGGGGGGGGGGGGGGGGG
>MUZC01000299.1:150337-184245 GCA_002072015.1 Radix auricularia | reverse complement strand
GGGGGGGGGCACATTTTTGTCTTACTTTTGTCCCATGAAAGTTTGCAAACATTGGCTATAAATTTTAATTTGATGTGACCCATCTTTTGAGTTGTGTGTGCTGGTTTTTGTGTGTGTGTGTGTGTGTCAAATATGTTGTGTTAGAAGTGCTGTTAATATTGGGGTCTTAAATTTTAATTTAAAAAATTTGTCAGGATTTTTGTGCAATTTTGAAAATAAATTTTAAAAAAATCCAGGTTTTCTATACATGTCATGTATAATCAAGGGGACTTAAGGCATGTTTTTTAATTTGATTATAGTAATGACCACCCCAGAAACATTGTGGGCCTCAATGTTATGACAGCGAATGATAAAATTAGCACCATGCTGTAAGCTTAAAGCTTACAGAGGCATTAATATATTCTTACTGCATATAATGAAATACTAGTTTTAAAAAAATGCAACAAGTGATACAAATTGATAATTGCTCTAATTTACTTGTTTAACGTTAGTTTAATTGTCAGACAAAGTACAAGTATATTTATTTGTTACAAGTCATGTATCCATGGGTCAAAATATTTTCACAAATTTTCAGAGCAATATTGTCAATAATGAATAATTAAAATACCGAAAACTGTAATGTACATTTCTTAAATATAAACTATCATACCTGTTCATTAACAGTAGGTATTGCCACTATTATATAAACTATTATACCTGTTCATGAACAGTAGGTATTGCCACCATTACATAAACTATCATACCTGTTCATTAACAGTAGGTATTGCCACTATCATATAAACTATCATACCTGTTCATGAACAGTAGGTATTGCCACCATCATATAAACTATCATACCTGTTCATGAATAGCACGTATTGCCACTATTATGGAAATTAATTACACAAAACATTGTCATTTATTTAGAAAGGATCCAGCCTCAAGATAACATGGGGAAATGATTACAACCACAACTCTGAAGTCTCTGACAAACAACTGGCCATCAGGGACACCTCAGGAAAGGACAGTTCAAGGTCTGGTACCGAAGCTCCTAAAACATCTCAAAGACACACCAGATCCGCACCCAATCTCTCCAGATCGGTGGTGAGTTCACACATGTCTTCATCTGTTCATTAATTGCCCTGCATGTGTCACATGGGACAGGGCAATGAATAACTACATCTATAGGGACACATCACACTGAAACATGTCTGACATATTGGTACCTAAAAAAATAGCCACAGGAATTATGGCAGGACCATTAAACGCAGGTTTAGGGAAATTCTAAAAGAGAATGAGGTGAGGTTACCAATGTACAATTAATTAGAGTATTAATAAAATTTTTTAAAAAAGTATGACAGCTATTCAGAATTTACATGTAAATAAATATGTAAAGTGATTGTGATTCTCAACGTTACTAAAATTTTTCTTGAAAACGTTAATGCAATCCTCTCCTTAATATACATTTCATGATTCAGGACTTAATTTACAAAAAAAAAAAATTAAATGGAAAAGACGTAAACAAGTTTACGTTTTGTTACGTCCGGTCAGGCTAACCCTTACCTTGTTTACGTCTTTTCCATTTAATTTATTATAAGCCTGATTGCAGTCCTACCCCTCATTTTGTTTACTAAAAAACAACACATTTTAAGGGCTAAATTTTCTGTTTAAAATATAATGTCACTTAAACCTCTTTTTGATCTTTTCAATATTTCAGTGGGAAACATTTTGGAACGGTGACATAAACTCATTAGCAAGTTCTGAATTGTTACATGAAGAGTTAATGGTTGAGATATTTTTTTTTGTGTCTCCAGATTTTATAATGCCACTCGAATTTTTTTCTTTTGTATCTTAAGTTTTCAGACAAGGTGTCTAGCCAGGCTTAAATTTAAAAATTTACATCAAATTGTAACTTCAGAAATTTAACTAAATGAAATAACATAATGACAACAATAAATTAACTTAAAATTTGTGCCTGATATGTTGATGATAATTTTATGTAAAAGCTCTACATTAAAGCCCTGTCATTTTCTCTAGCATTCTGTGGACTTATTCAAATGCCGTTTTGAGATTTGAATCCTTTAAATTATTTAATTTTTGTTTCTCACCTTTGCAAAAAATTTAAATTCTTACATGAAGTGAAAAAGTGTTGTTTTTTTAAAATAAACTTTTCTTGTTGGGTATCTCATTATTATTTTACAACACTGTGCTGTATCATCTGAAGTAAGATAATATATGAAAAAGAATATTTTCCAAGCAATATAAAATTATTTGTATTTATATTTATTTTCTTCATAAACTTTTCTCAGATGGCACCCTAAACTAGTCCTTTTTAAAATATTTGCATTCCTTTACTGATATGAATTAAATAATTAATTCAAATTTTACTTTTAAATCAGCAGGATAAAAAAATGATACAAACCAAAAATCATAAATTTGCTTACTGAATAAAATCTGATTTGGAGTTTAAATTTTTAATTATTCTTTCGTCATTTCTAAAAAAAATGTACGTAAAATTTTTTAAATGTTGATTTGATGATTTTTTTCCCCTGTGGAGTTGTAATATTGAGATTAAAATGGCTAATCTCATTCCACCCCATCTCCCCACCACATCAAATTTTTGCAACAGAATGCAGCAAGATAATTTATTTATTCTTGAACATGTTCATGCCTTTCCTTTCATGCTGTAATATTTTTAAAAAAGTTATTATTGCCATGAGTATGATGGTAAATGGTCTTATTAAATTATGCCTGATGTTTTCTATTCTTCAATAGATGTGAAAATATTTAGTATTACATCTGATATATTCGTCATGAATTTTATAAACTTTTTTTTAAAAATTACACAAATATTAATTTTAATTAATCCGAATCATTTTAAAAAAAATAACCAATGCTCATTCGCCCTTTTACAAAGTACATGTCAAATTCTAGTGTCAACTTACTATTTGTTTGTTAATAAAATAACACAATCTGTTTTAGTATGATCCAAAGTTTCAGTCACAGCTTAGAGCATTAGTGCCTGTTGTGATGACTCAAAATACAGACAATCTTGGATATGTAGATAAATCTTTTAGAAGGTAAATAATCTTAATCCTGGATTTCAATATTAGCCACTAATAAGATAAGATAAGGAATGATTTATTTTTCAATTGGTTTTGTTTGCTTAGTTTTATATATAAAATTTGAAGTAAAAATAATTAAAACATTTATTTCTTTAATTAAAGAAGGTTTTTAAAATACCAAAGCCACATAATTTTGTTACATTATTGAGACACCGCAAAATTATGCAGATTGGTTGGAGTTCAAGTACAATATCAGCAACATCATCTGCCCTTATCCATAGTTTTATGCATGATACATATTGTTTTTTCCAAAGCTATAAGCTAATCATAATATTCTTCACGTTGCATTTTAGATGGCTACTGTAAAGTACTTTTTTTTGATAAATATTTTAGAATGTATCTTTAATAATTTTTTTTATATTTTAAATTTTAGCCCTGAAGTCTCTCAAGACTCTGTAAACAAACCATCTTTCAACTCTGAAACATCAAGTCCAATGGCAGAGTTTCCTAGCCCTGAAACCAAAAGTGCCCCAAGTCCAGACCTTGGTGATGAAGTTGGCAGGTCGGGAAACTCCTTTGTGTCAAAAGTCCCGGCTGAAGATGACAGTCACCAAAATGGATTTGAGGCTAACAGTACTTTCCTCACCAGTATGTACTGTCAGTACTAAAAAACCAACTTAGTAATTTAAAAATATTGAATTTTAATAAGTGCATATTCTTTGGGTATATTGTTAAAAAGTTTTAATTAAAATTACAGTATTTGTACAAATTACTTTGAAACTAAAAATCCCCTCAATGCTCTTCTATTATCTTACATTAATATACTTGCATTCTGATTTTAGAGCATTTGATATGCCTAAATTTTATGCCATTTTGTATCATTTACTTAGATGTGATTGATCAAGAAGAAGGACTTGAGGTAAACAGTCCAGTGAGTTTCCACCATGCAGAGTCCACTGGGCACAGGATGACAGATAATCTGTTTATGAATGATAGCTTAAGTCATGGGTAAGTTTTGGTGCCTTAATTAAAATTCCTTTTTTAATGTTGAAACCTTCAAAACACTTGAAACAGATCAACACTATTGTGACATTTCTTATTTTGTTAAAGTTGATTAAAATAAAGCCCAGGATATAAAAGTCAACAGAATATTAAATAATTTATTTTAAAAAAAAGTTTAGCAACAAAAGTATATCAATTTGAAAAATTAAAAATAACTAATTAATTTTTCAAAAAAAAACAACAACACTACATCAGTGCTTCTCAAAGTGGTAACTACTGCCAGTCCACAGAAGGTATCAAGAAAGGAACTAAAAATCTAATTATAATCCTCCATTTTCATCCTTTATAGCTAACCATATAAAATAATATTAATTTTTCGGCAATAAGCATATAAAATTAAGCAAATAACATAGCATAAAAGTACATTTGGCTAATCACATCATTACATGGAAATATTTGCCAGCCCCTTGTGTCATGGAAAACTTCCTGCCAGTCCGCCATACTAAAAAGTTAGAGAAGCCCTGCCTTACCTATGATTTTAAATGTGATAGATATAAATTAATATAAATACATTTTTTTTAATACTGACCTGTCCACCATCTTTGAGTCAAATTATAACCTTTCTAATGTTATTAAAGATCATAAGGCTAATCAGGTGTCAAGATTAATGAATAATCAGAAAGTTAAAGGTTTATCAAAGACTAGATGATTAATGAAAAAAATTAACCAGTTTTCAAAGACAAAGAAAACTAACCAGTTAGTTAATTGATTATCTCGCTAAATGAGAAATGAAAATATTAATCAGTTGTCAAAGATTAAATGAATAAAAAATAGTCAGCAGTCAAAGATTAATAGTCTGATAAAAAAATCAATCAGTTGTCAAAGGCTAACTAACAAAAATCTAAGTAAGGTAAATCTTTTGAAACAATTTTTTTTGGTTACTTCCACTCCAAGTGGGAACTCACCTGATGGAGAGAACAAAACGCCGATCTTGCAGCATGATAGTGGTCAGCAGATGACCCCTGGAACACAAAAGTCCCGACCTAGTACAGCAGCAGCCCTTAAAGCAAGTGAGTCAAAAGTGGTAGTTGAATTAAAAAAGTCATCACCAGTGTGTAAAAAAGATGAATAGTTTACTATTGCCTTGATGTTAAAAGTTTATAAATTTTAATATCAGTTTTCAAACTTCTGCTCTAGCTGGTTTCCAGTTCCCACCCCCGCAGCGCCCCACATCACCCACCGCAGTCAGGCAGACGAAGAGCCCCAGTCTGAAGGTGGCCCGGACTGACCAGTGGCTGGCAGGGGGGAGAGACCTCTACTGGGAGGAGGTCAGGAGCCGGCCGAGGTCAGGTCACACACCTGGCTGGAAGGAGGGACTTCCTGCCAGCATGCGGAAGCCGCGCCCAAAGTCAGCCTTCACCTCCTCGGTGTTGGCCTGCCCGCAGGAGTAAGTTTTGGGGATTCATTCATGAAAGCTAAATATCTTGTCAACAGTTTGAAAAAGATTGAAGTTGAAGTAAAGATTTGTTCTCATTGTATTTGCATAATTAGATACACATCAGTGATTGGACATTCATTTTGAAAGTGAAACCAATATTTGTTAACCCTTAATGTGTTAAAGCATGATAAAGTGCGCCTCGATAGAATTCTCTTTAGAAACGATATTACAGAAAATAAAAACCCTTCAGTGCGTGAAAGAAGATGTGCTTGATTTCTAGCTATGACGGCCATTTCCCTCGCAATTGTTATCGATCGATTCGTAAAGTTTTTTGGTAGTTTTTACGGGGTTGTTTTTGAAGATGTGATTTTGCTATACTTTATTACTAAAATAATAGTACTAAGCTGAAGGTAAAAATAGTATTTAACCTCAAGACGGTCTTTTGGATACAAAAAAGAACCATTCTTATCCGACAATAATAATATATATGGATTTTAAGCAATTTTAAAAATTTTATAGCCAGTTGATCGCAATTTGGGAAATTCTTACAGGATTGAGGCGGAAGTTTTCCAAAAATCTTATGGCACACTAAGAGTTAACCATTGACTAGAAATATGTCAATTTAAACGTTATATGTATGTCTGACAGGCACAAACCAACAAATGTTTTGGCAAATAGCCTCCCAACAATAAAATTGACACAAACTAACAAGATAAATAAAATAAAATAAAAACTTAGCTACCGTTGTAATACATTTTATCCTAACCACCAGAAAATCATTGGCTATAAAATTTGAATTGAACAGTTGTTGGAAATCTGATGAGCCATGTGGAACCCTTAATCTTAAATTGCATTAGTTATGATAAAGAATTCTCATGAACTTACAGAAAGTTCATAGAGACAAATTTTTTGAAGCCCTCACTTAACTCTTAAAGCCCCATAAGGTTTTCAATAACCTTCCTTTTCATTTCCGTCAGGATTTTCTGGATCAACTGGTTATGAAATTTAAAAAAATTGCGTAAAATCCATTTAGATTATTATTGGCATACTGACTTCATTTTTTTAGGGTAAGAATGGTTATTTTATGCATCCAAAACACTGTTATGAGTTAACTACTATATTTACCTGTAGTTTAGTACTATTATTTTTATAATAAATTATAGGAAAATCGCATCTTCAAAAAAAAAAAAAACCCATAAAAACTACCAAAAAACTTCACGAAATCGTGCGATAACACTAGCCTGGGGACAGCCGCCATTGCCGGAAGTCAAATAGATCATTTCTCAAGTATTGAAGAGTTTTAGTTTCTGTTATCACATTTCTAACAAGAGTGCTATCTAGGGGTGCTTTACGACGCTTTGGGAATAGCGGGCAGGGACGCATTACAACCCTTTAAGAGTTAAATTACATGCACCAAAATTTGAATTGTTATTATGAATTAAAAATAGAATATTAAATAGTTTTCAAATTATATTTTTGATACAAGACTTTCTAGGACCAAAACTTGGTTTGATCTTATCTTACCTTATCTTATCTTATCTGTTACTTGGTTCTGAACAGTTAAAAATGGCAGTGTTGAAAGATTTATTTGAAGAGCCAGATATTTTGACTCTTTAACTGGATCATAATTCAAAGTTTTTTTTTTTTTTTGGACAGCACCCCACACAGCAGGGTTACGTACCTTTCATCCTGCTCAAATTGTCAGAGTGTGGTTCCATCATATTTGAGCCACTTTGGGGAATTAGATGACCTTGATGTGACATATCTACCCTTGAGAAACTTTGAGGAGCCCCAAATGACATCTCAGCACGGTGACAGGTGAGAAGAGGGTGCACAGAGTGTGTTGGCGTGAAATATATGATTGAGGGATTGTGTTGATGTGAAATACATGATTGAGGGATTGTGTTGATGTGAAATACATGATTGAGGGAGTGTGTTGATGTGAAATACATCATTGAGGGATTGTGTTGATGTGAAATATATGATTGAGGTATTGTGTTGATGTGAAATACATGATTGAGGGATTGTGTTGATGTGAAATACATGATTGAGGGAGTGTGTTGACGTGAAATACATGATTGAGGGAGTGTTTTGACGTGAAATACATGATTGAGGGAGTGTGTTGATGTGAAATACATGATTGAGGGAGTGTGTTGATGTGAAATACATGATTGAGGGAGTGTGTTGATGTGAAATACATGATTGAGGGAGTGTGTTGACGTGAAATACATGATTGAGGGAGTGTGTTGATGTGAAATACATGATTGAGGGAGTGTGTCTTTGTGGAAAGCTTACTGTGTGATAGTGGCCAGCATGGCAAGCAATGAGTCTTTCTATGTAGACAGTTATTTTAACAATATGTAGGATATTTAAAGTTATTAATATATTTTGTTGTAACATTAGTTTGAAATATATATATATACATATATATATATATATATATACAAATAACGATAAACTTATTAACCAAATAAAAATAGTTGCTAAGGCTTTTAACCATCCATTATACTGTAGCCACGCTTATGCACAGTCAGTTTTTTTAACAATCAAATTATGTTGAGTCTGTATTTTATTCGCTCATGCTGCTAATAGTGATGA
Organism: Radix auricularia; assembly: GCA_002072015.1. Taxonomy (NCBI): domain Eukaryota; kingdom Metazoa; phylum Mollusca; class Gastropoda; family Lymnaeidae; genus Radix; species Radix auricularia. The sequence continues at coordinate 176,163 of MUZC01000299.1, read as the reverse complement.
TTCTTGGTAAATGTTAAGATCCTGTAATCCTGGTAAGTTCTTATTTCTTATTTTAAAAATGTTATAGTCAGTAGTCATTACTTTTATTTTTAATATTGTTTTTTGGTTTCCACCATCAGAGTCTATTATAAATTAATGTAAATTAATCTGTTTTTATCATATTTTTACATTTATTTTCTTAAGAGAACAAAGCCATATGAAAAGGAGTTATGGGCACTTTTAATGATTTTTTTACGATATCTTCGACATCTTTGATTTTTTAAAAATCATTGCTTTAAAGAGAATGGTTTGGTTTTGCTTTAGATATCCATTTATTCTTCATCGAAATAATTTTTTTATTTACTGAAATGATATTAGTTAATTAAACAAGATAATTCTATTACAGTTCGAACTTGGAACAAAGTTTCTTGTCCACTACAAGGTCCCTTGTAGACACTAAAGAAATTTTCTTCTTTATCTAAATCAGAGCTCTACATTTTTTAACTGAGCAGGTTAAACAATTACATTAGAAAGAGCAATGTCAATGAATAAAACATTTAAATTATATTTATTTCTAGTTAAATGCTATTTTAACTTGATATCATATTCTATTTGAAACACTAGAGGATAGAAGAACCAAGAGTGAAGTAGTAATTATACATAAGCAAATATTCTAATGCAGAAATACAACACAAAGATAACTTAATACAACCCTCAGATAGACATAGTATAGAAACACCTTTCTCATCCCGTATGCAAGAACAAACACATACAAGTTTTCTTTCTTACCGTCTGGAATTCAGGCGTAGAATGGGTTCCTGAAGAATCCAGGAAAGCCAACACTTAATCATCATTTAAAACTCTAATAAGAATGCAGGACTAAACATAAACCACGGATAAGCGTACGACGCAATAATCTTCTATATTGAAGGAGCGTCTGTAACAGATAAGATAAGAAGAATTAAATACTGGGATGGTGAAGGAAAAGCTTTATTTGGTTACGGGGGTGAGTGTTTAAGGGCACTGAAAGCAACATTTAAATATTTTTTTTCTATCAGTCTTCTGTAGAGTAATGAATTTATTTTACATTTTTAAAACTCTAAGCACTTTGAGAATCAGTATATCAGTATAAGAAGTGGCTCTTATAAAGTTACAGGGTGACAAAGAGAGAAAAGTCAGAACTTCTACTCTCTTATATTGTCCTTTACAGATGATCCTTCTATATATCTATAAAAAAGATTATTTAAATGATTGTGATAATTTTAAAAAAATAAAATATGGGGGCCGAATAAGTGTTATCATGTATCGTGGTAAGGGGGTGAAAAATTGGTTTACGAGTTAAGGGTATCCTTATTAGTTCTTTGTTGATGATTCTAAATTGCTCATAGTGTTTTTCAACATATTTTTTATGGTAAGTGGTGATTTAGTTTATGAGTTTATGGAATTAATCTTTTCCCAAGCATAGTGAAGCACAGGAACAGTTAGTATCATGACTAGCTCAAACCTAGAAACCACCTTGTTGAAATAAGTCTCTACTTTTAGAAGCTGATTGTTATTTTCAATCAGTTTATCTCTTAACCTAAATAAAAATTCGAAATATTATTTTAATCAAACTTTATCTTTTCATATATTATTTAGTCATTATTCTTATCGTTTGGACACAATGCTATACCGAATATTGATGGTGTCCATCATTGATGAGGATGAGGTTTGGACCTAAAAGGTTTTTTCTCAACTCAAACCTAATATCATCATTTTTCTTTTGACTAATTCATTTGTAACGAATTAAAAAGGTTTTTTCACCGTTTTCTTAAAACCTTGATTGGTGTTCATTCACTCATTTTATTCTTCATTTATCATTTCCCAGGTCTGAATTAATTATCCACGGTTTCAGAGTTTCCATCAAGGGCCAGGCATGGTCTCAATCTGATTACAACAGAGACTGCTTCCTTGATTTCTCCAAAGGTCAACAACTAGCCCCAAGCTCTGATCAACCATCTCCAGTCTCCACCAGACATCATAACACATTTCGTTCACCTTCGGCCAGCCCGCACAAGTCACAAAAACTCTTAATGAGAAGGGCCCTCTCAGCAGGGGGAGTAACTCTGAATTTATTTGAGCAGTCCTACTCTGAACTACCTATTGCCACCATGCCTGGGAGAAATACAACTAGCCTGATGCCTGATGGAGCCGCCTGCTTATCTTCAGCCGCCGAAGAGTCATCACCTCTTGCCAAAGAGAGCCCTGAAGTGAAAGAGCCGGCCCCCAAATCAGTGAAGACAGATGCTACCACAAACAGACCCAGAAGCCAGCAGGAATCTCTGCGGCAGCAAAACGAAAACAACAGCAGTTTTGATCGTGTTCCTAGAGCAACAGGAAATGAGGTGATACAAGTTTATATTGAAGAGCGCGGTGAGAGCAGACTCGACTGAAGTGTTTTGGAAACCACTGAGAAACTTACTTGTAATGTAACATCGGGTTACATTCTTTTTGTCCCATTATCTCTAAAGTCTTAAAGAGAGTTTCTGCAATAATCATAAATTCAACACCTGTTTAACCTATCATTTCCTAGAATGTGCTCTAAGGAATATTAATAGACTTGTCCGAGGTGCTGGAACTGGCCACTCATGACCATTGTTGAATTTCTGAATAATTTGAATATTTTTTTCTTGCTCTGAAATGTTATACAAATTGTCTGTGTATGTATGGGGTTAAGTGAAAGATTGTAAAAGTAAATCATAGACAATGAAATTTTTTATTTTGAACAGTATGGCTTGGACTTGGCGAAAGAAACCATTGGTAAGATATAATAGCCCAGTGGTGTGGGTATGTTTGTAACGTAACGCGTAACGCAAGAGATGTACCACAGTCTACAGCAGTTAGTTTAGTTGAAAAATCGTGTTTTGATGAGCACTGTAAAAATATTTAATAGGATGACGTCATTGTTTGGTGTGCATCGGTGCGCAAAATACGGTGCGCAAAATACAACCCCTATTATTATTATTAAATAAATACTTTGCGTACATTTCATAAAGTTTAATAATTCGTATTTATCAAAAAAGGACAAGTTAGTTGGTCTTTAAAAAAAGGTTGGCGCCGTAGGCGCCCAAAAAACGGGGGCGCCGCAGGCGCCACGGCGCCCGGCACAATCTATCAAAAAAGGACAAGTTAGTTGGTCTTTAAAAAAATGGTTGGCGCCGTAGGCGCCCAAAAAACGGGGGCGCCGCAGGCGCCACGGCGCCTGGCACAATCTAGTTGGTAAGATAATTAATTGTGAAATCAGACCTGAACCTTATGTCTCTTAAAAGGTGAACCTTATTGTTTTATCAATGACTCCCTGTATCATTTTATTACTCCAGTACAGGACATGGGCAGGTTGGTTAAGGTTTTCCCCAGAGGAGGCTTGTAATTTGAGGCCCCAAAGTCACAGAGTCAGTGACTTATCACAATAGTAAGCAAAAAAAATGTGGGTGAGACTGCAATCAGGCTTAAAGATAAGTAGATGGACAACATTCAAACAGGGTATGAGTGAGCCTGACAAGACATCACATAACATCGTCACTCTTTTGTGATGTCTTGTCAGGCTCACTCATACCCTGTTTTATGATGTCTTGTCAGGCTCACTCATACCCTGTATTGTGATGTCTTGTCAGGCTCACTCATACCCTGTTTTGTAACATCTTGTCAGGCTCACTCATACCCTGTTTTGTGATGTCTTGTCAGGCTCACTCATATCCTGTTTTGTGATGTCTTGTCAGGCTCACTCATATCCTGTTTTATGATGTCTTGTCAGGCTCACTCATACCCTGTATTGTGATGTCTTGTCAGGCTCACTCATACCCTGTTTTGTGATGTCTTGTCAGGCTCACTCATACCATGTTTTGTGATGTCTTGTCAGGCTCACTCATACCCTGTTTTGTGACCTCTTAGCAGGCTCACTCATACCCTGTTTTGTGACGTCTTGTCAGGCTCACTTATACCCTGTTTTGTGACGTCTTGTCAGGCTCACTCATACCCTGTTTTGTGACGTCTTGTCAGGCTCACTCATACCCTGTTTTGTGACGTCTTGTCAGGCTCACTCATACCCTGTTTGCATTTTATCCATCCACAATATTAAGCTAAGAAATTTTTAGAGAATTTTGTTTTTTCAAAATTTTTGTACCATCAAATTGTGGCCAATTGTTGTCTTCACACCTAATTATTAGTGAAGTGAATGAAGCCAACGTTTCTCAAACACGTGCTGGCGTATTAATAACAAATGAGCTCAAATTGTGAAGGTAAATGTTGATTGATAGCTTGTTGTTGAATTTTGTGTGTGAATGAATCCTGTTTGTTTGACTGGATGACCTGTTGGGTAATTTTAGAATGTAGTAGTTTACATTTCTTGCCATTGTTAAAGGGCCTTTCATATATTAAACAATACGTAGTATGTGGAGCTGATAGGGGATTTTTAAACAAATATTCTTAAAATTGATTTAGTTTTTTTAACAATTCTTAATTTTGACCTATTTCTGCTCATAAAATGTAGGAAATAATTCTTAGTCTAGTTAAAAAAAAACCAAAATCTGCCTTATTGTTCATAATATGTTAGCTATCGCATTTTTTCTATTTTAAAATTAATTCTGTTTTAGTGTAAAGTGTGTGTTACTACAAATGTTTTATAATAATTGTGTGCTGTGTGCGTGTGTGTGTGTGGGGGGGGGGGGCTGGAGGCTATGGTAAATGGAAAAATTGTATAATGTTATAAGGATTAAAGATTAGGTACATAAAGTTGAAGGGATTTAAGAGTATCTAAATAATGTTATAGGGGATTAAAGGTTAGGTAAATAATGTTGTAAGGATTAAAGTTAAAGGGTAGGTAAATAATGTTGTAAGGATTAAAGTTAAAGGGTAGGTAAATAATGTTGTAAGGATTAAAGTTGAAGGGTAGGTAAATAATTTTATTATTTTGTGTTATGTAAAATATGCTCTGCCCCAAAAATATTTGACATCACTGTCTCACTCTAATCTAGTTAATACACAAACTTTTCTTTTTAAAATTGTGAATATTTATTTATTAAATCTTGATGTATTTGTTGTATAGACATGTTAAATAATTTGTTCTATTACTTTAATGTGAATTTCTATTATCACAGTCATAGTAAGTCATTTAGGAAACCAGATTTTCCTGTACGTAGAGAAATTATTCCTAACATACCCCATCCCCCCGCTCAAATCAAAATTAAATGCTAATTTTAATAGGAGCTCAGAAATATTAGATGTGATGATAGAGAATCCAAGTTTATAGACTAGATGATAGACAATTCTTTACAAATCTGAGGCCAAAGACTAAAAAATAGATGATGTTATACAAATCTGGGGCCAAAGACTAAAAAATAGATGAAGCTATACAAATCTGGGGCCAAAGACTAAAAAATAGACAATGATATACAAATCTGCAACCGTAGATAAACATATTTGTTTCTAAGGGTTGGAGGGCTCTAAACTTATTTGACCAGGGGAGGAGAATCTTAACCCAATGAGTCATAGGTGAGGATGGAGAGAAATTAAAAGTTTGGCTATGAAACTTAAGTAAGTCTGTGCCATCCTTGCCTTGTACAATCAAATAATTTAGGCGTTTCCAACATGTGCTCTACAAACTAACTTTGGGGACCCTTACACTTACATCGTGGTAGCGTACTCCCAGATGTTCCATCCCCACAAAAATAAGTGAGTTTTAAAAGTGAAATGCATAAAAATTATTACAAATTCAACACCATTATTTATAGCATTGAACAACACCGCTCTTATAGCATTAAACAACACCACTACAATAGCATTAGACAACACCACTCTTATAACATTAGACTACACCACTCTTATAGCATTAAACAACACCATTATTTATGGCATTAAACAATACCACTCTTATAGCATTAAACAACACCACTCTTATAGCATTAAACAACACCATTATTTATGGCATTAAACAATACCACTCTTATAGCATTGAACAACACCACTCTTATAGCATTAGACAACACCACTCTTTATAACCTTAAAACGATAAAAAAGAAATTCATTTAATTCATGACACCGCATTCCACGAAGATAGTTAAAAAGGGGGTTTTGGGGGTGGTGGTGGTAAGTGGAAAGGGGAAATAACATGTCAGACTTATAAAACGCTGTATTTTAATTTTTGAGTCCCTTATTTTTTTTCCCCTTCATGTCAAAACGGAAAACATCTCACTGAAACAAATAAAAGCAACCACTATGTTTTTATTTTGAAAATTCCCAGTTTATAAAGAAGTGACGTGTGAACACAGTTGAATTAATGCTAAATATTCGGTTGTTGTTTTTTTTAGATGGAGGCGACAATTATTAGTAGTTGTATAAAAATATTGATGGAGTGAATGATGATTTTACGAGAGTTGAAGGCAGATTTTAGAAGGTTGAAAGAAATTGTGTATGAAGCGGGTTATAGCAATGAAGATGTTAAATATTAATATAATAAACTCTCTCTCTATATATATATATCTTTATCTATATATCAAGGCAATGTATTTATTGTAGCCACGGGCATGTGCCACGGGCAGGTAGGCGTGGTGCGTAACATGGGGTAAGAAGTAATTCAACGTTTAAGTTTCATAGACGCAATCGTTCACAACTGCGGATATTCATGTAAATGGTTACATGCTAGATACATGTAGTTGAGGTCTGTCGTAATAATATTTTGCAACGAGAATACGAAAAAAGAATCTCGAGCAAAAGACCTGTTTTCAGCACACATACTTGGTTCACTATAAAAAAAAAACTTGACTCAAGTCATGGGTTGAAGTAAAGTTTAAAATTAATATAATTATTTAACTTGAAATAGCACCTGTATTGAAAAGCAGGTCTATTTACAAAAGTAACACGATGCAGGAGACAGAAAACAGATTTACCACAACCATTCACAATAATTAGATAAAAAAAAAAGTATTGACGCGAGTGCCACAGAGAACATGCAAGAAAAAGTTTAAAGAAAATCCTTGATTTATTTAGCTCGAGCACATTTGATTAAACTCCCATAAGGCTTCACCGGCACAAAGTTCAAAGTACACACCTAATCCCTACACCAAGGAGGAAATGACTCATGGCATCTTTTAAAGGCTATAAAACCTAATAGATGACTTTTATAACCACATCATGTAGAGCTTTGTTCATTAGTCACGCACTGTGAGATTTTTGTAACTTTTTAACGCAATTGCCCGTGGGAAAAATCATTCAACGTACATAATTTGCTACGTATGTCCCGTTCGTTGGTAACGCTACTAATTTTTAAAAGCTGCGCTCTGCTAAAAAAAAAAGCATTGAAACAAAATTTTTGCATAAAAAATAACTATTGTCGAAAGTCCGCATAAAATTGTTCAATAGGGAAATAAATGAATTTAAAAAATACACAAAATAAATGAAAGTTCTGTATTACACTACTTTTTATGCTGATGTAAATTTTTCAAAATTAATAGATTTCAGCTGAAATCTATTTATTTTGAAAACTTCCATCATTTTTGACGGGTAATACACTAGTCCATGGAGTATTCAAGGTGGGAGGAAGGGGTTAAGGGGGGCATTTGCCCCGCTCCCCCTAAATTTTAGAAAAATGTCTAAAATTGTTACTATAAAACTGGACTAAATTAAAAAAAAAATGTATTACATTGAAGACATTGTACATATTTCAAACATAAAAGAATTATATCTGCAAATATAACTTATTACATTATTGTTATTTTTAAAATAATGGCTTCAGTGTCGAACAATTACTATACTAATAAAATAGAGTATAAAATTATAAATTGTGCTTGTTGTTTCTGTAAAAGCCAATGCTGTCAAAAAGCCATCTTAATCATGGGAAAATTTGATTTCATGTAAAACCTCATATAGAGTCATTGTTTCTTTTCTTTTCTTTTTTTTTTTACCCCTGTACTAGTTTACATTTTCATATATCAAACCAGGTTTCACTCTTCTCGATTAAATTGTCAAATGTGTAATAGCAAGCAATAACCCTGGCTCGATCCTTAAACTTAATGCGACTCTTTCCAGTTTTGTCATAAAAAAGGAATGCACAACTAAAAGGCAAAATGGTTTTAGAGCGATGATATAAAAGAATCAAGATGGGGTATAAAAACAGTTATTCTAAAATAATCCTCAGACAAATCAATTTTTGGATTTTCCCTATTCATTTGTCTTCAATCTTATCGTGGAGGTTGAATGTCGACACCCAATTCATCTGCAAGACCTTTTGTAACTCTAAAAAATTCCTTATACCTCTTATCACAATTCTGTCGATCAACTGCTAATGTAGTCAACAATTCTTCAATGTATTTTTGTATTGCCAGTAAATCTAAATGCATTGACTGCAATTTTTGGGGTACAGCTTCTAGCTTTGATGATTAGTTTTGTATTATAGCTAAACAAACAACAAATGTAGGAGTTCTTACCGCACCAAGTAACTTATGTGCAACTTTCATGCTTTTTCCAGATTGTTCTAAATATTCCAGTAGTAGTAGTTTAAAGGGGAGCAGCTTTTGATGTCAAGGGGCCCGTTGCCTTTTTGATGTTTTCGTACATGACTTTTGCATTGCCCATGTCTGCAGCTGATTGTATACTGGAACAGAGCTTAAGCCAGTAGGTATTGACACATTTACGTGCAACCTTTTGGGCAAGTGACTTAGCTGTTTTTAAAGCATGCAAATTGTCAGGTGTAGGCTTTTCCCTGTAAGCCATAAGAGCTTTCCTTTTTGCTTCAGTGACGGGTTTCATCTCGTCCCAATGTTCATCAAACCAGTCCGTGTTTTTATGAGATTTTTTGCCAAAGGCTTGTATTGCGGATGTATAGATTGTGTCTCTCAGTTGCGTCCATTTGGAGTCAATGGTGACGCATGGGGACATCTTTGAGAGACTTTCCTTCACCTTGTCTTTGAACAGCTGCGCTATCGTAGGGTCTTTCATGCAGGAGGTATTGATGCGTGGACTTCCCTTTTTCTTTGTGTGGTACGAGTTTTTCCTCATTATTCGTACTTTGCTGGCGACAAGGGAATGATCCGTGTCACAGTCGGCACTGTGATAGCTGCGAGAGAGTAGGACGCTAGCTAGTTGTGCACGCCTGGTGATAATGAGGTCCAGCTGGTGCCATTGGTGGGATCGAGGGTGTCTCCAAGATACTTGATGTATATCCTTGCACTTGAAGAAAGTGTTGGTCACACACAAGCCTCGTGAGCAGCACAATTCCAGAAGCCTTTGTCCATTTTCATTTAACTTTCCTCTTCCAAATAGTCCAAGGCAGGTGGGCCAGGCTTCGTGGTCGCTCCCCACTCTAGCATTGAAATCTCCTAGGAGATAGATTGCCTCGTCTTTGTGGATGCCGGCTATTGCCTGGTCTAACGCTCCATAGAACTGGTCCTTCTCTTCCGGAGTTGAATAGAGTGTTGGGGCATACACACTAAGAATGTTTGCTGGGCCCGCAGTTGTTCTGAGTCTTAGAGTGAGGATCCTCTCCGTGCCTGATGACGGTGGTTCAATGGATGGTAGAAGAGTGTTTTTAACAGCGAAACCCACACCATGCTGTCTAGGTTCGTCTTTCGGTCTGCCTTGCCAGAAGAAGGTGTAATTGGCCTCTTTGAGTGAACCGTTGTCTGGGAGCCTGGTCTCCTGAAGGCATGCTATGTCAATCTTTAGCCTTTTAAGTTCTCTATCGATTATTCCTGTCTTCCGTGTGTCGTTTATGGACTGCAGATCATCAGTGATGCCGGGACACATAGTCCTCACGTTCCAGCTAGCGATTCGAAGAGCTGGGGTCTTCTTTTTCTTTTTTGTATTTCTTGGTGCAGGGCTTAGTGGCCCACTTGTTGAGTGGTACTCTAATCTCCACGCACCCAGTGGAGAAGGCAGGCCATGACGGGATAGCACCTATTTGACTGGGGGCTGCCCAGTTTGAGGCGGGCGGTAGCTGTCCAGTGAGACATTGGTAGTCTCTCCCACCGTCGGAAGCAGCCCCTGGCGCCTAGCTCTACGTCAATTGAGCTTTGGCTTATAACCGGTAACTGCTGCTTCCCGTGTTTTGTCGACACCTTGCGGCGACGCTGGAGTGTCCTCTCCAGAGGTGATGCAAGCCTGGGCGGGTATTATGGAGAATTAGCTGCTGCCCATACAGCATATCCCCCCTCTCCACGTCAATGGTGTAACCAAGGGAACGACTTGCGTCGATGCAGCTTGGCTGCCATTGGCGTCGCAGGAGCTGCCGGTATGTACATAAGTCTTATGTATAGACCGCCTGTAGGTGCTCCAATTCCTGATTTTCTTTCAGGGTTTACTCCCTTAGCCTTTCCCGCAAGGCAGGTATAGCCGCAAGGCAGCGGAGGATTTGTACTCGGAGTTTCCTTCTCCTAGATGAACTACCAGCCAAGGTTTTAACGAGCATCATCTACCCGTAGGGGTGCCAGAACCGGGGTTTGAACCCGTGACCGATTTTTATTTTTATTTTAGAATTGTTTTTGTACCGCAGCGCACTAACACTTTGACCACCGCGCCCCCATAGAGCATCCTAATCGTAGCATAACAGCATAGTNAGCTGTTCAAAGACAAGGTGAAGGAAAGTCTCTCAAAGATGTCCCCATGCGTCACCATTGACTCCAAATGGACGCAACTGAGAGACACAATCTATACATCCGCAATACAAGCCTTTGGCAAAAAATCTCACAAAAACACGGACTGGTTTGATGAACATTGGGACGAGATGAAACCCGTCACTGAAGCAAAAAGGAAAGCTCTTATGGCTTACAAGGAAAAGCCTACACCTGACAATTTGCATGCTTTAAAAACAGCTAAGTCACTTGCCCAAAAGGTTGCACGTAAATGTGTCAATACCTACTGGCTTAAGCTCTGTTCCAGTATACAATCAGCTGCAGACATGGGCAATGCAAAAGTCATGTACGAAAACATCAAAAAGGCAACGGGCCCCTTGACGTCAAAAGCTGCTCCCCTAAAGTCCAAAAATGGAGAAATTATTCAAGACCAGGCAGCACAGCTAAAACGGTGGGTTGAGCATTATCTGGAATTGTATTCAACAGTTACCACAGTCTCCAGCACCGCTCTAGATGACATCCCAGATATGCCACTCATGGAAGAACTTGATGTCGTGCCCACACAGGAAGAGCTGAGCAAAGCAATTGACAGTCTAGCTTGTGGAAAAGCGCCTGGGAATGATGGAATACCACCAGAGGTTCTAAAGAGTGGCAAGACAGCTTTACTCCAACCATTGCACGAGATTCTGTCCCTCTGCTGGGAACAGGGCTACATCCCCCAAGACCTAAAGGATGCAAATATAGTGACACTATATAAAAACAAAGGTGATAGGAGTGATTGCAATAATTATCGCGGCATTTCACTCCTTAGTATTGTAGGAAAGACCTTTGCCCGCGTTATACTAAAACGTTTACAAAGCCTAGCATCCCGCGTCTATCCAGAATCTCAGTGTGGTTTCCGGTCCGGTCGGTCTACCATAGACATGGTGTTCTCCATACGACAGCTCCAGGAAAAATGCAGAGAGCAGCAGATGCCACTATACATTGCATTTGTGGACCTTACAAAAGCCTTCGACTTAGTCAGTCGCAACGGGCTATTCCAAATACTGGCAAAAATTGGATGTCCCCCTCACCTACTTGCCATCATCAGACAGTTCCATGAAAATATGCTTGGCACAGTACAGTTCGATGGAGCTAAGTCAGAGGCCTTCCCTGTCAGCAGCGGAGTTAAACAAGGTTGTGTACTCGCACCAACACTCTTCGCAATATTCTTCTCTGTACTTCTTCGATACGCATTCAAGGATAGCAGTGAGGGAATCTGGTTACATACCAGAGCTGATGGAGGACTTTTCAACACTGCCCGCCTCCGAGCCAAGACCAAAACGACGGATGTCCTAATTCGAGAGCTACTATTTGCGGATGATGCGGCACTAACAGCACATACAGAATCTGGTTTGCAACAACTCGTGTCAAGCTTCTCCAATGCCTGCAAAGAATTTGGTCTGCAAATCAGCTTGAAAAAGACAAACATCATGGCCCAAGACACTCGACCTCCTCCTACCATAAATATCGATAATGAAAACTTGGAGGTTGTGGACAGCTTCACCTACTTGGGATCCAAGGTCTCCAATACACTGTCCATTGAAGAAGAAATAAACAGCAGAATTGGCAAGGCAGCCGCAACAATGGCTAAACTAAATAAGCGGGTCTGGCAAAACACCAAGCTAACGGAGAAAACCAAACTGTGCGTCTATCGAGCCTGTGTCATCAGTACACTACTATATGGGAGCGAGACATGGACCACTTATACATCACAAGAGCGTAAGCTTAACAGCTTCCATTTGAGATGCTTGCGCCGCATCCTTGGTATTAAATGGCAAGAAAAAGTGCCTAATAGTGAGGTACTAACGCGTGCCAATACCCAAAGCATGTTCTCAATTCTTAGTGAAAGACGCCTGAGGTGGCTAGGACATGTCAAAAGAATGAGCCCCGGCCGCATCCCGAAGGACCTCCTATATGGTGAACTTGCTTCAGGAAAGAGGAAAACAGGTCGCCCACGCTTGCGATTTAAAGATGTCTGTCAAAGGGACATGAAAGCAGCCAAAATACATACAAGTGACTGGGAGTGTAAGGCAGAAGACCGATCTACGTGGCGCACAGTTGTCAAAGAGGGCGTCATAGTAGCCGAGGAGCGAAGAATGGAGGAGGCTGCAGACAGAAGAGCTAGGAGAAAGGCCAAAACATTTGGAAGCACAGAACTCGTGTGTAAAAACTGTGGCAAAGACTGTCACTCAAGGATAGGACTGCACAGTCACTCGAGGAAATGCAACCCAACCCCAAGGTGATGCACCATCGTCTCGCGAGACGGAAGGATGCCGGAGTAGTTTAAAACAATTTATGACACATTTTAGCAAAAATCCGCAAGCTTTTAAATTTATATCCAACTAGTTTCACACAGCAAAGGAACATTTGGAATTAGTTTTCTTCGCTGATTACTTTATTTAAAAAAACAAAGAAAAAAACCCCCCACTAACTATCATTGACTTATTTGTTCATATTGTGTTTCGTACACAAAATAAAGAGTGAGACTGCAATCAGGCTTATAAAAAATTAAATGGAAAAGACGTAAACAAGGTAAAGGTTAGCCTGTCAGGACGTAACAAAACAGCGGACGTTTCGGCAAAGAGCCTTTTTCAACGGACATACAATAACATACAATACACGAATAAAACGAATATAAAAAAATGAATATAAAAAATAAATACTTAGCTGCGGTGAAATCCAAAGAATTCACTTCCTTCGATTCTTTGGATTTCACCGCAGCTAAGTATTTATTTTTTATACTCGTTTTATTTGTGTATTGTATGTCCGTTGAAAAAGGCTCTTTGCCGAAACGTCCGCTGTTTTGTTACGTCATGTCAGGCTAACCCTTACCTTGTTTACGTCTTTACCATTTAATGTGTTTCGTACAGCATTCACATTATTTAGTCCGTTCGCGACAAGATCTAGGTTATGTGAACTGCAAAGTCCAAAGGCTGCTTTTGAGTATTTTTTCTTCGAATTATTGCTTGAAATCCTTCTTTGCCTTCCATTGTAGAACATCCGTCGTACCCTTGACCAACAAGCTTTGTCACATCTAATCCAAATTGCAATGAATTTGTAATGATGGCGTTGACTAAACCTTCAGCTGTTCTATCGACAATTGGAATATATCCCAAGAATTCTTCTGTGACCATCATTTTCTCATTTTATTCTTTGACAAATCGAACACAAAGTAACACCTGTTCAGCGCCTGTAATTTAAATGTCATTTGTCTAGTAGGCAAGTACAGAAAATGCAACTGGATTATTTGCTTCACGAACAGTGTCTTCACGCAAGAGAGACCCACACATTTCGAAAATGGTGTTTTGTGTAGTTGCCGAGATATACTTAGCACTACAAGAACCAATTGAAAAATGATTACCAAGAACTTCATCTACAGATTCAACACGAAACTCTAACAGGTCATAAAAATTACCAGAATTTGATTATTTTCCATTAAGTGCTAAATCATGCATGCCGCAAAAAAGGATTGTAGAAACAATTTGGGACACAATTTGTTGCTATTTTCTTGACTTTGTCTTCTAAATGATGAGTTTAACTGCTCATCTATAGACTTTGCTTTGGCTTCCAATGATGCAACAAAATTGCTTGCATCTTTATTGTAAGTTAAATTTTTTTAAAAACTTGTTCCCCCCTCCGGAAAAATTCCAAGCGACGCCCATGCACAAGTCGCGTTTATATATTTGAAATGTCTGTCCCGTATCAGGGCCGGCTTTAGGCGTAGGCAAACTAGGCAGCCGCCTAGGGCCTCCGATTAAAGGGGGCCTCGCACAGGACTCTTAGGGGGGGGAAGCTATATTTTAAGAGCCAACTACGACGATGGTCAAAACAACAAGAACCACCCAAGCAGTGCAATATCTTTACCCGCTGAGTATTTTATAAGTAGTGCATGATTAACCTGTGATATATTAAAATGTAAATTCATATGTCTAGACACATTTACACAAGATTGAAAATTTAACGTGTAACTAGTGTAACTTAAATTTACGCTAAATATACAACTGTTGACTATCAATATAAGCATCGGTTTTTATGTAGAAATTTTGTGTCAAAAAATTATTTGACGAAATTGAGCTGAAACTTTACCAATTTCTCAAAGTATAGATTTATCATTTTTTCGTTTGCAGAGTTTAGCAACGACAACAGCTAAACAAAAATATAATAACATATTATTTTAGTTAGTAGTCTTACATGGCTATTTTTACTGTTTTATTTTGATATTTATAATCTTTTCAATACCAGAAAATTAATGAAATGAGTCCATAATTGTTGACTGCTACACTGCGATGGTAGATCTTAAAAACTATTTTTTTAAAACTGACAGTAAAGCTTAATTCTTATACTTATACACGCTGGGAATGCAGGATATATACTTTTAAAGCTGTTAGTTATGAAACAACAGCAGTGTACGATGAATTGATGGAAGTGTCTGAAAATTGCCAACATCCAAAAAGCAAGGACCGAACAACTGGATTAGCAAAACAAGTAAAAATAGTCTAATATTCTATTTCTGGTAACTTAGTTATCTGGGCATGTGATCTACAAATTGATGCCGTAGAAAGATATGCTGTTTGAGATTGCACTGTAATGTATAAAAATTGTAACAGAGTTCATGAAAAAAATACAAAGAATACGGATTTGTATCCGCTGAAATTTCGGCCAGAGATTGACTAAACAATTAGAGATGGAACCAGATGCCACAAGCTTGAAACGATGGAAAGTGAACAAACATAGACTATAAAAACATAATGAAAGCTTTAAAAGGAAAATATCTAGTGTAATTTTTTAATGTGTTGTTAGATCAAGCAGTTATATCATTGATTGCCCGTGGTAAAAACGAAGTATGTCGACCGTGACGTCACGGTCATTACCGGCGGCCATCTTTGTTGTTATAGCACGTCCTTTAAAAAGCTTTAAAATTAAAATTCTATAGCTATACCTAACCCAAACCCTAAAACCTTCCATTTTTTAAAAATCCTTTTAGAATTTATAGAACTCTCTTTTCCAGCAACCGGTAGCCCCGTGACGCCACGGTCGACATACTTCGCTTCAGCCCTGCCCGTTTTTAGCAAATGAAATTCATTTTTGTCTTTTTAGATTTCTGCACAACATCAAGAACAATTTGGAGAATTCAACCAAAACAATTTGATGAAATATTTCATGGATTTGAATATTGCGCTCACCGATGCATCTTGTTCAGATATGGATCCAAAGGATTAATGCAGTGAATTGCAAATAGGCCTATAAAGTAAAAACCATGTTTAATTTTTTATATCATTTGCCTTATAAAAACAGCTTTATTTTAAAGTTTACACCGTAATTTTGTTTCTTCACTGGAGAAGTTTGTAGGTAAATAAAGCAAACTATTTTTAATTATTAATAATTAATTATTTATTAACAAATCGTAAAAATTGTTTAAAACATTTTCTTTAAATTTAATCACTATTTTATCTATTAAAATAATTTTAATCGATAACAATTTGTACCGATTAATCGAGAAATTAATCGATAATTTCCGCAGCCCTAATACATTTCATTTATTTGTTGATTTAGATATAAATACAGGTAATTTTTAAAATTATATATATTTTTTAATTTGTTTCTTTCTATTATGTATTATTTATTTTTCTATTACATTTAGGGCCACTAAATTCAATTCGCCTAGGGCCTCCAATTCCCTAAAGCCGGCCCTGCCCGTATGTTCGAGCTTGATCATGCAACTCCTTCTGAACCATACCAGATAGAGGGTTCGGGTATTTTACAAATATTTTAAGGAAGTCCCAAGGATGTGCAAGGCGCCAAAAATAATACCGAAAAAGTTTACTGGATTTCCTGGAAAATCATTATATAAAAAATCAGTATATTGTCAATTTATCGGCAACCATAACAGTTATTTGGTTTAAACAAACGCCAAACGATAGCTAATAATATTTAGGTCAATCTTGTTGTTAGAATTTAGAAAAAATCTCTTTTTTTTGTTCGACTCCCGTAATTTTAGTAGCAATTTGTAGATAGCAATAATTTTGTTTACTTTCAGAATTATTGATTTGAAATGACTTTTAATGTAATCCAGAATGAATTCCCCTGGGGAAAAAAAGCTCAAAATGTTTTGTTTGAAACTGCGTTTTTATATACTCATTCGAATTTGTATTAGATTTCTACTTGTTTAAAAAAATGCGTAGCTTTTATTCACGCTATCTCAAGTAAATTTATTTGATGTATGTAAATGCATTGTCATCGATATTATTAATTGTTAGGGTGAGGTATCGCTATCGCAAAGCAGTGTTTCAAAAGTTTTTAAAATCTTGAATTACGTCACCATCTATCTTACAAAATCTTAAAAGGAACTTTCGAAGATTAAAGAAAAAACAACAGAACATTTAACGTACTGACTCACTCCTCATATCCACTTCTTTCGTTTAATTAATCTTAATCCTACTGTAGTTTGCATTTATAGTTAACTATATAGCCAGTAGCCCAGGGTTTTATTGAGACTGCATACGGAAAAATATGGACTTTTCAGCCATTTGGTTATCATTGAAAGTCCCCCAAAATATGTTTCTAAATATAATTAGAAAATCTTCTTTAAGAAATTCTTTACAAGAAATAAAAATAATAACGATTCAGTCGGTTTAACCCTCAACTGTAATAAATTATTAAAACGTTTTAACTTCACGCTTTAGCTAATGTTCTGTTACTTTGGTAAATGTTGCCAGGAAGTTATCAATTACCCGTGTTGTAAGTTTAACTTAGAACATGGGGCGCACTTGAATTGAATATAAGTACCATTTATTAAGCGTACGTTGTTAGGTGCTAGTCATATATTATTATGATTACAGTCGCTGTATGGATCTTAGGCAAAGCATTTAGATGCAATGCCGATGATGAAAACCAAAGTACCCTTTGAGGGTCGGGTTACTCCGAAGCGACCGTTTCGCCACCCTCAATTAACTAGCAACGCTGTTGAGCGGTGCCGGTTTAGGGCCAGGAGCGCCAGCACGGAATAGCAAAAGGTACCGCCAGGAAACGCTTTTGGACGCCAGCTCTGAGGAAACCTTCCGGTGGGAGTTAAACCCTAGGCAGGTCAGTGATGATCCCACGCTTTGCGGCGATCCAAACCATTGAGACTCGTAAGCTCTGCCGTGGTGGCGCCAGAGTGATACTACGTTGATAGCGAGTCACAGTAGGAAATTCCACACCTCTCTCGGGAGGCACACTTAGTGGGAGGCGTTTTAGACCTAGTGTCCTGGACGCCCAGGTGGCCGCTTGTAGCAGCGACCGCTCGGGGGGGGGGGGTGGCTTCTCAGTCTTTACGTCCCTTAGGGGCCAGAGGGCTGAGGGGGTTTTCCGGGAAGCCACATGAAGAGCGCAGGCTCGGGACTGCTGATTTTCTTCCACATGTAGGATATAAACACTTCGTAAATCTGGTAGGGGAGGGCTGCATGCATAAAAACAATTGAAATTACGCTTTTACGAAGGATGGATGGGATGCTCTATTTGGCACACTTATCCTTATATGGATGTTTGACATCTTTGGCCAAACGGATCAGCATCATCAACATCATCATCGTCATCATCATAACCATCATCATCATCATCAGTCCCGTGATTGTTGCGGTAGTTGGGGGAGCGCATGAACACATCAACAGATAACGATCTCCACATTTTCCTATTTTGAACGGCGGCCAATAATTCACTCAATCCCATCCCTGTCCATTTCCATACCTTTATGTTGTTAATCCAGCTTTTCCGTTGTCGACCTCTTCGCCGGCCCCCTGCTACAGTGCCTTGAAGGATACTTTTTGTTACGGTGTCTTGTCGCAGTACATGACCGAACCTTGTCTCTTAATTGTTTTTATAACGGTTTCTTGACGAACCACATTAGAGTATAGCTTTTATTGAAAAAGATTTTTTGTAGCAGGGAATCTGCACCTAGCCGCCACTACCAGAAAACAAACAAATAAAAACAGAAAAAGAAATGCGCCCATAAAAAGTAAATTGACCACGTCCTTATTAAATTAAAAAAAAAAAAGATAATGAAATATTTAGTTGAGAGTAAAATACAAAAAACACAAACAAATTGTGTAAGGAGAACAATAAATATGAGCTTAATTTTTAAACTAACACAACTGTAGACGTTTCTTTACGACAACTCATTAAAGATTCAAGGCAGCGATTGCTTCCATCGCCTTTAGATTTACAAATTTGACTTTAAAATGAATTCCTTCGAAAATAACAAACAAAATCAACAACAACAACAAAATTATTCCAACATCTTCAATTCACCTTAATCTCTATTCAGCTAATAACGCAATCTTGCACGTAGTGCAAGTTTTGTGAAAACATGACGGAGGATTTAGCAAAATAATAAAAATCTTGTAGCACCGCGGGACTCGACGCGGCTTAATGGCGGAAACACATTGATGCCAGTAAGTTTGCCAACATTCCAATTTTCCCCCTCTCCCAGAGAACTGGCACTGGAAAATTACAAACGGAGAAGGTTGGGGACGGGGTGGGGGGAGGAGGGGGGCTGAATAAAGGAAAATATTCCTTGGGATCACAAAGAGAACAGAAGGCCTAGGGGCCTGTACTCACGTGCGGAGTTGTCTTACACAGGTAGAGGATAGAGTTAACTCGCTTTGATAGACGCCAGAATATGACTGGGCACTTGATGGTTGCTCTCCCTTATGCTTCTAAGTAGGGGACGCGACCCTGGGAGGAGGGGGAGGGTTGGAGACAAGAGATCAATGTTTCTCGAATTCGGGGCGTGGGTCCCACATACGGTGGATATAAGGAGGACAGTCATTAGGTCTTCGAGAGTAAAATACAACATACACACAAAAACAAATTGAGTATCAAATTAAAGGTTTTGTTAATAGACTTGTAGAGTGTCGACGTTTCGATTAATGCTTTTATCAATACACACGGTGCTTTATTTTCCTCGTAATGTACCTGGACGGCGTTCCGGCACCTTTTTTTCACCCACACACGTATCTTTTATTAATGTCTGGAATACCTTTTCAAGTTGTGTTCCGGTATCTTTTTTCATGCGTTCCGGTACCTTTTATTTAAGGAAAAATAAGGAACTGAGTACACATAAATGAACACAAGTATTAAATTAAATTTACTTTATATAAAACAAACGATACCATGCAAAAAATATATATTAAGTAGGGCTAGTACTGATTGATTTTTTGTTCGATTAATGGGAAAAATTGATTAATTAATTTCGATTAATTATTATTTTATAACGCATATATAGATCCCGTCAAGTTGCGATTGATTATTTCACGAATATAAGTTATAATAATAATATAAGTCGTGGTAATTCCATATCTCCCAAATTTTGCGACGTAAAACAACAAATTCGTTCTGTTATGCGAAAAATAAGAAAGAAAAATCAGTCGAGTTGTGTAACTCAGTGTTTCACAAACTAGTTCTAGTGCCCCTTATACAACTTTTCAATCTAAAACAGTCTATTAGACTTCCTTTTCTCTCAACTTTGCTGTGACCAAAACATCACTGACACTCTTTTAAAATGTAAATACATTTCTGTTTTAAAAAAAAATCTTCACTTAATATCCGGGCTTTGGAAATTAACGATGATTCATCAAGTAATCGTTAAAATTGTAATCAATTAAAATGAATTTTGTTTCGTTAAAATTCGATTGAAATATTTAAGATAATATTTCTAATTAAAAAAAAACAACATTTTATTAATATTTTATACTTTTTTGTTATTTACATAATTTCCCCTCGTATTTTAGTATTTTTTTTTGTCGTGCATAAGTAAAGGAAATGGGTTTGGGATGTGGTCATCCCGACGGACCATGACAGGAAGGTGAAGTTAATATAAGGGATTTAAAAAAAACAAAAAGCTGCAAACCAAGGGTCAGTTCGAGTAGAAGAATGGACAGTGACATGATTTAATCATCAAGTATATATCGAAAAAAGGTAAAGAAAAAATAAAAAAAATAATGAAATGACGATGCATAGATAGACGGACAGATAGATGGGTAGGTAGATAGCTAAATTTATAGGTAGTATGATAGGTTGATGGGTAGATATATAGTAAGGTAAGTATATATATATATGTGTGTATACAATACATGTATATATATATATATATATATCCCAGCAATCAATTTTTTATGTGCCTAGTAGTTTTTCAAGCAGATCTCGTTATAAGAATCCCAAAAAGCAATACATTCTGCCCTTATGGTACGCCACCGTACACATTTTGGCGTCCGTGATATCTATTTATATTTCAATATCCCCACATCCTTTAGCACCCAATATTTATTTAAGCAAGATATAGACTTTTGAATAAAACCTTAAATATTTTATTCTCTAAAAAACAGAATCCAAAAAGCGTTTGATTTATATGGAAAAACTCATTTTTTTCCAACAGATACCTGAAATTTTAATCTTTGATCTGGTCTAGTGCAATGGCTTATGCTACCACTACCATTATGATATTATGGAGCAAAGGCATTTAGGTTAAAAAATAGAGCAACGTAGAGCAAATGATTCAGTAAATCGTTGAATAGGTGAAAAAAAATTATATTAGAGATTATTATCAGATTTTTGATTTCCAAACAAACTTATTTCATGTAACAAATTCATGCCTTTCATTTTCAAAGTAATTTAGCACCCAAAATGTTATCAAAAACCCCAAAAGTAAGTAATGGATACCTAATTTCATCTAAATTTACAGAATGTTGCCTCTACTGTACTGCTGGATGATGGACACAGAATGTTGCCTCTACTGTTGGATGATGGATTTTAGAATGCTGGCTCAACTGTTATATATTGGATATATAACGGTTCCTCAAATGCTTGATGATGGATACAGAATACTGCCTGAAACGCTTAATCATGGATACAGAATGTTGCTTCAAATGCTTAATGATGGATAAAGGTCATCGTCTCAATTTTCTTGTTTTGTATTGTATTCAAATTCAATGTTCAATAAAAGATTCGTTGGTCCGAGTGCACAATAACAAACTCGTTTGCAAAGCTGCCCATCCTCCATTAGATGTGCAAAATTTTACACCCTACAAACCCAAAGATAGTACCTTTATCAAAATTTGCTGCGCAATGCCTTTCAGAGATCTGCGCTGCCCCCTGACAGCCACGGAGCTGAAATGAATAATAATTGATTTTAACACTACTTGTAAATGATGGAGAAATAAACGCATCTCTGCATTGTTTAATACACACTTAGAGTTTTGCCCCGTACTGTTGAAGGATGCGTCTTTGCTGAGTCCAGGGATTGGTTTTGTGTGGGTGGAGGTCAACCCTTTCCTGGGGGCCCATCTAATCTAATCTGACAAACATGCTGCTGATGATGGGCCCATTCCCCTTCGTGCTTATTGCCCAAAGTAAAATATAAATTTCCGATATTCTTAATAAAATACGTGATCCTTACGGCCCACTAGGTAGGCGGAGCGTAACAAATTGAGTTTGGCATTCAATCAGCCAATCAGATTCTCACCGTGGGCTCAACGCTGAGCTCCGCCATTTTTTCCCCGACAAACATCCCTAATTTGTCAGACAACACGAAAATAAAGTGTTCCCTTAACAAAAAAAAAATAATAAAAAGTTTCCATTGATTTCATGTTGGGGTCAATGTTGAGCCCTTGTTGATGTTGCCCACATGTTGTCCTAGTCCAGCTGGTTTAAGCACGTCTTTACGAAACCATTGGCGCATCTCCGCATTTCAAATACGCTCTTAAATATTCATGCTTACAAATCTACGTCGTATGTATTGATAGATAAAAACATTTATCTATAGTTAGCAATAAAGCTACCGGATAATTGATTTTTAATTTTAAAAAAAAAAAAATTATTTAAAAAAATAAGAAAATTCAGATCGACTTAGAATCGTCCTATAATTTTTTACAAAACGTCAACTTATAGACCAAAGAAATCTTGACTTCCTTTTACCCTCAAATCGTTGTTGCCTAACATGCAAACAGTACCAACGATCAGATGATGCAGAAAAAGCGGAAACCAAGCGCTTAAGTTGAATAAATAACTGTTTTGGACTTATAACATCTCAATCTCTTGCAATAATAAACCAAAATAATATATTGTGGATTTAATAGCTCAGATTATAAGAAACAATTAAAAAAAAAAGATGAATAGTTCTCCTTTGTTAGATACCTTCCGCTAGCCATCTTATAAGATTTGCTGGATACATTCAGCAAGCCATCTTATAAGATTTGCTGGATACATTCAGCAAGCCATCTTATAAGATTTGTTAGATACATTCAGCAAGCCATCTTATAAGATTTGTTAGATACATTCTGCAAGCCATCTTATAAGATTTGTTAGATACATTCAGCAAGCCATCTTATAAGATTTGTTAGATACATTCAGTAGGTCATCTTATACGATTTGTTAGATACATTCAGCAAGCCATCTTATACGATTTGTTAGATACATTCAGCCAACCATCTTATACGCTTAGAGCAAACAACTATGTCCGTCATGTTGGGGAAAATACAATCTGATTACTGGTCTGACATAAGAAATTTACTTTTAAATACAGTGCTCGCAATGTTTATTATTATTATTTTACAGACCATTTTACCCCAGTAAAACAGCAATGTTTGTTTATTTATTAAAAAAACAAAACAATAGGGCCTTCCTGGCGTTTGTAAAATATCTAACCGCATCCATCATCAAGTTAAACATGAAGTTATTGTACAAGGTTCTGATAGTTTTAAGTGTGGCACGGTACAAATGGAGGTCTAGAAAATATCGTGCAAATTGTGTCCACCACTTTCTCTAAACTCATTGACACGACTGGCAAATCTGGACACGCGTATGAGTTGTTTTGATGGCTACCGGTGCATTCCAGCGATACAAATACGCTGCTAGGCAACATATTTTTTTATATCTCCTTCTTGTAACCAGCGAAAATAGAGTCGTTCGCTCATAATCAGGTACTCACCCCTTCCTGTGCCATCTCTTCCCTTTCCCCTCACGTTTCTATTCAGACCACGAAAGACTTCTTTGAAAACCAGGAAGTTTCCTAATCCTCCCCAACAACGTCCCCATAAAATAAAATAAAAAAATATATAAATCACAAAATTATAAAAAAAAAAAAGACCCATGACTCACTATTAGTAAACCAGATTTTCCCCGGTATGAAAGTTTCAGATGGTTTCTGTTTTGTTTTGTGTTATAAAGCTAGTCGCCAAAACGACCAGTTTATTGTGTTTCCCGGCGATTAGCTCCCAAACACAACATCGTTATGGTTGCTCCTTGGAGACGGAGCAACGTTTATCTCCCCTTTCACGTCTGCCACAGCCCGGGGTTACCTCCCCCCTCTCCTCACGGAAACGGTTTTAAAGAAAAATCACCAAAAAAAAAATAATTAAAAAAAAAAAAAATATGAGCGACCCCTTGGCTAATCTCCTCCCCACAGATGGTGTCAGTGTTGTTAGAACTGAAGCATAAGCGGCGCCGCAAAATTCTGATTTTAAACTTAGTTTTGAAAAGTTCATAAAATGATTTAAAATACAAAAGTATGCGACTTCCTTTATGCATTTCCGTTGAAGTCGTTGAATGATGCTAAACGCTGAAGATAGAGTTCTATAGATTTAACCTTCTATCCCTGTCACGCTACAACCAATGCAGTGCTTTGGCCTGCCTTACACCAGGGCTTTGGCCTGCCTCACACCAGGGCTTTGGCCTGCCTTACACCAGGGCTTTGGCCTGCCTCACACCAGGGCTTTGGCCTGCCCCAACACAGGGCTTTGGCCTGCCCCAACACAGAGCTTTGGCCTGCTTCACCACAGGGCTTTGGGCTGCCTCACACAAGGGCTTTGGCCTGCCTCACACTAGGGCTTTGGCCTGCCTTATACCAGGGCTTTGGCTTGTCTTATACCAGGGCTTTGGCCTGCTTTACACCAGGGCTTTGGCCTGCCTCACACCAGGGCTTTGGTCTGCCTCACACCAGGGCTTTGGCATGCCCCAACACAGGGCTTTGGCCTGCCCCAACACAGGGCTTTGGCCTGCTTCACCACAGGGCTTTGGGCTGCCTCACACAAGGGCTTTGGCCTGCCTCACACCAGGGCTTTGGCCTGCCTTATACCAGGGGTTTGGCCTGCCTCACACCAGGGCTTTGGCCTGCCTCACACCAGGGCTTTGGCCTGCCTTATACCAGGGCTTTGGCCTGCCTCACATCAGGGCTTTGGCCTGCCTCACACCAGGGCTTTGGCCTGCCTTATACCAGGGGTTGGCCTGCCTCACACCAGGGCTTTGGCCTGCCTTATACCAGGGCTTTGGCCTGCCTCACATCAGGCCTTTGGCTTGCCTTACACCAGGGCTTTGGCCTGCCTTATACCAGGGCTTTGGCCAGCCTCACACCAGGGCTTTGGCCTGCCTTTTACCAGGGCTTTGGCCTGCCTCACACCAGGGCTTTGGCCCGCCTTACACCAGGGCTTTGGCCTGCCTTATACCAGGGCTTTGGCCTGCCTCACACCAGGGCTTTGGCCTGCCTTATACCAGGGCTTTGGCCTGCCTCACACCAGGGCTTTGGGCTGCCTCACATCAGGGCTTTGGCCTGCTTTACCATTCCCTTCCAGTCATACCTACTTCTCCAATATTTGATGCCCAGTTACTGTAGATCTTTCTCTGCAACACCAATCCATCTAACTCTAGATCTTTCTCTGCATCATCAATTCATCTAAGCCAAGATCTCTCTTGCAGTCGTTATACTCTTTGATTTTGGTGGTGCACCGTCTTTGCTTCTCAGTTATTTGTCATTCTCTCGAAGTGTCATGCCCAAGGTAGTCTGCCCTTTAAAAACATATTTTTGCTAACATTGTAGTATCCTGGTATAGACTCTCCAGTTTGTTGATGTGAACCGCTAAATCACATTTTAGACATTAACTTATTTTTTCGTTATACGGTTTATTATATTTCAAATTTATATAAATGATTCCGTCATTAATTTCACTAGAGTTGTATGATGTGTGAGGCCAGTCCCGGACTTTGAGATCTGTGGGGCCGTCCATAAAGTACGTCACGCTCCAGAGTTGGGGGGGGAGGGGTGTAAGAAAGTGTGACAGTTTGTGACAGGGGTGAAGGGGGTGTCTGGCCCTGTTTGACGTCACGGCGTTTTATGTTAAATTTTAATTATTTTGTTAATAAAAAAATATATTTTTGTACGAAAGGGTGACGTACTTT
>MUZC01000299.1:115613-150178 GCA_002072015.1 Radix auricularia | reverse complement strand
CCCCCCCCCCCGGCCCAAAATATATGGAAGTTATTTTGAAAGTTAGCAAATTAAATCCACTAATACGTTTTAATCGACTTTAATGACTTTAATAACATCAGAAGCTATATTAAGAGCACGCTGTTTGCTGAAAATGTAGTAAAATACTTTTTGTAATATTATTTTGGATTTAGCATTTTAAGTTAATGTATTTTCATCAACGGGATACCTAGTCTGGCTGGGCCCCTAGGCCGGACCTTGTGGGCCTAGGCCGGGACCTCGTGGACCTAGGCCGGGACCTTGTGGGGCTGGGCAGAAATCCGACCCTGTCTTAAGCCATTTAGCACCCCCTTTTTTTCCCCCCAACCACACGCAAACACACCTCCTGCATGGGCGCCAATCGTAAACGGTGAAAATCCGGCTAATTCCCCGTAGGAGAATGTACACGTTTTTAATGGTGTGTTTATAATTTTAGTTTTAAGGAGATTTCCGCTGCTATTATTTATTGATGATTGTTTACAAGTTTCGTGTCAGCGCCCAAGACCACAAGGTTGAGGGGGTGGGGAAGAGTGGTTGACGCTAGATAACGGAGTGAGATTGACAGAAACGGAGGATAAAAAAAGACTGCGGAACGTTTTGCCGTTTCCCTGGTGCCTGAGATGAGAGGTACGAACGTGGAAAGAGATGGGGTCATTTGAAATACGTTTTATAGTTCTATCAAGTGACTTTTTATTTGTTATATTTGTATTGAATTTATTTATTTTTTTGGTGTGGTGGGAGGAGTTTAAGCCACAATACCATTTTGACGTCAGATTTTTATAAAGGCCATAAAAGGGAAAATAGTTGTTTGGGCCTTCGGCCCTTCATGAGTGGGAAATTAAATTTTTTTTTTCGTAATTATTTTTGTAACAGTATTTTCAACAGCTCCCCAAAGTTTCATGCTTCTACCTACCGGAAAATTTGGAAAATCGGTGTGTTTCAAGGTTAATATAGGTCATTTAAGGAAACGACTACATTTGGGCCCCCGGCCCCCGTGAGTGAGAATTTTGAAATTCATTTTCGTCAATTATCGTTGGGAGAGTGTGCTCAATAATTTTCAAAAGTTTCATATTTTTACCTACACATAAACTTGAAGAATTAGTTATGAGTCGGTTTTTAATATAAGAAAAAACTACATTTGGGCCCCGGACCCCCCCCCCCCCCATGAGTGGGAATGTTAAAATTATTCTTGTCCAATTATCGTCTCGAGAGTGTAGGTACTCAACAAATTCCCAAAGTTGTCATGCTTCTACCTACACGGGAAATAGGAGAATTAGTGATTTTGAGTTGTTATATAGTTCATAAAAGGGAAAAAAACTACATTTGGGCCCCCGGCTCCCAGTAAGGGATATTTTAAATATTTTTTCACCTACTACTATCGCGACAGTATACTTAACAACCTCCCAACGTTTCATGCTTCTACCTACTCGGGAAATGGGAGTATTAGTGATTTTCAATATTTATTTAGCTGATCTATAGGAAAAAAACGATTTTGGGCCCCCGGCCCCCATGAGTGTGAATTTCAAAATTATTTTGCGCCAGTTATTGTCACCGGAGGCTGCTTAACAACTTCCCAAAGTTTCATGCTTCTTCCTACACGAAAAATTGGAGAATTAATGATGAGTGAGTGAGTGAGTCAGTCATTTAGGGCTTTGGCTCTTATTAGTATTAATAGTATAGATGCAGGTGGAAAAAAAAGCTTGGAAAATTCGATGTGTTGATTCATGAAATGACTTTGTCAGTGCATAATATTCACCGGGGATACAAACATTATGGGAATAAAACTGACGACAGAACAGATCAACATCTCAAATATATAAAAATTACAAAATGTGTCTAAATGGTAATGTGTTTTCAATTTAAAAAAAAATAAAATTTTTGTATACAAGAATTAAAGATATTTATTGAAGGCAGTACATTGTCTAAAGATAGACACGATAAAACAAAGTGGTTGATCCTGGCTTCGCAATTCTTTTTACGACTGGCCACAAAGCTTTCAATTTGTTTTCAAGAAAATAAAGACAAATACGGTGTGACTCAAAGCTTGATCCCCAGGTCCAGACACATTGAGTGATTTATGCCGGTCACTGGCTCTATCAAGGATTAATGCGTTGACTCTATTTTTATTGAGCTATAGTCTCTTAAATGACAAGGGCATTACTCTATTCATTAGAAAATTGACATTTGAATTACCCCGCTATTCGTATAGATTTTATCGCATTAATTGCACAGTTAAATACAATAAAGTAGTATTTATTATTTACTGAAAATGTCGCAGATTTTGTTTGACCGAAATTGATATAAGAACTACAACCAACAGATGGAAAAAAATCTACAATTTTGGATGCAGTGAGATTTATATTTATTTAGTTTGAATAATCTTTGATATTATAATAATGCATGTGAACAATGTGTTCTGTCACGAACAGTTTGAGATTTATTAAGTCCATTATGTATTGGTCAACATCTGAAGCCGACGATGCTTTCGGTGATGACTTGGCTATTTTGTGGATAATATGGGAAGAAAAATTAATCATTGTTATTCTTTTCGATGACGTTACTTTTTAAAATGTGTGTGTGTGTGTGTGTGTGTGTGTGTGTGTGTGTGTGTGTGTGTGTGTGTGTATGTATGGCATCTGCACGTCTACGAAAGACGATATATTTAACTTTTTTATTTGCAGCTCTTGGTGTGGATGATGAGACCAATCCTTGAGTGGCAGTCTCTTCTGCATGGTACACACACGAATGTAGTGGGGCAGTGTTGCCTGGCCATTCTCATCGCTCTTTTCCCAAATGGTTCTTCCCTAGTTTGCTCCTCTGCTCTTAGTCATCCCTATGGCGGATTAAGGGGGGGGGGCTGAGCGGGCTAAAGCCAGGGGCCCCCGACGGTTTATAATAAAAGTGTACAAATGTTTGCACGAACCCTTGAAAATATAATAAATTCAACAAATTTATAAATATTATCTATACAACTAAATGCGATTCAGTCTTAATAATCGATAAAACTTGATTTAATTGGCTCACTTAGAGAACATAATATAAAATATAGTTTATATTTTTAAAATTTCTCCGTTTAGACAAGTTCCGCTGGCCGTGTGGAGAGAGCACTGGCACGTTATGCAACTGGTGTCGGGTTCGATTCCCAGCAGTGGGAAAGCAAATTTTTCTTTTCACACTCAATTGTAACATACCGCAAACACTTCAAACAGTTATTTCTTCGTATTCGTTAATTTTTTTCATTATTAATATTTAGTTACAGTCATGTATTAGCTGTTAAGAATCATTTTATTTTAAGGGACGCTGGCTAGATAGGGCCCCCATTTGATTGCAGCCCGGGGCCCCGCGCAGTCTTAATCCGCCCTTGAGTGATCCTTCTTTCACTATAGCCCACCACGTGGTCCTATCCTCAGCCAGGTTTTTTCCCAGTTTTCTATTTTAATGTTTGCTACTTTCATGTCTCTCCTGCATATGTCCGTGTATCTGAGACATGGCCGACCAACCGACCTAATTTTCCCTATAAACACGTTACACACTGACGTGTTCAGTCCAGTGAGGTTATGTATGTATCGGCAACAAGCATATTATATATGGTTATGTGATCTTACTTTATAAGAACACGTAGATTTAAATTTATAATAATCAATTAAAAACATAAGTTGTATGTAGTTACATATACGTTTGATTCAGCCATGATCACGAACGCTCCTGATATTCACTACAAAATTCTGCTAATTAAACTTTTTGTTGAAGAACTTGGAATTGTTTTATGAACGTCTTATAATTTTTTTATCAAGATAATTAAATAGGCAACTACCTCTATAGCTATAACTGTTAACAATACCTAAGATTTCGATTTATTGTGAACATTGAGAGTGATAGCTTAAGAAAAGTCGTTAACGATAGTATCATAGTCATAATCAGTGGCGTAACTTAGGATTTGGGGGCCAGGGTGGCTTGGCTTCTTTGGAGCCCTGCACACATGGCAGAGGCGTAATATTTAATGTACAACAATTTTGGACGCTCATTTGGGCCCCCCTCAAGTTGGAACCTGGGGGGGGGGACTTTCAAATTTGGACCCCCCTTTTCAACTCCCAAAGCTACGCCAATGGTCATAATGCACTTTTTGGGGTTTCAGGGTAATATATGTGAAGAATTAGAAATTAAAAAAACTTAAGTGTGAATAGAAATATTGGTGAAATAAAAATATTATAGATAATTTTTTTTTTCTTTAAATGCAACAATTTTTTTGTTTAAAAAAACAAAACAAAAAAAAACTATGCGAAAGACGTTCTTTTGCCCTTACTTACAAAGCTGGAGTTGGACCACCTTCGGAAGGGAGGAGTGGGGGTGGAATTGATAAAAATTAACTCAGTTTTTCAAGCAAGGAATGAATTAAGAATTCTCTTGTGTAGTGTTTTTTTTTAATTAATTTTTTTCTTATATTTTTGCGCAGGAAAAAAAATTAAGTCCTGCAGAAACTGGCCAGATTTCATTTTGGTCGTGGAAACTTTGAAAAGTCATGACCATGAATTAGTGAGGGTAGTACACCACGCTTTTATGACCCGAATTAAGGTAACAATAAAACGAAAGGTGAACACTAAAACTTCCAACGGCCGATTTAGTGTTAGAATTTAACGTCTGAATTCGAATCGGTCTGAAAGTTATTGCTTTAAGTTTGTTTTTTTTCAATCCAGTTTTAAAGCAAATATTTGGAGCAGCTTAGTGGATGCTAGAGCGGTGCGAAATGACACAATTTACACAAATAGGTTTATGTTACTTTTAAGAAATTTTATCCGGCTTCAGTAACCTCCAGTCGCAATGATAACAGTTTATTACCCCTTCAAAAAACTGTTCAAAATAAATTAAATCATGTCAGGTCATTACCCACTAAAGAGTGGAATATTCCCCCACCCGTCCCCAACACGTCAATCGGACTAACGGTCTGCCAGTTTTAGTTTGCTTCAAGAGGCTGTTAAAAATATTAAGTTTCTTTCTTAGCGAGTAACGGGACTGTAGAGTTCACCTATCGCCTTCCAATGTAAGCTGTCATGTCATTGATTGACGTCAAGAATACGAGTAGGTTGATATTGTTTCATGCGTTTTAAGATGAATGCTACATATCATCGAGTTTTGTGAGTGATGTGACTATACATACCGGAACAAACTGATGTCAACCTTAACAAAGTGAATTTTAACAAGGAGTGTGGGAAGCAAATACACACACGCACACACACACGTTCACCCAAACAAAAATCCTTATGAAAATTTGAAAATGAAAACATTTAGACGCGATTCCTTTCGTGCTGTCTACAAGGTTTTAAGCAAGTGTCAGATTGGCTTTAATGTATTGTTAAAAAAAAATTGGGGCTGGAACTAATTATTTTTTGTTCGATTAATCGGAATTTTTTAAATTGATGAATCGATTAATTTCAATTAATTATATTATTTGTAACAGCTCCCATTAAGTTGCAATTTATTATTTCACAAAATTGGTTAAGTCGCGGTTATTCCACGGCTTCCAAATTTTGTGACATAAAATAGCAAATTCATTCTGCCATGCAAGGAACAAGGGTTAATAAATTTTTTGTTACGTAGGCCCATCTAAATAAATAAAAGATAATAATACGTTTGAAAAGTATGTAAGTAGCAAAAATATAAATTATA
Source organism: Radix auricularia (assembly GCA_002072015.1). Taxonomy (NCBI): domain Eukaryota; kingdom Metazoa; phylum Mollusca; class Gastropoda; family Lymnaeidae; genus Radix; species Radix auricularia. Next base: position 144,496 of record MUZC01000299.1, on the reverse strand, counting down.
AATAAATTTGAGAAAAAAAAGTAATATTTTCTTAAATTTTTATCGAATTTTAATCGATTGAGTTAATTTTTTTAGCAACTACATTTTTAACGATTAATTGATTAATTAATCGCTCATTTCCGCAGCCCTAAAAAAATCCTCTATTATTTTATATTTGCAGAAAACAAAGAATATTTAATTTTTTTCCCAGAATCTTAAATTCTGACATTTAAATTTACCTCCAATGTAGACTACATCAATTTTCTTAATTAAGACTATCTGCTTAAAAATATATGGATTGATTCACATGTTTACCGGAGACTCGTTTGTCCCCCCCCCCCCCTGATTTAAAGAACATATCAATGCCAATTGTTTTACTGTTATTGGCCTCAGCTGGACATTTCGTAACACTAGGACAATGAAATATATTTTTAAAATGTATCATTTATCAGTAACTTTTATTGAAAATGGTTTAATTAAAATCTTGATGACTTTTTGGTTTTGAAATCTCATAGCTTCTTCTTCTATGTAACTAATAAAATATTTTTTTGTGTCTATTCTAATGGAATATATTTTTAAAGTCCTAAATATTTTTAATCTGAAATTTTGAAATATGGACAACATAATTCACCTACCCAAAATTAGTTTTAAAATATATAATAGTTTGATTGACAAATCGAAATATCAGTACACAAAAATAAAAATTGTAAGGCTCTAAATAGGGCATACGGTATTTACGTGAACCAATTTCGTCAAAATATTTATAAACAAGTAGTAAAAACTTAAAAAGCTCGAATGAGTATTTCACAAATATTTCCAGAAAAGAATTTCCGACTTTTTAATTTAAGGGAAATAATTTTAGATTACATTAAAAATCAATTGGAATCAATTATTCTGAATGTAAACAAAACAATTGCTTTCTACAAATTGCTGTTAAAATTACGGGAGTCGAACGAAAAGAGATTATTAAAAAAAAATATAATTCTCAAACATTGTCCTTAATATTATTAGCCATCGCTTTGCGTTTGTTTCAACCCGATAGATGTTATGGTTGCCGAGAAATTAAAAAAATAATATTTATTATTATTTGTTGTTGTATTTTCCAGGAAATCCAGTTAATCTTTTCAGGAATTTTTCTGGGCGTGCATATCCTTCGGACTTACTTAACATTTTTGTAAAAGACCTGAACCCTTTATCTGGTATGGTTCAGAAGGATTTGCTTGTGCAAGCTCGAACACACAGCACAGATATTTCAAATATATAGACGAAACGCAATTTTTCCAATGGGAAATTGCGTTAAAAAATTAGATGTAGATCTATTTGTTTGGTACTATATTAGAGCTATAAGGTTATTTCTAGTTTAACTGGCGTTAACAAAGACGAAAACTTGCTTATAACTTTATTATATTAACCATTTCGTTAACGCAGGGATACACAATATAGATCTAAATGTAACATTTTTTCCTGCAAATAGATCTATATGATTTCTTCTTTACTTATGCTGAATAGCGATGTTTGCGCCAAAATTTCTCAAGATAATTATTTAATGAGAAATGGCGTCATTATTCTACCTCGAAAATTGACAAGCGCTATTGATAACTATGTAAAGAGAACTTCATTTCAAGACAAATTTATTCAAATAGTGGGTGCAGATTGTCAAAAACTTTAATATAAAGAAAGGAAAACAGTTTCAAACTAAATATTGTAAGGAATTTCGGGTTTATTTGCATTTAAAGCATTGCCCGTCAGAAGCTGCCTTTAATGTAGGAGCAAAGACGACAACTGACCAGGCTGACCAGAGGCGTTAAAAGTCTAGTTCTGGTGTTAACCCGGTCAGTAGATGAGATGATAGGATTGTTGACCACGGGAGTCCACGGGACTGGCCAAGGTGACTAATAAATGCCTCGGGGTACATGAAGATAAGGGCCACCTGGCCTGGGGGATAGGTAAGTGGTGGGGTCTCACCAGAGACGGTTATGTCAAACCGGCCCCACCCCCAGTCTTAATCCAGAGAGGGTGGGACTTGATGAGTGATATGGACTGGAGACAATGGATTGTAACGGAAGTTGGTGTTAAACATAGGCGGCGCCTCGGGACTGAGGTGGGGTTATAGGAGGTGACCAACAAAGGACGAGACTCAGAGAGACGGAGTGAGAGACAGAGAGAGAGAGGAGAGAGGAGATTGTAGAATGTAGATAGTAGATTGGACTTAAACTTAGGACAGTTTGTCTGACTTAAGCGTAGTAAGATTACAATGTGTGTTAAACGTCAAGTGGTGAAGCAATAAAGTAATAATAATCGTTCGATCTGTCTTGGAGATTGATGTTCGAATACGAGAAGACTAGTGTGACCAGTAATTAAGACTTGAGTGAAAGCAGAGAATTAGACCACACGATGTTCGAATACGAGAAGACTGGTGTGACCAGTAATTAAGACTTGAGTGAAAGCAGATAATTAGACCACACGATGTTCGAATACGAGAAGACTGGTTGACCAGTAATTAAGACTTGAGTGAAAGCAGAGAATTAGACCACACGATGTTCGAATACGAGAAGACTAGTGTGACCAGTAATTAAGACTTGAGTGAAAGCAGAGAATTAGACCACACGAGTACCAAGGTTCCTTAAAATATGAACAAGTTTCAAAATTCACACAAGCTATACACTGAAAGTGCAACTGGTCACAAAAGTCACGACTTTTAAGACATACAACAATGAGAAATACATTAATGGAAGACGCAGCAGAAGTATAAATAATGACGTTGACCTTGGCTACAAAGCTACAGACCCTCCCAGAATAATATTTAAAAAATATTTATAATTTTATTATTGATAGACAGCGATTTCGTAGGACTGAAAGATTTTTCCTGCAAGGTTGCTAGTCCACGTGTTTGGATTCTCAAGGTGAAAGAAAAACATTAAAAAAAAACAAAAAAACAATGATTAGTCCAGTAAAACAAGGCGCCTTCACAGCGTTGAGAGACATTTAATGGTGTACACCTAGAAAATTTATTGAGTCACAATACACAAGACAGTTTTCTTTTTCTGGGGTTTCATATTTTTAAAATCAGATTGACTAGAGTGAACCGACTATTACGGATCTCAGTGAAGTTCGTCAACACTAGAATAAGATGACATCCTCCAACTTTTCTTAAGAAAGTCACAGGAAAATTTTGAAAATTGTGTGCGTCGGGGCGGGGTAGGGGGTGTGAGCAAATAAACTCATACATCTGGCTGGCTTTTAATTCTAATAAAACACAGTGAACCTAAGAAACCAGTAACTGGGCACCAATGTACATTAAAAAAAAAATACTATATAACTATTTGTTTTTTTTTTACGTGATCTTTAATTCAATTTCAAATTGCTTTATACTTTTTTTTTTCATGAGAGTCATCAACGTTTATGTTTTAATAAGACCTTCCAACCTTAAGTTAATATTTAATTTCTTTAAAATGCTGCACATGGATAGCCTCCCTTCCATTTGTTAAAGAAACAAACATGCATTTTGAAAAAGAGCTCTATTTGAGATATCTCGAGAAATCTATCTAAATAAGATTGTACTTGATACTCCTAAATAGGCGTCAGGGATCTTTGCCAATCCTAAAGAAAAAACAAATACCTCTCAGATTTTATTGACGTATGCCAGAATTTTAAATGAGATGACCAAGCCTAAGTGGCATCTCACGACCAGGGGAATATCAAACTCAGGTTTGTTTTGAATATAGAGTGAAATGAACTGATCTAATTGACTTATCCGAAGCGGCTGTAACGTCTCGAGCCAATGAATCTCGCACAGCTGCAGCATCTGCAACCAATTGACTCCTCACAGCTTTAACATCTGCCACCAATGAACACATGGCTGGAGCATATGCCACTATTGGACTCATCACAGCTGTAGCATCTGTCACCATTGGAATCATCACAGCTGTAGTATTTGTCACCATTGGAATCATCACAGCTGTAGCATCTGTCACCATTGGAATCATCACAGCTGTAGTATCTGTCACCAATAAACTCCACACAGCTGTAACATCTGTCACCATTGGAATCATCACAGCTGTAGTATCTGTCACCATTGGAATCATCACAGCTGTAGTATCTGTCACCATTGGAATCATCACAGCTGTAGTATCTGTCACCATTGGAATCATCACAGCTGTAGTATCTGTCACAATTGGAATCATCACAGCTGTAGTATCTGTCACCATTGGAATCATCACAGCTGTAGTATCTGTCACCATTGGGCTCATCACAGCTGTAGTATCTGTCACCATTGGAATCATCACAGCTGTAGTATCTGTCACCATTGGAATCATCACAGCTGTAGTATCTGTCACCAATAAAGTACAGTTATAATATAATCGAAACAATAAGCATCCACAATCGTCGTATCTTGAACAAATGAACATGGAATAGTTGTCGTATCTTGAACAAATGAACATGGAATAGTTGTCGTATCTTGAACAAATGAACATGGAATAGTTGTCGCATCGTGAACAAATGAACATGGAATAGTTGTCGTATCTTGAACAAATGAACATGGAATAGTTGTCGTATCTTGAACAAATGAACATGGAATAGTTGTCGCATCTCCCACTAACAAATACGGACAAATGAAGCATGACGAACCAATGTACCAATCATAGCTGTTGCGCCTAGAATCCATGGACCCACCATAAATGGTGCATCTAGAATCCATGGGACCACCATAGAAGTTGCATCTAAGATCAATGGGCCCACCATAGCTGGTGTATCTAGAATCCATGGGCCCATCATAGCTGGTGTATCTAGAATAAATGGGCCCACCATAGCTGGTGATCTGGAATCAATGGGACCACCATAGCTGGTGCATAAAGAATCAATGGGCCCACCATAGCTGGTGATCTGGAAACAATGGGCCCACCTTAGCTGGTGATCTGGAATCCATGGGCCCACCATAGGTGGTGATCTGGAATCCATGGGCCCACCATAGATGGTGATTTGTAATCCATGGGCCCACCATAGCTGGTGCATATAGAATCAATGAGACCACCATAGCTGGTGTATTTAGAATCAATGAAAGCGACACACCAGTAGCATCTTGAAAAGAAACAAATATAGCTGGTTTATCTAGAACCGATTAACCCAATCTGAAATATTTCACATTTTTAAGTTATCAGAACAATTTCTTTATAGCATTCTAGATAAGTATTGTGTTAAAGTAACAATTATCCCTGATCATAGTTTTAAAAATATTTTGACACAAAATTATAGCACAAATATTTATACCTGAGAATGCATCAAAAAGTATAATTCAAAATCATTTTATTTGAATTTAAAAAAAAAATAATTACATATGTTGGTTTCAAAATTAATTTCAAGTAACTATTTTGAAAAAAATGTATCCTTAGTTATTTTAATTTTTGTATTGAACAAAATTATTGCCTTCTACTAATTCTATATCAAAATTAAACCAACCTTGACCTTTATCATTTCACATTATACTACATGTTTCATTTAATTCACACAAACATATCCGCTTTTCATTTTACCAACAACAACAACAACAACAATATATAGACTCTATATTGCGTATTGTGTTTTTACAATTGACAATTATCCTTGCATCATGTTTCTCTCGAGGAGATATTATCTGTTTTATTTTAAATGGGGAAAAAAGTCAAATATTTACAAAGGAACCTAATTTTACTTTAATACACCTGCAGATTGGGCTCTCGATCTAATCATTTCAAGCGACTATCTTAATAGAATTGTCTTTACTATCACCATTCATCCGTTGTCCCCTTGTGGTGAAAAGATTGGATTTTCGTGTCTAAGGGTATAATTACTGCTATGGCAATCCAGACACACACAAGGGACGTAATATAATAGAGTCCCCCAAATGAACGAAAGTTAATTAAATGAATAAATTTTTAATTACATTTTTTACATAGATAACGGATTTGAAAAAAATGTATATCATGTATAATCTATCTATACAATTCTCCCCATGGTTCAACGATGCCGGACACCAAGCAAGCTGTCTAACCCCACCGACCAATCAGCTGGCAAGAAAAGTTAGTGCACAGGGTGGGGGTCATCGAGACCAACAATACTTTTAATTGAGGTCAATTACTTTGTTCTTTCAGAGCAACAGAATAGCACGTATTTCGTAGTGTAGTGGTTATTACATTCGCCTAACACGCGGAAGGTCGTACGTTGAAGCCCCAGCTAAGACATTAATCTTTTATTTTAAAAAAATGTTCGTGTTTGTGCCCGTTCATTTCCAATTTTCTTTTCGAACATGACTTCGCAACACGGCTGCAAGCTTTGTTTCTCGACATTGACATAATAACTTCGTGCTCTCCGTTGTGCTCAGTGATAGGAAAGTGGTCACACACTCTCCTCAACAATTACTTTCATAAAATGTCTCCCGTCACTAAATCATTAGCGGCGTATGCCTCGACGCGGGTCGGCTAGTTCAACCTTCTAGCCAATATTATCATTTCTATGCCTGCCAATCAATCATATGTCGCTGTCTGAAAAAGACGTAAATTTTTAGCGGCTAGTAAGATCTGTCTCCCGCGGGGGGGGGGTCTGTCTTGTTGTCTAACGGCACGTAATGTTCTTGCAGGGACGAGTACACATGTAGGGATGGCCTCTTCCAGCGACAAGGGAAATACCGGTCCGCTTCAGCAGGCAGGAAAGGTGCAAGCTGGGTGCAGAAACGTGTAGGTTTCCTGTGTGTGTGTGGGGGGGGGGGGGGGGGGGGGAGGCGGTGCTGAACTCTCATAACGAGTGACAGAAGTACCATGGACGGCATCGCTCCTTCTTGAGTATAATACAAAATAGGGAGAGAAATCTGGTCCGATAAACCAGCTGACCTTGATTGACACGGACTGGAGTTGTTTCTCGTGGTCTTATCTCCATCCGTCGCAGGGGCGTAGTTCCAATTTGGCAATGCACCAGTACGGGCGTGCTGGACGGGCTTCCAGTGGTCGCGCTGTGCACAGCGACTGTCAACAGGAATGGTAGATGGGTACCAAATACCAGGGTAAAAAAAAAGGAAAATTTTGGTGTAGGCAACGCCTTTACATATTTCCCCTTCCAACGACCAACCACTCCGAACGAGGCATCGAAAGGATACACCAATCAGTGCTGCCAGCGCTAGGTTTTTCAACCTAAATTTAGGTTTTTTACCTTGTCTAGGTTTCTAGGTTTTTAATTTCAAAATTAGACATAACCTAGGCTTTTCTTTAAAAAATGAAATTAAAAGTTGTTAGAGTACTAATGTTTTTAAATATGTGCCATTAGAATCCTAAATAAATCAAGTGTTTAAAAAAAAATAAAAATTGGCAGCTGATGGCAATAGTTTTTTTCAGCCACTCTGTCATTTTACATTATGATATCTAAAGCTCTATCTCACTGAATTTGAAAGCTGGCGCTATTGTGGTGCAATCTGTCTAAAGAAATCTGTTAAACGATAAAAAAGCTTGAATGAGCCAAAATATTCAAATTTATTAGACTTTATGACAAACTTAACAGCTCTACAATTTTCTTCTACCTGCGTTAAGAGAATATTCTCTCAAGTATACATGGTATTGACCAGAGATAATATAATACAACGCTCAGATAGACATAGTTATAAAACACTTTTCGTATTCCGTATACAAGAACAAACACATACACATTCTTGTTCTTTCCGTCCGTAAGTGATGAATAAATGTAGATGTAAGTATAATTTATAAAATCTAATGTAGAACATACTAATACCTTAGGGGCTGTTCTTGAAATTTACGACAAGCATCTAGGGGAGAAGGATGAGACTTTTGTGAGATGTGTGACAAGGGGGCAGGGGGTGTTTAAGATCTGTGACGTCACATCCCAAACGCTAAACTTTAAATGAAAGCTCCACTTAAATATTTGATTGCTTACAATTAATTTAATGACTTTTTATTGGCTTCCGCGTTTAACGACATTAGACTTTCTCCTGAAGCCAAATGTACACTTAAAGGACAATAAAAATGAATTGAAACATGCTCATTTTCAAATAAGATAAATAGCCGTTTTTTGTGGTGTGTGGACGGTTTTGAGATTTGTGACGTCATATTTGTTACTTTTTCATGTGTCTATGTTTTTTCTTTCGGATCTAGGTTTTTTTTGTTGTTGACGTTTTGGCTAGGTTTTCCCAAAATTGTCATTGGCAGCACTGACACCAGTATTGAGCATGAAAGCTACTTAATACATAGTCCTTACAACCGCTGCTTCGTATCTATCAGGCAAGCACCAGACAAGAACGTTCAGAATATAATACAATTAATAAATTTAATTCTATTGATTATCTCTACTCATTGACTTATCACTAATTCTCCAACTTTCCGTGTAGGTAGAAGCATGAAACTTTGGGAAGTTGTTGGGTAGCCTCTCACTACGAAAATTGGGGAAAAAGTATTTTAAAATTCCCGCTAGTGAGGGGGCGGTAGCCCAAAAACATTTTTTCCTCGTATGGGCTATATAAAAACTGAACATCACTAATTCTCCATTTTTCCGAGTAGGTAGAAGCATGAAAATTTGGGAAGTTGTGGAGTATACATACGCAATGGTAACATGCATAAATGATATTTTAATTATCACTTGCTGGGGGCCGGGGCCCCATTTTTTCTAATGTTAAAAGCTAACTCATCCCTAATTCTCCAATGGTCCATGTATGTACAAGCATGAAACTTTGGCAAGTTGTTGAGAAAATTCTTCCAACAAAATCGGCGAAAAAGAATTTTAAAATTCCCAATAATGTTGTGCCATGGGCCAAAAACGTGTTTCCTTATTTGGGCTATAAAAATGAATAATTCGCCTATTTACCGAGTAGGTAGAAGCATGAAACTTTATGAAGTTTTTGAGGATACTTCCGCGAGGGTAACAGGCAAAAAATATTTAACTTATCATTAATTTTGGGTGGTGACCCGAATGTAGTTTTTTTTCCCCCTATTATGAGCTATATAACAATTGGAATCGATAATTCTCCCATTTTCCGTGTATGAAGGTAGAAGTATGAAACTTTGTGAAGTTAAGGAGTACACATTCGCAATGGTAACATGCATAAAGATAATTTTTATTATCACTTAAAGGGGGACTGGCCCCACATTTTTTTCTGATATAAAAATTGATAATCCCTAATTCTCTAATTTTCCGTGTAGGTAAAAGCATGAAACTTTGAGAAGTTGTTGAGTAAACTTCAGCAATGGTAACATGCGAAAAAATATATTTTAATTATAACTTCAGGAAGGGCCGGGGCACAAACATAGTTTTTTTTTCTTGTATAAAAAAGGGATTTATCTTTTTCACGGCACCACGAAAGACATACAGAAAAGACAGTGAAGTTAATATATTTAGTATAACATCATGATCTAGAATAAAATCAATATGTGTTTTGGGTAGGTATTACACTAACTGAAATCCTAATTTTTCCGCTGGAAAGCGGAATGTAATATAATAAAGCCAACACAGCGACATCACAATCTGTCGAATGGCAAGCGTGTAGGGCACATACAATGAAATTTATAAACGTGTTACAGTTAATGATTATTAATATTTTTCACACTTGACCCCGCACGGCGAGAGGGAGCAGGTTGTGTGCAAAATCTATCCACTTCATAAAAGATGGTTAGAACGACATATCTAGCAAAAAATAATATAATTGCACAATCGTACAAGTGAACTTAAATGTTCATCGTTACCAGAACTGAAATGGCCGATCTTTTGTCTCTGGTTTTTGTAACCTTATTATCAATGAGAGCTGATTGGCTATTATCTCATTTTCTTTTGGTTACAGCCAGCCGTGCTAAGCCGATATTATCCTAGTAACACGAGGTATTTTTTCGAGAAGTTACTCTCACGTAATCTGATCTAAACCAGGGAAGTGTGGAGTGTAGCATGTATATTCTTTTCGCCCCGGTTTTAGTGTTACCTGTGAAAGAGCATGGAGTTGAGCACGAGACTTTGAGGAGCCCAGAGTTTTCGTCACAACCTTTCCCCATAAGGCTTGTCATTTCTAGAACCGGAAAACGTCACAACTCATTGAGTAATGTTCTATTTTTAGATTACATTTTATCGGAACAATATTTTGACACATAAATACAGTCGAAACAATCAGCTCTCAAAATTGTTAGCATAGTAACATTACGCAACTGTTTTTTTTTCAAGTCCAATAAGCTGTCTTAAATTAACGAAAGATAAACTAATATCTGATAAAATACTTCCATGTCAATATATTGAAATTTGCATATTGACTCACATCTTTAATTAAATTTTTATGAAATTCGTCCTCTGAGAAAGACCCCAAAATTTATATTTACATATTTCCGCCATATTATTAGCGGGCCTATACAATAAGAATTATTATTATTTTAATTTTAATTATTTTAACATAAATTTAACATCTGAAGTTTGTTTTTTGGCAATGGCGTCCATCCGTGTAAAGAAAACAGTTCCGCTCCGAGGGAGACCGACCCAAGGCATAAAGGAATAGCCTAATTTGGACTGAGATTTAAAAAGTACTTACACAGAATAATAATAAGGCGTATTCCAGGTTTTAGCACTGGAAGCACCTTGGTGAATTGGTGTTAAAATAATGTCCAAAATGATTGATATTATTTGACATTCCTACACGGTGTGATATTTGACATTCCTACCCGGTGTGATATTATTTGACATTCCTACACGGTGTGATATTATTTGACATTCCTACCCGGTGTGATATTATTTGACATTCCTACCCCGTGTGATATTATTTGACATTCCTACACGGTGTGATATTATTTGACATTCCTACACGGTGTGATATTATTTGACATTCCTACACGGTGTGATATTATTTGACATTCTTAGCCTTTAAACATACTTTTCCCTCATACTAATAATGCTTATTTGGACGTGCTTGCGTGATCAAAAAGGTTTTTTCTTCCTTATTTAATGCATAGCAGAACGAATTTCCTGTGCGTTTTTTTTTAGTCCCATAACCTCTTTTTTTTTTTAGGTCGTAGGGGGTTCTAATGTTTCTATTAGAATATTCTCGGGCTTTGTAGACACTGGCGGCATCCATCCCTCTCCAGGTCAGCGGAGGACTTTCTTAGCGTTAGTCATATCTCAACATTTTTATAGTGGCTTATTCGTGGGCTCGATCCCACGCCCCTCAGCTTGTGAGGCGAGATAACTATTGACTAAAAAACAAATTACACAAACTATTTATGTAAGAAAACAATAAATTGAAGCTTTATTTATTAACTTATACAAAAAATATTAAACGTTTCGGCTTATGCCTTCATCAGTAAAAAAACATTTACTTACAAATATCTTAAAATTAAAACTTCGCAACTTTGTGTAATGTAACAAAATTTGGAAGACATTGACTTGCCGGTTTCGCGAAATAATGAATCATGACTTAACGGGCTCTATATATAGGCGTTGTAAAAATATAATTAATCAAAATTAATCGATTATTTTTTCCAAATTAATCGAACAAATTTTTTTTATTCAGTACCAACCCTAGGTGTACCAGATTCAATTTTTTGAAATTTGGCCGGAGCCAAATTCGGCCAGAGCCGGATTTGTAAAAATTACCTTATTTCGGATTTCCCGGAGCTCTTATGTTTATTAATATAGTATCGCTAAACTGGCCAGCCGGATTCGGTCGGATTGATGAAATGAAGTTCTGCCGGAGCCAGAGCCGGTATTGTAAAAATGGGTGGATTTCGGATTTGCCGAGGCCGAAATACGGTACACCTCTAGCCAAAAGAAAAAGGTGATGTTGGGGGTTTATAATATTCGTTATTTTTGTAATTTTTGCCTCCCGAAAATGAAGTCACGAAATTTAATACTGTGACGCGCCATTCATTTTTTTAAATAAAAAATTAAAATAAAAGCTTAAGTTTTAGAGAAGAAATAAAAAAAAAACACCCAGCAATATACGTGAAGAACATTCTAGTAAAATAGACACAATTCGAATAAATTTTATACGACCTTTTTCTTCCTTTATTTTTCTTCACTTTACTACATTCCCTTTAACTTCATCAAACTCGTATCAATGTGTCAAAGTTAAATATCTGTGAGGATCCCCGCGTAAGTGCTCTCGCTAGCTACAGAGACATTGCAACTTTCGTGTAGTGGAGCTCCCTGGCCAGTTCCTGTCTACGAAGGTCATCCGATGCTGTAGCGGCTGTAGCGGTTCTCCTCTCAAGCCCTTTCCTCCCCGCCCCTTTTTGTATTCCGAAACATCACAGTAACGGGGGCCGCAGACGTCAACAACGGTAGAAAACTGGCACGCTGAAGGGAAGAAATACAAACAAGAAGAGAGTGGTGGAAAAATCTGGTTCATAACCAACGGTGTTTACCTGTCGTTGCCGTGCGTGTCGTCAAACGTTTCAAATTTCTAACGGAGCTGCCAGATAATAGAGGCCATTTTACGGCTCTGTTCTCACCAGCCGATTTGGCGTTCAAAAAAAAAAAAAAAAAAGTTTTCCCCGGATGAGTAAAGGGAGGGGGGTGGGGGGCCCACCTTTTTTCTCTTAGAGTCGGCCGCCAAGTCTGTCATTGTTTTAGAGCAAGCTCTTCCTGCTGTCGTGGTATGCCCTAAACAAGATTTTAAAGATTATTTTGAAGACTTAGTTATGCTTTTTAAATTACAAAAACAAATTAATTATGTTGTTGCAAATTGGGGAGGGGGGCGATTTATTATTATTTTTTTTTTAGTTTGGCGAGTGTGATACGCCTTTTGCTCTACACTTCATACAGGGGCGGATTAAGACTGCACGGGGCCCCTGGCTGCAATCAAACGGGGGCCCTATCCAGCCAGCATCCCTTAAAATATGATTGCTAACAGCTAATATAAGACTGTAACTAAAAATTAATAATGAAAAAAGAAACGAACACGAAGAAATAACTGTTTAAAATGTTCGCCGGTGTGTTAAAAATTGAGTGTGAAAAGAAAAACTTTCACATTCCACCGCTGGAAATCGAACCCGACACCATTTGCAACACAAGCCTATGCCCTTTCCACACGACCAGCGGAGCTTGTCTAAATTGAGAAATTTTAAAAATATAAACTATATTTTATAGGCCTACTATATTCTCTAAGTGAGCCAAGTTTTATAGATTTTTAAAACTGTCAGGTCTGAATCGCGCAGTGTTAAGAAGTCGTAAGAAATTTCCCGAATCGTGTTTTTTTTTTTTAGCCAAACTTTTTAAAATGGGAATTTAGGAATTTATAAGGATTTTGCCAAACATATGGGAATTTTTGAGATTGACAATTTAAAAGAAAATCATTAGCCTACATTCTTGGATGAAAATAAAATAAAATAATTTGAAGCATGCTCATTTTCAAATAAGAAATACTTTTTTGTGTTGGTGCGAGGCTCTTTGACGTCATATTTGTTTATTTTTAGCGTGTCTAGGTTTTTTTAATTTCGGATCTAGTTTTTTTTCCTGACATTTTTGCTAGGTTTTTCCCAACATTGTCACTGACAGTAGACTGCAGACAGTTTACAGTCCGATTGTGTAAATGTATTACTATTAAATCATATAATTAATTAGTCTGAGCCCGAATCATCATAAAATGTTTGTTACATATAAAGGACCAAATCATTAATAATATGTAAAAGATATAACAATCTATGTAACCATGTATGATTGATTCATTATTGATAAATTTTAAAAAATTCATTTTTAAAAATATATTTTTATCAATCACAGACAAATTTAAATTACAAGAGTATCTACATAAATTTTTAAAACTTCATGATGTTAAAATTTAAATGTATAATCTATATTTTGGCTTTGTAGCCAAGTTGTTTAAAAAAAATTACAGATTAAATAAAAATTGAAAGTACCCTATTAAAAATTGCCTTAAAAATGCAAAAGTATTTATTATTTTTTAATTTGGAAGTCAAAAGTCATTAAAATGAATGCGAAAGAATTTAATTGAAGTTGCCACTTTTCAGATTTTCCCCCAAATTTTTAATGCATTTCGGAATTTTTAGACCAATTTGGGATTTTTTTTACCCCTGGCTGGGAAAATCTGGCACTTAAGACTTCGCAACTCTGGAATCGCAATCAGTTTAATAGATAATTTTTATAAATTTATTTAATTTATTATATTTTCAAGGGTTCGTGCAAACATTTGTACACTTTTATTATAAAATATAAAAAGTTTGGGGGCCCCAAATCGTCGGGGGCCCGTGGCTTTAGCCTGCTCAGCCCCCCCTTAATCCGCCATAGACTTCATACTCTAAACTCTATCCACTTTAAATAACATATTTTGTTCGTGCGGGTGTACTGCGTGATGCACTGCTTTCAAGATTTCGTTCAGGATCGACCAAGATTTTCACATTCACCACTCAACGGAAACGAGTTAAGACAAGAGACGTATCTGTTAGGGTCATGTTTTTGTAAGGAGAGACTAACAGGAGATGACGCGCTTATTCATACTCATAAATGTTCCTTAAAAAAAAAACACCTTTGGCAGTGGAAGTACACCGTTAAGATCAAAACTGTTGTCTCATCATTTTAACATCCTTAAACTGACACTTTTAAGGTAAACTATTCAAGAAGCATGTAAAAGAAAAAAAGAAGAAAAGAATACGAAAAAAAAGAAGAAAAGAATACGAAAAAAAAATCTAGCACGCGTGTTCAAGTTAAAATGAAAGAAGGAAAATTAACCAGGTCGTGTTAAACTTTAAAAGACTCCCTGTTTTTGCAGGCGTGACAAAACAAATAAAAGTCAGTGATTTATCACAAGGTAAGCGCAAAGCGTTGCTACAAGAAGACGTACACACATTTTTTTTTGTTTAAAGGAAGTTTAACGTTACTGAATATTGAAAAATATACTTGCACATTTGTCCTATTTTCCTATTTCAAACTTTAATTTTTTTTTTTAATCGCTCCTCCCCAAAATATTTTTCCCCAATTAGTTCTCCATCAAAAATATGACCAACATGTCAAAACATTTTAAATATGATGAATTTGTTTCTGAAAGATGGAAATACGTGTTAGCTCACGTCTCGTCAAAATGCTGAGCTTTTTGGTTTCCATCTAGACGTAGCAGCGGATCACGCTTTCACCAGCGGTTCCGTTTACTATCGTCTGTAGTGACTACTCTAGGCATGGCCTGACGTATGTCCAGCCTCCATAATTTCCAGCCCACTGTATATCCGGTGTCTTATATGTCGAGCCTGTTAAGCGTTCAGCCTGATTATTGTTCGGTCTCTTCTTCATCTGTCATCTGAAAATCTGTCCAGTTATAAGTTCGACTTGGTGAATGTCCAGTTTCCTCTATGTCCAGCCTCCTCTATGTCCAGCCTCCTCTATGTCCAGCCTCCTCTATGTCCAGCCTCCTTTATGTCCAGTCTCCTCTATGTCCAGTCTCCTCTATGTCCAGCCTCCTCTATGTCCAGTCTCCTCTATGTCCAGTCTCCTCTATGTCCAGCCTCCTCTATGTCCAGCCTCCTCTATGTCCAGCCTCCTCTATGTCCAGCCTCCTCTATGTCCAGCCTCCACTATGTCCAGACTCCTTTATGTCCAGTCTCCTCTGTGTCCAGCTTCCTTTCTGTCCAGCCTCCTCTATGTCCAGCCTCCTCTATGTCCAGCCTACTCTATGTCCAGCCTCCTCTATGTCCAGTCTTCTCTATGTCCAGCCTCCTCTATGTCGAGTCTCCTCTATGTCCAGCCTCCTCTATGTCCAGCCTCCTCTATGTCCAGCCTCCTCTATATCCAGCCTCCTCTATGTCCAGCCTCCTCTATGTCCAATCTCCTCTATGTCCAGTCTTCTCTATGTCCAGCCTCCTCTATGTCCAGTCTTCCCTATGTCCAGCCTCCTCTATGTCCAGCCTCCTCTATGTCCAGCCTCCTCTATGTCCAGCCTCCTCTATATCCAGCCTCCTCTATGTCCAGCCTCCTCTATGTCCAATCTCCTCTATGTCCAGTCTTCCCTATGTCCAGCCTCCTCTATGTCCAGCCTCCTATATGTCCAGCCTCCTCTATGTCCAATCTCCTCTATGTCTGTCCTGGTGAAATTCTCACCGGTTATAAGCCAGACTTTGTGTTTGTCCAGTCTTCTCTACGTCAAGCACGCTGTAAGTTCGGTCTGTTATTATGTCAATCCTGCATTAATATCGGGCTAACTCAAGTCCGGCCTCCTCTATGTCCACCCTAGTCTATGTTCGGACTCCTCAACGTCCGCAATACTATTTTTCCGGCTAGCTGCATTCCCGGACTCTTATGTGTCCAGTCAACTATGTGTCCGACTTGGGATATGTCCAGCCTCCTCTATATCCCACCTCTTATATGTGACCATTGCGATATGTTTTTCCTTCTCTGTGTCCATTTAGATTGATCATATACCAGCTAGATGTCCGGACACCCTAGCTAACACTGTGTATAGACTTCTATGGCGAATGTGTCAGAGTGTTTGAATATTTGTGACCAGACGCGTAACTGGGTTTTCTGCGCCCTTGTCTAATTCATTTTGTTCCCATTGAAATGTATACTACTTGTTTATTTCGATGATAAGTGTTAGTCGAGATTGTAAAATATATTAACATCTCATCCTTGCCTACAACCCCGCACCACACACAACAAAATTTAAAAAATCAACACCAAAAACTTGTACAAGATTTGCATCATCTTCAGCATTTCTGCTGATCCTCATTATTGATCTCGTTCCATAAACTCGTTACCAAAAATAACATTTTGGAAAAAATTGTTGTAGAAAAGAGTATGTAGACTATTCTCCGTGGCCGTGGTGACAAAGTGCTATCCACTATCAACCCGATACCCCCATCCCAACGCCCTACGCCCCTGCCTCCCTCAACGTCAGAATTTATGTCTTCACCCCGTGTAATTTACAGGTTAATCCATATCCGGGAACGTCCGGCCCCAGCCCGTCCATTCCAACAAGCATCCCCCTGAAACTGATTGGATTACAGACACCGACTGCCTTGTCCGGTTCTTCAAAATGGATCTCCAGAGATACGTTGTTCAGTGGCGCGGTCATCATGTTTGGCTGAGGGACGGGGGGATTACTTGTTTGTTTATAAAGGGAGGTGTAAAATCATATTTCATAATTAATTCCGTGCATTAAATCTGTAAAGAAACGAGATTTTGCTGGGGTGACGTTAAGTTCTTTTTCCTGCATGTGTTCTGTGAACGTTTTTTATAGAAATAATTGTGTTTTTTTTCTTCTAATTTAACGTTTGACTAATTTTTTAATAAATTTCCTGGTATCAAGCATACTGATCTGAAATTGTGTACACTCAATTATAGATTTGTAATTTTGTAAAAAAGCTTCACCTCGCGGTAAATTAAAAAAAAAAAAAAATAAAATTTGTTGCATCTTGGAGCAGTCGATCCTGGTTTCCAGACTGTTATATTTTCACTTTTCATTCATTAAAAAAGTCTTTAGGTGATGTAGTTGAGTCTTAAAACCTTTTAGAAACTATTGAGCTTTATAATATTCCTTTGAGATCTTTGGCAGAATTTTGATGGTTTTTATTATAAGTTTACGAATATTATAACCACTACTTTGCCGATTTAACTTTGAAATGCCTTAAGTTTAAGTCTTTTTGATCAAAAGTCATTCAATTATTTGAACATATTTCATTTGTCTTTAGCCTGCCGAAACATCTCAGCTTAGACTCGGTTTGGCTTAAATACAGTCATTTTTCAATTCTAAAATAAACATTGGATAAGGTACAAACATGCGTATAGCTAAACAATAAATACCCTCATCCAGTCATGGCTTTAGTTATAAGCGAAACAGGCAACTGCCTCGATCAACAGAGGAAAACAATGTCTAAAATTGACGGGGTAAAATAGTTTTAGATCAATTAAAAAGAAAATGAATGCATATTTTGAGAATCGTTTAAATGCATATTTCATTTCAGCAATCAAAATAGTTTGCCAGTGTATACAAGTGAGTCATTGTTAATTTGCACGATGAAACAAATGTTCATGTTGTTTTCAATCAAAAGTGCTTTTAATAAAAAAAAATCTTTAAACTTCTCAAGGCTGAATAATAATTGTATCGTATAATTCCTCAAATCACAATTTAATAAAAAATGTTCAAAATGGAAACTTTTTGCTCTTCATTTTCAGCAACTTGCTTTTAGATTTCCCCGTGTAACAAAATATTTGGTTTCAACTTGAAGATTGTTTAGATGGTAGGATCAAAGCCGAGGTACAGAGCCGCCTGGGCACCAACTTTTCTAACAGCAGAAGATGGGCCCTGAATATTGAAGCGTGAGAACCCCTGGTTCTATTTTTTTTTTTACAGCTCAACAAAAATGTCAAGTCCCCGAATCATGAATAATCATATAAAAGAAGTGGAGCATGTAATCAAGAAAATAAACTGATATCAAATGGAGCCAACGTTAATGACTAGGAGTGAAAGAAAGGCTTTTATTTTCTATTGATGCTGTGCTCTTCTAGTCACTTGGAAAAAAAAGTGATCTTTCCTTTACTGTCTAGTGCTCCCGGGTTCATTTTTTTTTGTTTTCATTCTGTTCTCATGTCTTTGTCTCTCAGTTTATTATTCAGAATCTCTTTTCTTCAATTCCCTTTCTCCATCTCTTTCTTTAAATCACAAAGTTTTCGAACGCGTTCTCGTTTTCTCTATCTTTATATCTGTATTGTGTTGCTTACAATTATTTATATGTTACGCTTTACGCCCTTACATATTTCAAATTAAAAAAACAACAACAACTTTTTCTTTCATCACAAAAGCCAACGCCCCCCGTTTCACTCATTCCTTTAAATTTTGGTAGTACTGATAAGTCTTATAATATAAAATTTTACAATTCTACTCATCACCACCCCCACTCCTCACCACTCCGATTCCTCATAACCCCCACTCCTCACCACTCCGATTCCTCATAACCACTCCGATTCCTCATAACCCCCACTCCTCACCACTCCCAATCTCACCATTACCATTCCTCATCAATCCCACTCTTCTTTACTCCCACTCCTCACCACTTCCAATCTCACCACTTCTATTCCTCAACTCTCCCATTCCTCAACACTCCCTCTCACACTCCTCAAAACTGCCAAACCTCACCACTCCCACTCCCACACTCACAAATCCCACTCCTCACCACTCCCACGCCTCACAAACCCCACTGCTGTCTACTCCCACTCCTTACAACTCCAATTCCTCACCACTCCCACAAATAACACATTTAAGCTGCTCGGCCGCGCAGACATCTGACTGATGCCGCACAGCAGTTTTGAATTACCGATCAGAACATTTTGCAAAATATTGCAAAAAATGATTTTGTGCAACGAACCTTAGAGGGAACATTGCTAATCTCCTCTCCATTCTTCCTTTCTCTCAATTATTTGACTACTCACGCAGATAATACTCCTAACCACCATCATCCTTTACCACTGTTCTTATCCAACTCTGCTCTCAACAACTCCTCACCGCTCGCAAAATTAACCACGCCACCTCCATTTACAGTTAACGAACTTATCCTCCATCTACATCACGAGTTCTTCGATAAATAATCTGTCGTTTGGTGGCGGCAGCGAGGTCAATATCTAGTTAACTGAGCTGATTTTAGTGGCACGGCAAGGGAACCAGTAGTAAACTGAGCACATGTTACTGACACGGCAAGGGAGCACATAGTTGACTGAGCTGTTAATGGCACGGCAAGGGAGCACACAGTTGACTGAGCTGTTAATGGCACGGCAAGGTAGCACACAGTTGACTGAGCTGATGTTAATGGCACGGCAAGGTAGCACACAGTTGACTGAGCTGATGTTAATGGCATGGCAAGGGAGCACATAGTTGACTGAGCTGTTAATGGCACGGCAAGGTAGCACACAGTTGACTGAGCTGATGTTAATGGCACGGCAAGGGAGCACACAGTTGACTGAGCTGTTAATGGCACGGCAAGGTAGCACATAGTTGATTGAGCTGTTAATGGCACGGCAAGGTAGCACACAGTTGACTGAGCTGATGTTAATGGCACGGCAAGGGAGCACATAGTTGACTGAGCTGTTAATGGCACGGCAAGGGAGCACACAGTTGACTGAGCTGTTAATGGCACGGCAAGGTAGCACATAGTTGACTGAGCTGTTAATGGCACGGCAAGGGAGCACACAGTTGACTGAGCTGATGTTAATGGCACGGCAAGGTAGCACACAGTTGACTGAGCTGTTAATGGCACAGTAAGGTAGCACACAGTTGACTGAGCTGATGTTAATGGCACGGCAAGGGAGCACATAGTTGACTGAGCTGTTAATGGCACGGCAAGGTAGCACACAGTTGACTGAGCTGTTAATGGCACGGCAAGGTAGCACACAGTTGACTGAGCTGATGTTATTGGCATGGAAACAGGAGCCATCCCGTAATGATGGACATACTTCAGATGTTTACGACTAAGACACATTTT
Organism: Radix auricularia; assembly: GCA_002072015.1. Lineage (NCBI taxonomy): Eukaryota > Metazoa > Mollusca > Gastropoda > Lymnaeidae > Radix > Radix auricularia. The sequence goes on along the minus strand of MUZC01000299.1, from coordinate 124,097 downwards.
CTGTGTGTATAGACTGTAGATTTCTGAATATGCGCATCATGGTTAAACTGTTTTATCATTAAAGAAACGGTACACAGTAGTATTAGAGCAAAACGATTCCACTTTTGCTATTTCACTTATATTATAATTTCAATGTTGTTATAGTTGTTTAAAATACTTTTTACTAGGGCTGTTATCGATTAATTTAAATTTAATCGTTAACTATTGAAAAATTACCGAATAATTAATCGATAATTTTGATTAAGCAAAAAATTAGGTGTAGGACGTCATTAAACTGAAAATTTCAAGGGAAGTAACAAAAATAGGCAATTAACATTTTTTAAATTTAAATATAAGAGCTTATTTTAAAGTTTACACTTACAAAATCTTTTTTCTTAAATGGAGAAATTTGTACGTTAAAAAAGCAAACTATTATTAATTATTAATAACTAATAATTTATTAATAAATCGGTAAAAATATTTAAAACAATCTCTTCAATTTAATCGCTATTTTATCGATTAAAATAATTTTAATCGATAAAATGTTTTTACCGATTAATCGAGAAATTAATCGGTAATTTTCGCAGCCCTACTTTTTACTTCTTGCACATTAATCATGTAACTATAACCGCTTGTTGTACTCTGTCTACCATTCAAACCTCTGATTGGATGAGATTTGACCGTCGCGCTTTTTGATTGGTTTGACGTCATTAATTAACTGCAAAAAAAGTATAAGTTTACTAGATACGACTCGCGGCGTAGCTTACTCATAGATGCTTACTCATAGATAGTACAACGAAATCGTGTGTGTGTGTGGGGGGGGGGCGGACACAAACCGTAGAACGAAAAAAATAGGAACAACGCGAGTGAACGTTGGGGGAGGGGGTAGCCGAAGCATTTCTTAGAAGTATTTCGGACATCGCGACAATTTCACCCTCGCCACCAAATACTCCTGAAGTATACATGTACTGAGCGTATTGTTGAGAGTGTATGACTAGGTTTCCATCACTGAGAACAACAAAGAGCTCGTCACTTAAGTTATCCCGATGTTGAGAAACAAATATAACAGCCATGTTTCCAAGCAAGAGAGCAACAACTTCGTCTGTGATCTTTTTCCAGAAATATGCGACCGATAGAAAAAGACGGTTACCCGATGAAGGAATTGGTATAACATTAACCCCCCCCCCCCGATGAACTAAACGCGAAGCGGTGTTTATGTTAGCTAAGAAATGGGGAAAGAAAGCGCTTAAAGATAAATTAAAAGAAAAAAATATTTTAAAAAATGTTGCTGCTGGGGCTTGAACCTAAGACTTTCCGCATGTCAGGGGAATGTAATAACCAAAAACTCTAACGAAATACACGATCTTTGTGAAGGAGCAACGAAATTGAAAACAAAAAGCATTGCTGGTCTCAAGACATGCCCCCACCCCTCCACTAGCCTCGCTTGTCAACCGTTAACTTTGATTAGTTGACCCCAGCGAGGGTCATTGGTCATGCTTGTTTGCACACACTCGTTTCCTTCGGCGTGCGTGCCTGATGTCCCGCATGGTTTACGTGGACGTTCAAGGCAATTTATCTTTTGTGCATGATTTTTTTTACAAGACTTTATTTTGAACGATACGCGTCGGGAGTTATAGAGAAAAAAACTTTGTTGTTTAGGGTATGTATTATAAGTATAATGAATAGTACTTTTGACATGATGCACATTTATGGCCACTCGAGACGGCTGTTGGAAGGGAGGTACAACATGTCACCGAAGCGACGGCGGAGCGTCCTTGGACGGGCTTTGTTGCTCGTTATATATACATCGTAAAACTAATGTTTATGTAGATTAATTGATTTAAAATATTATACAACCACTTCTGCCTTAACAGCAAACTTCACTGTTGCCCTATCAATTTGAAACATTATCCAATCAAATTCTCCCATGGCTATTTGTGTGTATGGGCGAGGGGGGGGGGGGTCGCTAATTCTTCGTTGTTAATAAGCTGTAAAAATGATAAAAATTTTAAGTAAAGTTTAATAAAAATAAAAGCCAAGATAAGAAATTAAAAGAAATTAAGAAATTCTAATAAAATACTTGAATTTTTCTAAACTTAAATCTCCAGACTCCATTATGACTCTTAAGTCTTCTAATATTTATATTACTTGGCTCAAACACATAGAAGCTGAAGTAATGCACGAACATGACAACAATTTTGTGGTACATATAATTTATTCAAATTTTATTTCAACGCAAGTAAACTATTGAAAAGAAAAAAAAAGGTTGGCTACTCCTATGGTTGAATATTCCAAAACATTATTACATTTTTAAAATCAAAATGTCATTTGTTTCGTGGGTAAAAAAACACACAATAAATTTGCTAATTTAATAGAAATAAAACTTAGCACGCATAAATCAAAAGTAGCCCCTCATGAGCAAATGCTTAACATTTCGAAAGTTAAGTTGGAGATTATTAGAAATCGAATTTAAAAAAAAAAATGACTAAAAAAAATAAGGTGTTACATGTAAAAAAAGAAAGGCACCAATTTCATTTGAGACTGTTTGAAATGATTAAATCCTGGGCAAATTGATTTTTCTGCAGTCTCAGAGGAGACAATAAGGTTGCAAATAAAGACAATATTTTGGAACCGAAGCATTTTCTAGTAAAGTACTTTCAAGAACATTGTGGGAAAACTGTAAGAAAACAACACACTTTTTCATCTAAAATTAAAACTGAGCTCATAGCAATTTTAGGAGATGCAGTTCACATAAAATCATATTTCTGCAGGAACAAGATGCCAGTTATTGTTCCGTTGTTTTCAATAGCTCTCAATATATTTTACATAATCATCAAACAACTTTATGTTTGAAAAAGGAGACGTTGTAAAAAGTTTCAAAGATTTCATTGAAGCAAACATTAATCTGCTTGCGACACTTTTGAAATTATTTTAAATAAATGACGATCTTTAAAATAATTGACTGCAGATGTCCGACTTGTGTTTATACTTCTTTATGGCTTGAAAGTATACTGGAGTTTTAGAAAGACGCCAAAACAAAAACTCTCACTGTCAAATCTGACACAAAGTTAAATCCTTTATATTAACTAGTGGTGTCTGGTTGAGCCCTTGATTGTTTGTTTGCTTGCCGAAAAAGCTTTGGATCAATTTTAACCCACTTTCTGGTAAGCAAGCGAGCTGAAATTTTGCAGGCAGACTCGTGCCGATGATATCTCAAAATTTCAGATGGATCGAATGTACTGTAATTAAATTATTGAATTCTTAGATTATTTTATTTATCTCTATGTATCATGCTAATTTTTGAGATAGAGTGGCGTGGTGCGTATTATATTGATTACGGTGGCATGTTGTACCTCCCCTCCAAAAACCGCCTCGACCGATCATAATTGCGGATCATGTCAAAATACTATTCATTATCTATACTAATAAATAAAAGGGAAAGCCCTGACTGACTGACTGATTCACTCACTGATTCATCACTAATTCTCCAACTTCCCGTGTAGGTAGAAGCATGAAACTTTGGGAAGTTGTTGGGTACCCTCTTACAACGAAAATTGGCGAAAAAGAATTTAAAAAATCTCGCTCATGTGGGGCCGGGGGCCGAAAAACATTTTTTTCCTATATGGGCTCTATACAAATTGAAAATCAATAATTTTCCTATTTTCCGTGTAGGTAGAAGCATGGAACTTTGGAAATTTTTTGAGTAGGCTACACGCTCCCGACAAAAATTGGCAAAAAAGAATGTTAAAATTCCCTCTCATGGGGGACCGGGGGTCCAAATATAGTTTTTCTTATATTAAAAACCGACTCATCACTAATTCTCCAACTGCCCGTGTAGGTAGGAGCATGAAATTTTGAGAAGTTGTTGGGTACCCTCTAACGACGAAAATTGGCGAAAAAGAATTTTACAAATCTCGCTTATGTGGGGCCGGGGGCCCTAAAACATTTTTTCCTTATATGTTTTAAATAAAAATTGAAAATCACCAATTCTCCAATTTTCCGTGTAAGTAGGAGCATTAAATTTTGGGAAGTTGTTGAGTACCCTCTCACGATGAAAGTTGGTGTAAAAGAATTTTGAAATACACACTCATGGGGGCCAGGCCCCAAAACCGTTTTTTCCCTCTTATATGAGCTATATAAAAATTGAATCTCTATAATTCTCTTATTTCCTGAATAGGTAAAGGCGTGCAACTTTGGGGTGTGGGGGGTCTTAAGTACACTTCCACGATGGTAGCAGGTGAAAACATATTTAAATTTACCTTACTGGGGACCTGGGATCCAAATATAGTTTTTAATGCACTTACGCACTCAATCATCACTAATTCTCCAACTTCCCGTGTAGGTAGGAGCATGAAAATATGGGAAGTCGTTGAATACCCTCCCACGACGACAAGGAAATTTAAAATTCCAAAATATGTGTGGCCGGGGACTCAAAAACTATTTCTTTTTATCTGTAAAAATTGAAAATAACTTCTTTGTCCTTTGTGCCGAGTATGTAGAACTTTAAACTTTGGGAAGTTGTTGAGTACACTTCTTCGATGGTAACAGGTGAATATATATTTAAATTATCACTTTCTGCATGCTGGAGGCCCCAATTTAGTTTTTCTATTAAATGAGCTATTAAAAACTGAAAATTACTGCTTCTCCCATTTCCTGTGTAGGTAAAAGTATAAAGCCTTCTGTAGTATTTAGTAACACCCAGCGATGGTAATAAGGAAAGTAATTATATAGAATTTTAAAATTTCCACTCATTGGTGGCCGGGGGCCCAAAACATTTTTCCCCCCTGAAATGGGCTATATAAAACTAAATCAACACTAATTCTCCAAGCTTCTGTGTAGATAGAAGCTTGAAACTTTGGGAAGTTGTTGAGTACACTCCCGTGATGGTAAGAGGCAAACAATATTAAATCCTTTCTCACAATGAGGACATTTGCCTAAATATAGTTTTTTTCCTCATAATTAGCTATATAAGAAAGACGCAGTGTTCAATAACTAAAATCCTAATTTACCGCAGCAAAGCGCGGGTAAATTTCTAGTAGTTATAATAAATAACCCGTAAAAACAAAGTTTTTGACTATAAATCCCAACGCGCACGACACATTTCTGTTTTTTTTAAATATATTTTAAAAAACTTTTTATATATACGTTTATAACTTATTAATATTAATTTAATTTGATTTCAAAAATTTCTTTTTACACTGATATCTGGATACTATTCGGATCTGCAATAAGTATTTTTCAAATCCGGTTAGTTGCAAAAATCTCGATATCCAGCCCGGATACTCGGCATGTCGGATATCCGGTTGTCCCTAATTTATTACTAAAATAGAAATAGTATTTAAATATATCTGTGTTTGAGTAAAATAACAAAAGAACTTGTTCTCAAATGGATCCCAGGCCATGTGGAACTTGAGGGAAATGACACAGCAGACTCCCTGGCAAAAACTGGAGGCAAACAGGTCCAGACTGACCAAGCCCTACACCCCGAAGAAATAAAGGCGTTTCTCAAAAGTAGTGAGGCAGAAAGATGGTCCGAGCTGAAAGTCCACAATCCAGAAGGCGATGCATTCTTCAAACTCCCCCGCCAATCTCAGAACATCACATTCACGCTAAGGACGGGCCACAACAAACTTAGGCAGCACATGTTCCGCAAACTTCGAATTGGAGAAACCAAAATGTGCCCCTGCAGAACAGCTGCAGAGAACGCGGAACATGTGCTGCAAAATTGCCCTCTGTACCTCCACACCTGGGCGGCCATTTGGCCCCAGCAAGCTACCCTCCACGATAAACTGTATGGTGGACTGAGCCAATTGACAGCCACAGCGCAATACATCACGGATATAGGGCTTGTGATCTAAATCCTCCTTCAAAAAGATTTTGAGAACGCAGAAGAAGAAGAAGAATATCTGTGTTTATTATTATCTCTGTATTAGAAATAGTTGACTTTGGCCATCACTTACCACGTAAAATTCACACACTAATTATAGAATTAGAAGTTTTCATTAATGACGAAATATATATCACTACAGAATTTAACAAAACGCGCAACTTCATTTACACGTAAAAAAAATGTCCCCCTTGCATCGTGTGACATTTGTAATGAAACATTTCCTACGTATCTATCAAATAAAGAATGTACCCGCATTAGGGATGTTCATAATATGGCGGAAATCTATTAATAGAGATATTATATCTAAATTTATCTTTTTTAAGGACAAATTTATAAAAAATTAATAAAAAGATACGAGTCAATACGTGAATGTAGGTATTTTTAGAATGATTGATCTTATCAGCTAATTTTTTAATTCTTCGTTAATTTAAGACAGCTAATTGGACTTGCAAAATAAAAAACAATTTCGTAACTTTACTAAGCTAACAATTTTGAGAACATAGTGATTTGACTGTATTTATGCTTTAAAACATTGTTCCTCTAAAATGTAATCTAAAAAAAGAACATTACGAAATGAGTTATGACGTTTTCCGGATTAAGAAATGAAGAACTCTATATGCATACACAAAAATGTGCGCACGTAGTTTGACAATAACATATTTTTGAAAGCACACAGTCCAAAATAAGGTCTTGGAAAAAAATACTGCACAATAATTAACTCACTTTGAACGTCCGCGTAAAGTTGTTCAATTTGCAAATGCGATTTAATTTTTCTGATTAGCTGTGGGAGTTTGAGGGACCAATCGCTATCGATGACCGCACCGAAAATTGCCTTTATTATATAAGAGGATACTTTTAAATAATATATTCAGGATCGGTGCGCATTAGTTCTATATTAAGCATGTTTTACGAGACATAACTAAAATTTTGTATTTTTGGATTGTCTTGCGCTGCGTATTATAATGAACATCCATATAGTCTAGTCTAGTTATGTCTCGTATATAGAGTCTAAAGGATGTATAGTCAAAAACTTGGTTTTTGAAGATTTTTTTTTAATTATATGACTATCAAACTAAAACGAATTCTATATTTCAGAAAACGAGAAAGTTATTGTGCTTTCCTTTTCAAGCTCATAAACCATTTGGAATATCTATGTGCTTCTACAAGTAAGGCATTAAACAGACTTCAGGATAGTGAATATACCATAAAGCAATATTTTTAAAGCTATAAAATAACTGACAGAGGCAGAAAAAAACTCAACACACGAACATACGTTTTGACGTGGCTAATCACATGGAATCTTTTTATTTCCTAAGTTATGTCAGACATGCCCGAAATTAAGTTTCAAACGCTTAGTGCTAGAAAAAATGCTTAGCAGAGACTGCTCACTGAGAAACTAATGGAATACTTAAAGGATTCTTTGACATTTGATAAAATTTTATTTAAAGACCCCATCCTTTTAATCGAGTCTTCCATTCAAAGTACGAAACAGCAAATTTTTGTTGATTGAAGTGAATATGTATCAATACGTGTAGAAAACAGTTAAGAAGAAAGTTGTATTCTTCTTAAGATGAGATGACTGTTGGAAATTTGTTTTAGGTTTTGGCAATTATATCGAATTAAAAAACACACACATAGTTTTCATACACTAAATTATCTACTATACTTAAATAGTTTCCTTCAAAATATGTCACGCGACATTGTCAAATAAAGAATATTTAACTTAGACGGGTAAAAAACTAAGAATTAATACATTCAAAGCCAGTTGATTTTCTCAAGTTTATTAAGATATTGACGCTCGAAGTTACCCTGCCGGAAATATTAATTTGAACATTGCTTACAGTACAGCTGCTTTTAGTAATGTAAGTTTTAAAAATAAAGTTCCCTGAAATTAAGTTAATTAATTACGATCAACAATGAATACACCGACTTCGTCTTATTTATGTCAGGGCTGACAACATTGGCACATGAAAGATTTTGCCATTAGAAAAAACAGAGAATTTCTATTTAATAATGAAATAAAGTTGTTCTTCTATTATTTCTAACATAAAAACGTATAGTTTCCTAATTTTTACTTTCTAATAAAACTTTCTTGACTTTATAGCGTTAACATTTTTTGGGGTGGGGGGTCGGAATATGTTTGGTTCTTCCCAGGGCGGCTCATACCCAGCTACGCCTCTGACGCTATCTGTAGTCTTTTGAAGACCACATAAAAGTGTCTGCTTGGCTCATGCTAAAGATACTCGCTGGTCGTAGTTTGCAAACAACCCTCGGGCGTATATTTACTAGGATTTAAAAAAAGAATATAATTGAAGCTCAAATTAGAATTCCTAGAATTCTCAGGGAATTGGGGTTCATGAAATGTAGGTTTATGCCACAAAACCAGAGCAGGTGGGAAGTTCGCGCGTGCCCCCTCCCCGCGCCACCAGTCTTTGGGTGCTTAAAGTCTTTTTTATAAAAGGAATAATCTAGGTTATATGATCGATATCATGACTCGTTTATTTTATGTCTTCTTGTCTCCCTGACTTCTTGAACACACAGCCTTTATATAAAAAAGTAAAGCGAAACTTTTATCTTGAGGTTCAGACCAAAAAAACTGGACTCAACGGTTTTTC
>MUZC01000299.1:96701-115284 GCA_002072015.1 Radix auricularia | reverse complement strand
GAGGTGGGGGGTATTTAACTCCATGAAAAATGAGGGAGCGGGGTGGTGGGTGGGGGAGTTAACTCCATGATGGTTGAGGGGTGGGGTTGGTGTTAACTCCATGAAAATTGGGGTGGGGATAAGGGTTGCGGTTGGGGTCTGGTGGGTGGGGGTGTTTACTTCATGAAAGTTGAGGGATTGGGTAAAAATGGGGGATGTGTTAACTCCATGAAAGTCAAACATTGAACTAATATCTTCTTACTTGGAGCAAATGTCTTGCCATGTTATTCAGCGATTATTCTATTGTGTCTATGGACACGATGACGATGATGGCTTTTTTCTATAGCGCTAACACTATCCATGTTAGCCCAGCATGCCTGATGGTCTTCAAAAACTCTCTCTCTCTTATAACGATAATTTCCTCATAATGTTCTTATATTTCACTTTGTTATCAATCTTTTTATTAATAAAAATTAGGAAGACTGTTCCAGAATTTTGGTGCAGCCGACGGGACAAACTTAAAGTAATCGGAGGCCCTAGAAGGGCAATTGATTTTGGTTGTCCTAAATGTAATATAAAAAACATATGGAAAGATTCTTTTACGAGGCCCTCACTACTGATGTTTATACTAATCAGAGGTCCTAGTCGGCTGAGCAGTTTGTCTTTGCCTAAAGCCGGACATGCGGCCAATTACAAGGAGCGCATGCCTAGGGTCTTCCTCGTATGGCCTGCAACTTTCAGAATGGACTGCCTTGAAGAATTACCCGTCCCGTCTGAAAATGCATGTTTAGATGTTCATTCCTCATAATCTACATTAACTTCTTGCTTTCACCTCCCCCCCCTCAAGAACGTAGCCTCAGTAGATTACAAATATTGTAAACATTCTCTCTTGATGACGGAGCCTAGTCAGGAGAGTCAGAAAGGAGATTTCGTTTGGACAGGATAAAGACGATGAATTTGAACTTCCTGTTTCGGGTCCAGAGGCTCTGTCTAAGTGTATCATTGTGTATGGTCATAAAATGACCCCCAAGCGCTCAAGAATTTCTAAATAGATTTAGCCACGGTCCGACCGGTCTTAAATATGTTACACTATAAAAGCTGAATACTTCCGACCACTGTCACACCACATGTTACTAATGTGATAGTCCTTAATGAACCACGATCTTCGATAATCCCCCCCTGTTATAACAGAAGGGAAAAGAAGCATTAAGGAGGGAGCCAAACACTTCTTTGACCCGAACGATGCGAGGTTATTATCGATATAGAAAAAAATACGTTTTCTTTTTGTCGTCATTAATGAACTGACCGCGCAGCCATCAGTTCTTGTCGGGATCCTGTCATGTGTCACACATCAGGAAGAACCTTGGCGCTCGCTTTTGAAACGAGAACTTCTCCAAGAGTTGAAGAGAGAGTGGGAAGGGTAGGAGGGGGTCGTGGGTGGGGCGGCGGACACGTCTCCGTGATTCAGGAGAGGGGAGGGGGGGTGACATGTTTTAAAGGTACGAGATTAACTCAATCAAAGTCTATTGAAACTTGGGGCAGGTCCAAATGGAAAGCCGCGGGTATCCCAAACCCCACGAGAGGAAAAAAAAAGAAATTGGGGGAAAACGGGGAGGTGGGAAACTGTTGGAAAAAGGGATGCGGGTGGTCAACTATGTTGAAATAGCGACTGATTATATCTTAGGAAAATAAAATATTTGCCTCGGAGAAGAAAAAAAAAAAAAAGAACACCAACATAGATTGATGAACATAGAAACAAGATAGATTCATAAAACGTATTCAGCCAAATGTTTTGTTTTGTTGCCCTGTGCAATTTTTTAAAAACATTCACTCCTCCCGAAAATTGAAATACGAGTGGTGGATGCAAAGAGTTAATATACAAACTCACTTATACATTGGGGTGAATTCAGTGTATAAAAATTACGCGCCAAAGATCCACTCTCACGTGACTGCTGCACTTCCTTTCCCTATTTTTCAAAGTTATAAAATACGACATTGCCGTTTGCCAACAAGAGAAATAATTGAGTTTCAGGTCAGGATGACCTTAAAAAAAGTTCCAGCCACAAAATAAATTGAAAGATCTAGAGCTAACCCTTCACTGGTAAATAAATAAATAAATTAAAAAATGTGGCTTGAAGTACTCTACCTCTTTAACAGAAATCGTGGTGGCTACGCACAAACTTCCCATCTACTATTAATTTAATTGACCGAAATAATCATTTGTAATCATTGTTCCCTTTATGCTGCGCGGCCACGTAGATATCAGCCCGATTCGCGCAATTGTTTAGAATAGCCGCGAAGCCCATTTTCATAAGAATAATATAATCTCTGTTTTTGAGGTTGCCAAATTTTTAAAATTAAAATAATCACTGCCGTGCAACTTAGCGCACGAGCCGTTTTTTTTTTTTAATTAAAATTTTTGTTGTTATTTTTAAAAAAAATAAAAAAATTTTTGCACACGGACCAATCAAACTGAGGGGAAACTGCAATAATTATTTTTTCCTAGTTATTAGAAATGCGCGCGTGTGCCAAGTTTCACGTGCCGAACTAATAAGGAGGTGGGTTTAATTCGTCTCTCAGGATTCCTGAAATATATATTTTCATACATACATTCTTCCAGTTCAGTTAGTTGAATTGAGGAATGGAAATCAGAAAGAATTTAAAACTAACCTTTCTGTATAAGAACCAATGAATGCCTACATTTACATATTATTTTATAGTGTACATTTAATTTACGCATGTAAAAAGAAATGTGTCCGTGAGGGTAGTAGTATGCCAACGCATTCCTTTATTATAACCACCCCCTCCAAACTATATGAAAATGTTGACATCCATATCTACCCCACAACCTTAATGAAATAATAAGTACATTAAAGTAAAAAGAAACGACTTTAAAAGCACGGGTTAAACATTCAAGAACATAACATTATAATTGTTCAATTTTTAAACATAATTTATGGTGCGAACTGTGTGTAGGTGCATGTGGTTGTGAGGGAGGACAGTTGTTTGTAGGTGCATGTGGTGGTGAGGGAGGACAGTTGTGTGTACGTGCATGTGGTGGTGAGGGAGGACAGTTGTGTGTAGGTGCATGTAGTGGTGAGGAAGGACAGTTGTGTGTAGGTGCATGTAGTGGTGAGGGAGGACAGTTGTGTGTAGGTGCATGTGGTGGTGAGGGAGGACAGTTGTGTGTAGGTGCAGGTGGTGGTGAGGGAGGACAGTTGTGTGTAGGTGCATGTAGTGGTGAGGGAGGACAGTTGTGTGTAGGTGCATGTGGTGTTGAGGGAAGACAGTTGTGTGTAGGTGCATGTAGTTGTGAGGGAGGACAGTTGTGTGTAGGTGCATGTAGTTGTGAGGGAGGACAGTTGTGTGTAGGTGCATGTGGTGGTAAGGGAGGACAGTTGTGTGTAGGTGCATGTAGTTGTGAGGGAGGACAGTTGTGTGTAGGTGCATGTGGTGTTGAGGGAAGACAGTTGTGTGTAGGTGCATGTAGTTGTGAGGGAGGACAGTTGTGTGTAGGTGCATGTGGTGGTGAGTGAGGGCAGTAGAATGCCGACGCCGCATATTTTTTTACACGCTTACGCAAAAATCTCTACTTCAATTATTTGTAGATTTCATCATTCTAGTTATCATTTGAAGATAATTTTGTTGTGTGTTTAAAAAAACAACAAAAAACGAGCAATGATAGGCAGAAAGAACAAAAATATAATGTAGAATTTTAAGAGATGTATATTTTTTTTAAAAAAAACGGACACACCCAAGTTATTAGGAGCGACCAACTGAGAGTCAGTTTTAACTATATGAACAAGCTTCAACCATGGTTGTCTTAACAACTCCAAAAGATTTTAGTACCGAGTTCTTTTCTTTTTTACCAATGTCTTACATACAGCGGCGTATCTGTTTCATCTTGGATATCCCGCAGAGTTGATGCTTCCTGCTGGCCACACTCAAAGTTTGATCCACATTTTAAACACTTGGCGCAATAAATCACAGCAAAAATTCCATCAAATTCATCTTGGCACATATTATTAACCTTATAGTTAGTAATCTAAGAACGTGATCAAAATAAGACAATGTATAGCGTTGTTGTATTCTTTTTTTTTTTTCTCTTTTGGTTCTTTTTTGTATTTTTAAAATAAAAAATTCCTCTGACATAACACAGACTTGAGACGAGCTAAAACTCAAAAGCAAACAAGCTCCCCACATTCGCTGTCGGCAACTTTGTTATTTCTCCCATTGACCAGGGGGCGCCAGTTGTTTGTCTTCATTGTTTACTCTATTCATCTATCCTTCGTAGGACAGAGACAGAGGGGGCGTAACTGTCATGTGACGCATCGAGCTCTAATCCAATCAGTAGGAGCCATGATGAAGTCCATCAAAGCTTTGCAGAACGATTAGTCAATTTGTAGAGAGCTTGATTGAGGAGTTAAGGCGCCATGTGCTGGACTTATTCTACCCACAATGTTTCTAAAACTTTTTTCTTTTAGCCAAAGCAAGTATCAGCAATGAAGGGAAAAAATGCCAGTTTAAGGGATAAAGCTAAATCAATAGACTGAATAGATAACAATGAGGAGTGAAATAGAAAGTGGCGTGTATTGGCTACAATCCTTTGGGCTAAAAGTTCATTCGAAAATAAATGTTTGGGTTGTGGTTAAACTGATTATAAGAAATACAGAAAGTTTATTTGGTGTCTTTTCCCCCCAGTTTCTAAAACTTGCATTCAATTGAAAAGACGTAGACAGTTGGCACTTTCTTTAATTTTATTTTAAAAATCGATTTCCTTCATTATCAATAATTATCTTTTATTCTATATGTAGCCGCGTAGCGTATGTATATATGCCGCAGGGGAAGAACTTCGGTAAGCCACACGAATTTCTACAATAGCCTCATCGTGTGTGGCATACAATCATTCCTTCAAATTTAAAAAAAAATCTATCTAATTTTTTTTTTGTTAAAAGCATGACTACATATTGGTTTTGGTCGTCAAAAATGTTCTCTTTCGCGCTGTGAATTCTAGATTATTATTATTTTTTTAAAATAAAGTCTCCACATTATTGACATTATACGTTTATAAATAATTTCGGGATACACTGACTTTTTTTAAAATGCATGTTTCCTAGTAGTATAACTTGTCAAGTGTCAAAATTTTAAAAATAAATAATAAATTCTGAATAGCAAAATTCAGCTTTTCGTCTGCCACCGTTAGTTTTTCTATAGCTTTCAAAATGACCTCATATTGCTCTCTGCTTCAGTAATTTGTATAATAAAGTCTGTTTAAAACTTCTCCTGTAGCGTCCATTAGATTTGTTCCAGTATTGTGTGGACTTGGAAAAGAACGCGGAACTACGCGCCCTAAAAACTGGATTGACTCTTATTTGAAATCGACAGGGAAACTGTTAATTTGTGCATTGCAACTGGGGCAGCTGTGAAAATAGAAATATCTTTTTAATTAAAGTTACCATCAGTGTCACAATTTAATAAGACTTAATCATTTAAGTCTTTCAGTTCAGAAGCGTAAGTTTCAAAAGTATTTGTATCTACTATGGAATTTGGAGTTTTAGCAGTTTTATCAATTACATACTTTAGGATAGTTGTTTTATTTTTGTTTAAACCAATTTCTTATTTGGTTTTCATTTTATTTTAATAAAAAACCTGAGTCTCTTATAAAAATCTTCTTGAAATTAATTAACGACGAGAATATGCCGCCCTTAATAAACAATCATCAGAATAAACTTTTCTTCGGACGGAAGTAATTTGTAAACAATAATATTGTATGGAAACTTCTCCAGATTCATGTTTGGTGTATCTGGGATTTTCCTTATTCTTTTTTCCTCTCTCTAGTTGATACAATTGATTATAAAACATGTCAAAGGTGAGTTTGTTTTATTCCGCTTCTTTAATATAAATCTCCGCCTGTTTATATGAAATTCTCTTCAAAAATAAGTTTCGGTTCCAATCAACTTCTGTTGCAAATATGTTCTGCTCAAACAAACTTCTGCACAAACAAACTTCTGCACAAACAAACTTATGCTCAAACAAACTTCTGCACAAACAAACTTATGCTCAATCAAACTTATGCTCAAACAAACTTATGCTCAAACAAACTTATGCTCAAACAAACTTATGCTCAAACAAACTTATGCTCAAACAAAAAACAAACTTATGCTCAAACAAACTTATGCTCAAACAAACTTATGCTCAAACAAACTTATGCTCAAACAAACTTATGCTCAAACAAATTTCTGCTCAAACAAATTTCTGCCTAAAAAATGTCTGCTCAAACTAACTTGTGCACAAAAAACACTTCTGCACAAACAAAATTGTGCTCAAACAAACTTCCGTACAAAAATGGTCTGTTTATACAAGCCACGCTTCAAACTTCCATTCATGTTGCATTCATTCTTAAAACAATCGGTTGGGTATTAACAGTTGTCTTTGTCACGATTCTTGAAACGTTAAAGAGCGTGAGTATTTATTTGGGAATGTAGGACTGTAATAGGAGCTTTAAGTTTAAGGACTTTGTAGTGATTATAGTAATTTTATGCTATCTTCATCAACGAAAACAAAAAATGTGTCTTTAGTTAAACAGAGAAGAGTAAATGACTTTGGTAAGATTGATTGAAAGTGAAATTCTTAGTACTTTAATTTTGTTCTATTGGCGTATGCGAAAGACTAATCAATATTCAGAATAATATTGTGTGACACCTTCACACCCGGCAAATATTGAAGTGACTAGTTAATGATAGATGTAGATTTAAAAAATAAAAAGAAACCTACAATATTTGAGAACAGTAAAACATTTGGAACTTGTGAAACATCAAAACGACCTAGGCCTATGAAGCGTCTTGTGTTTTTGGCATTAATTGAATGAGTCTTAGGATCTCTGTAATGTACGAGTTGCTATATGGACTGCAGTGGCACTTTTCTCGCCAAGCTTTGTCTACTTTCCTGCTTGTACGAAAAGGTCGTAAAGTTCAACGAAAAATGCAGCCACTTTTATTAAAAAGTAAAAGTGTTATACTGAATTGACTTCACATAATTTTCTCAAAGATCTTTTTACGCCACTGCCTTTGCCCGATAGTGGCAAGAAATAAGGGGGCGCCCATGGCTATAGGAACAATATTCTATGTTCGCTCGTACTTGGGGCAAGTGATCACCACTTGAGAACGTCACACAACAATACAATTAGTGACCACCACTTGAGAACGTCACACAACAATACAATTAGTGACCACCACTTGAGAACGTCACACAACAATACAATTAGTGATCACCACTTGAGAACGTCACACAACAATACAATTAGTGATCACCACTTGAGAACGTCAGACAACAATATGGAATCGGATGCATTGAAAAAAACAAACAAAATAAAAGCAGTCTGTAGTTTATTCTTTACAGGACCTTAATCTATTTAAGAGAGTGGTAGTCAATCTTGTAATGATTGTATCAAGCTCATCTTGCTTTCAACATAAGTCACGTAACTTTTAGGACTGAGAGATAATTATTTATTTCCCCTCTTATAGTTACCGTACTGTTTACTTGAACTGTTTGAATCCATACACACTGTCAGAGTAATAGAGTGAAGTTTTTTTTTTTGTTGCTGTTGTCCTTCACTCACAAAGTTACCCGAATAATACTGCATAAATGAAAGTATTAAGTAATAACTTAAGTAATGTGATAAGACCAAAGAAATACACCCCGCCCCCCACACACTTTTTTGACAGGATGATAACCTTCTTATGTAACAAATGTCTCCTGTAATATTTTTGTAAAGAAATCATACGATGTTAAATTTTAAAAACAATGCAGTTTATATGGCTGAAACTTAATTACACTTATACTTCATTGTTGAACAGAAAATACAATATACAGACTTACGTGTCAATCAAGAATGAGATGGGTTTGAGACGACCAGAAGGACTGAATCAGTACAGGCTGGAGGCGGAGAACCGTGGGGGTGATGTGTATGGAAGGGTGCCGTTCCTGACAAAGCGCCACTGTAGATGAAGAAATAAAATCTCTTACTTGCATTTCAACCTACATCGGCTGGTCTGTCAAAGCTCTTCATTGGCTAGCGTTTGTGTTAGTCTGGCTGTTAAGTAAAAGTTTGTTTCAATGAAAATGTTCGCACTTAAAGAACCATAAAGGAATTTTTACCTTGAGGTCAGATTTTCTCTAAAGACTAGGGCAGGTACTGATTAAAAATGTTATGTTCGATTAATCAGGAACAATTTAATTGATTAATTTCGATGAATTATATTTTTGTAACGCATATATAGATCCCGTTAAGTTGCGATTCGTTATGTCGCGGTAATTCCATGGCGCTAAAATTGTGTGACGTAACTCAAAAAATTCGTTCTGATATGCAAGAAATAAAGAAGAAAAATCGTTTTGTGTAATCATGCACACCTAAATAAACAATAATAATATGAGGGAAAAGTATGGAAGTAACAAAAAAATGTAAATGTTAAATAAATTGGGAAAAAAAATAATTTCTTAAATTTTAATCGAATTTTAATAGATACAATAAATTTAAATTTATTAAAGATTTTAACGCTTAATGGATTAATTAATCGTGAATATCCGCTGCTGTCACTGCTCCAAACATTTTGCATGAAATCCCCATTTGTTGAGTATTTACTGGTCCTCCCCCGGGTTTGGGCAACTATTTTGAAGCTTTCAACTTTAACAATGAGAACTTACTAAATGAATGTTCTGCGTCATTAATCTTTTTTAACTATAGAACAAAAATACTTATAGATCTCTATTATTGTAGGTATATAAACATTTTTCTCGATAACATAGCAACATCCCAATTTTATATAAAATTAAATGTATACATGTATAATTTAGGAAAAATAGGTAATAGCATTAAGGTTTTGAAAATAATATCGAGATAGAGATAGTCTAGAACTCCTCTAATATATTCTTTTTTTTATTTATTTTAAATATTACGTAGGTCTAACTATTGACACGTCAGAAATGTGGTCCGCTCTAACATTGCAGATCAGACGCTTCGCTGGTACCCGGAAACGATTGCCTTCTGAGCATATTTTCTACTATATTATCTACCCTGACCACTCTATGAAAGAAAGCCAAAGAAGGGACGAAAGCGGGGCCCGGGTCATAGAGGACGCTCGCCCTTCCCATCCTCCCGGCCCCCCGCCTGGTGCCGGACATCACCAAAGAACCAATTTCTCCAGCCCATACCCACCCCGCGCCTAGAGCCGCGCGGCACTTATATCCTATTAGCCCCAGACTCACCGTGTTTGGTTTGCCCCCCCCCCCAGATCTTGTCTCTGTTTCTGCTCACGTCCCGCGATGAGATTAAGTCGGGAGCCATGTCAAGGCGTCAACGCTCCCCGCTTTGTTTTGATTACTGTCTCGTACTGACAGGCCGGTCTGTTGTGGTCTTCTTCCACCAGAGCTGACTGTCACTCGTGACATCAGAACTCACAGGGACACCCCCTTTTCTCAGCGCCCTTACGTCCCCACCACCACCAGGAGCCGAGAGAGACCATCAAAGAGTACCAATTGTGGCAAGAGATGATCCGTCCAATCTGCGGAGCTAGGTCCCTAGCCTTCAGCTTTACCTGTGTAAGCTCCTCTAGTAACAGATTCAATAAGGGATCCGTTTAAGTCGGCCGAATGCATATCCTCCCAAAAATGTATGCCTGTGTAGGAAAAAGCCTGTGACCAACACGTATCTTCTCCAGACGGCGAAGTTTCAGTACGAATTCAATATTCTCAATGAATGACTCCAATCTATTACCCAAATCCATAATAACGAAATGGTCTCAATTAGATGTTTAAATTAATGGTTTCAATCAATGGTCTAAATCAACGGTCTCTATCAAAAGTCTCTGTCAATGGTCTCAATCTATTATCTCAATAAATGGTCTCAATCAAAGGTCTCAATCAATGGCCCCAATCACTGCTCAATTGTCTCAGTCAACTGTTCCCATCAATTGTCTCAGTCAACTGTTCCCATCAATTGTCTCAGTCAACTGTTCCCATCAATTGTCTCAGTCAACTATTCACATCAATTGTCTTAGTCAACTATTCACATCAATTGTCTCAGTCAACTGTTCACATCAATTGTCTCAGTCAACTGTTCCCATCAATTGTCTCAGTCAACTGTTCCCATCAATTGTCTCAGTCAACTGTTCTCATCCATTGTCTCAGTCAACTTTCCATCAATTGTCTCAGTCAACTATTCACATCAATTGTCTCAGTCAACTATTCTCATCAATTGTCTCAGTCAACTGTTCACATCAATTGTCTCAGTCAACTGTTCCCATCAATTGTCTCAGTCAACTGTTCACATCAATTGTCTCAGTCAACTGTTCCCATCAATTGTCTCAGTCAACTATTCACATCAATTGTCTCAGTCAACTATTCACATCAATTGTCTCAGTCAACTGTTCTCATCAATTGTCTCAGTCAACTGTTCTCATCAATTGTCTCAGTCAGCTATTCACATCAATTGTCTCAGTCAACTGTTCCCATCAATTGTCTCAGTCAACTATTCACATCAATTGTCTCAGTCAACTGTTCCCATCAATTGTCTCAGTCAACTGTTCACATCAATTGTCTCAGTCAACTGTTCCCATCAATTGTCTCAGTCAACTGTTCCCATCAATTGTCTCAGTCAGCTATTCACATCAATTGTCTCAGTCAACTATTCCCATCAATTGTCTCAGTCAACTGTTCTCACATTGTTCTCAAGCACAACCTTCACTTGCCAAGACTACTGAAAGAGCACTGATGTAACCTCTACCTGCACTAGAGAACCGCTGTAAACGATCTGATGTTATTTCCAGAGAAAGAACGTTACTTATTAGCATCCATTACCAAAGAGTCAAAGAGAATGGAAACACACACAAGGACTTTCTCCACACCACCCCCAACCCACCCACCCCAACCTCACGTACCAACCGTCTTATATTTCTCCATATTTCTTTTACCTACCCCTTAACCTGTTTTTCCACGAGATTTTGCGAGGCTAATTTTAGGAACGATTTTGGGTATTTTTTTAGGCTTCTATCTTCCACCTAAATATCTCCATCCGGTGGAAAACGTGTACTTTCTATTGTTAAGACGTTGATGTTTTTTAAAATATTTTTTTTTATGTTTTTGTTTTGTATTATGTATTGTCCATCTTTTATTAATACGTTTTGGATTATAGTGGATCTAAGATTGTGAATTGTGTGTAAAAGGTTGAAAATTTAAAACGGGAAAGTAACAATCCTATAGAAAACATTAATTTATTAGTCAACGAGATGTTTCCAGGCTTGAAAAGCGAAAAATAAATGAAAAGGCTGATAGGTTAAGCTTCTTCTTAGCTAACAATATAAAGTAAAACACTTTATTAGGTTGTTTTAAATTATCATGGCAATGACATATGGGACATAAGCAATTTTTGGTAAAAAAAAAGAAAAATTGAGTTTTCCATCCATCCATCCATCCATCCATCCATCCATCCATCCATCCATTTATCCATCCACCCATTCACCCACCCATCCATCCATCCACCCATCCATCCATCCATCCATCCATCCATCCATCAATCCCGTCCATCGATCCATCCTTCCACCCACCCATCGATCCATCCTTCCAAAATCGATCCATCCATCTATCCATCTATGTGTGTGTAACTATGGGGCCATTTCCTCCCCAGTGAGCCACGTTACTTTAGTTACGTACAATTAAATATTCCAGAAGAATTTCTATAATAAAACACTTAAAACCATTTTTATGGAACGTTTATTGCTTAATTTTGTGTGTGCCAAACATTCACACGCTTTCCTGGCGATGCCATCTCGGCAGGAGGCAGACGATTAGAGGGGAGACAATTGGTGGATAGTGTACATGCCGGAAACGTGATGTGATGGGGATTCATAACCACAGTTGATTGTTGCACCGATTCGAACTGTTGCATGTCAAGCGGGTGAGATTCTCATTTTTTTTTTGGTAGAGTCCTTGGGTCAGTTGTTTATGGTGGGAGTGTCTATATAAAGTTGAGAACCATTAGCCGCAGCCTTACGGTTTTAGTACATATTTATTGAATTTCGTTCGGTTAAAAATTGAAAACCGAAAATCTTAAAGTGATTCGAGGACCCCCCCCCCCCCAACAAATTAGGTATTTTCTCACAAAACAATTCAGTTCAAAGGTGAAATATTTATAAAGCATCTGAGAACAACTATCGTTTCAATGATTGAAGAGTAACATTTTTATAATCTATGTTTTCTGAACGGCAAAATATTCTTTGATGCACCAGGTGAAAGTTACACAAAAGATATTAAGTGTTGACGTCACATATACATTTAAAAACAGCCGATTCTATCAAATAAAACGTACTTCGGGTGCGGGTGGAAAAATTATATGGCCAATTTTGATAGAAAAAGTAAATATACGAAGACTGCATTTTTAATGACTACACAATATTGAAAAAAAACCACAATAATAAAATAATAAACAAAAACAACAACTGATAGCTTCCAGGACAATAAACATGCTTGTATGTATTTGCTGGTACATGTAGTTCATATTTACAAATCTAAATATGTCCGGCTACCTGGGCTGTGTATAGCTTCTGGTTCATCTTCTTTGCTTAAGCTATTACAAATAGATCTTTCCGGCCCATGCAGTATTTACTTGAATTGAATTCTGGTATATATGAATGACTATTCACTATTCATAAAACTGTTTTTGATTCTTGTACATGTTTATAACAATTTATTTAACTGTCTTTCTTATGGTATAACTGTATGACTATTTATACATCTATTTTGCTTCTGGTATATTTGTATGACTATTTATACATCTGTCTTGCTTCTGGTATATCTGCATGACTATTTATACATCTGTCTTGCTTCTGGTATATCTGTATGACTATTTATACATCTGTCTTGCTTCTGGTATATCTGTATGACTATTCATACATCTGTCTTGCTTCTGGTATATCTGTATGACTATTTATACATCTGTCTTGCTTCTGATACATCTGCACGACAATTCATTCAACTGTCTTCCTTCAGGTACATTGTATAACTATTGGTACAACTGTGTTGCTTCGGCTACATGTTTATAACTATTTAAACAACTTTTTTTGCTTCTGAAACATCTTTATGACAATTCATTCAGCTGTCTTTCTTCTCCTACTTCTGTATCTGCTAAACAATCATACAATGGTCTTACTTCTGATACACAATCATACAATGGTCTTACTTCTGATACACAATCATACACTGGTCTTGCTTCTGATACACAATCATACAATGGTCTTGCTTCTGACAAACAATCATACAATGGTCTTACTTCTGATACACAATCATACAATTGTCTTGCTTCTGATACACAATCATAAAATGGTCTTACTTCTGATACACAATCATACAATTGTCTTGCTTCTGATACCCAATCATACAATGGTCTTGCTTCTGATACACAATCATACAATGGCCTTACTTCTGATACACAATCATACAATGGCCTTGCTTCTGATACAGCTGTTCGGTGAATCACACTCATGTTCATCCCTTGATGCAGCTTCCTGTATGCGGATACAAAGGCCTCAAGTAGCTATAAGAACCCAGCTCCTGAAAGCTGTATCACGGGTTAATTTAGCCTTACGTGACGCAAGCACTTTGCTTACGTTGCCCAAAGGGTAATGCGAAGGTAAAAGAAAACGCTAGCACTAAACACACAATGAACGAAAATAATCAGTTGCAGGTTTCACGTTTGATGGCTAATGCTTCCACGGTCAGTGTCTTGGGCGTGCAAAAAGTATCATTGAGAAATAGACGAAACTGAGTTAATTAAATCAAGTTTTTGGGTGTAAACAAAAAAAAAACCACAGCAACTTAATATTGCCATCTTGGAAAGGGCCCATTATAAAAACAAAGCTGAATAGAATTTTGAAAAAGTGATATTTATTAAATATTAGTTTAGTCACGCGCACACTTAAATGTTCTTACCATCACCCCCATCAGAGTATTAGGCACAAAACTCTGCAACGGCCACTTCAGTAAATAAAAAAAAAAGAAACCAACTTGTTGTGTTGTTAGATAATAATTGAATGCTTGAGCGATTTATGAAAAAATCCATCTCTCAGTGGCTTTTGCTATCTCAATTCTTCTAAACTTCTGCGATTCTTTCAGCGAACTGCCTCACAAAATGTATCCCGAATGGAATGTTCACTTGAACTTTCAACCCCTTCGTCAAACGACTGGGCGACCTTGATGTCTACCATGATGTCTACCATGATGTCTACCATAATCTCGGTCTACCAAGATGTCTACCATAATCTCGGTCTACCATGATGTCTACCATAATCTCGCTCTACCATGATGTCTACCATAATCTTGGTCTACCATGATGTCTACCATAATGTCTACCATAATGTCGGTCTACCATGATGTCTACCATGATGTCTACCATGATGTCTACCATGATGTCTACCATGATGTCGGTCTACCATGATGTCGGTCTACCATGATGTCTACCATGATGTCTACCATGATGTCTACCATGATGTCTACCATGATGTCTGTCTACGATGATGTCGGTCTACCATGATGTCTACCATGATGTCTACCATGATGTCTGTCTACGATGATGTCGGTCTACCATGATGTCGGTCTACCATGATGTCTACCATGATGTCTACCATGATGTCGGTCTACCATGATGTCTACCATGATGTCTACTATGATATCTATCATAAAGTCACCATGATGTCTACCATGATGTCTTCCACAATGTTTACCAGGGCGCCCGTCAGTCTCCACTGATGTTGCTACCTTCTAGCTTCATACTCTTTCATCAACTAAACTACATCCCCATCCTTAGTTTCCGATCCTTTCTCCACTCCATCTACACTCACGTGCTTGCTTCAGTCTACCCCCAAATGCTTTCCTCCCTATCAAAATATAAAACATGGCTTTAAAAAAAATTCATGATTAAACGATCTGTTGTGATGGAATCGAACGACTTGGTGTCTCTCACCGACAAATCCGTCACTCTGCGGGAAGTGAAGTTAAAAAACGCGAGCTGACAACATTCGTCATGGGTTTGGGNTTGGGGGGTTTGGGGAGGGGGTGGAGGGTTTTGAGAATATTCACCCTCACGTCAAGTAAAGGAAGCTCTAATTAGTTCTTATTTGAGCTGTTTCAACACAACAATATGCGCTAATTGTACCAAATATTTTGAATCGAATTCATCAAGGTACATAATTTAAGACATCAGATTCTGTTGCTCTGCTATTAAACTTAATGTGTATGTGAGAAACGTTTGAATGGCGCGAAGGCTTACAAGGTCAAAGAATAAACATGTATTTTTTTAATTAAAAAAAAAATACTGGCATATATTACTATGGCCATTGAAATATGTTGAGTTGCAGAAATCAATTGGATTTTAAGGTTTCCGGTTATTTGAAGAGCACACTCCCCCCACCCCATCCCCGCCCCCAATCACTTTAGACCTCCACTGCGTACATGTCGTGCTCTTCACTTGTGGAGATTCCCCTGCTCAGGTCGTTAAAGAAATTCGATGACATCCACCAATTAACAGGCGTGTCTCTGAAACTCGATAATTGATTTAGTTGCGTGGCTAGGACCCTTTACATACAATGTCCGCACACAACCGAGAGATGCAACATTGTTTTTTTTTTTTAAATAAATAAAATTGGAATGCATAGTGATTCTGAGCATATTTGGTACAAAATAAAATCTTAATTTCTGCTACATTTTTATTGGGAATTCTTAATAAGACTGGGGGGAAAAAAATCAGTTAAATTGAATAAATAACTGTTCTGCCCAATCAGTAATCAGATAATGAGTATTTGGCTTGTCCTAAATGAATACTTGCCGCCCTGGGCCATTTCGATACAGATCAGCTGGTACGATCATCTAGTGTCTGGACAAATTTGATCTTCGTTAGGATTCCCTCACACTGACTACTCTTATTAGCCAGGTTAGGTGGGTATTCAAAAAAAAGTACGCTGCGGCCATTGAAGAGATATGGATTAAGTGTCAAAATATAATCGGAGCTCGTCATTGAATTCTTATTACCATAAGTTCAGAGAGTCTCCCTTAAACGCTTAGCTTAATTTCACAGAGGATTTGTGTAAGATTCGAGTTATATGATAGAATGAAAAAGATATGAACTATGTGATCTGATTTTTCATCTTTTTATTATTATTATTTTTTTTGGTATTTAATGTGTACTTTTACTTTAAAGTGTTGAAGAAACACTTTAAAAAAAAAATTGTTATCGTTTTCCATTATTATTTTAATTTTTAGTGTTATTTCAGTTTGGCTTGGAATTGATAAGTATATTACATTTTAAATTTTAAAGCTTAGTTCGCGTAACGAAAAATTCAAGATACGAAAGCCACCCCGATAGGATTAATTTCGTATGTCTAGGTACCACTGTATATGAGATTATGTGACATTATAGTTTATAATACATGTACTTGAAAATGGAATACGGATGAGTGTTAAAAACAACAACTCACAGATCAATTGAAACTCATTTTCCCAAAAAATAATAAAAAAAGTAAGGAAAAATACATAGAATCTCTAAAATTATTAAACAATAATTATTAATGACGGCTGTATTGTTAGTTCTAATGACATCTAGCGTAATCTAGACTATTCAAAAATTATCTCTTAATATTTAAGACACACATCTCTATTGTAAACTCTAATTTTATTTTTTAACAGATTTTGGTAGCATAGAAACGGATAGTAATGCACCTGAATATAATTTAGACTAATGCAGGGTTGGGTGGTGGCGCAACAAAAAAAATAACAACAACAGCAACAACGACCTAACACAAGATATCTGCTCAATGGGAGATGGCTAAACAACAACAACAACGACCTAACACAAGATATCTGCTCAATGGGAGATGGCATAACAACAACAACAACCACCTAACACAAGATATCTGCTCAATGGGAGGTGTTACAACAACAGAAAAAACAACAAAAAACAACAACAACCACCTAACACAAGATATCTGCTCAATGGGAGGTGTTACAACAACAGAAAAAACAACAAAAAACAACAACAACCACCTAGCGCAAGATATCAGTTCAAGAATTCAAACTGTTTAACACGTGTGAGCCTTGCATGATTTGCAACCTATGTCATTGTTATACCGCATACAGGATTCTGAATTCATAAATTATCCAAGAGCTTTATAACAAAGTTGTTTGGATATAGAAAATTCCAGCCCCTCCCTTAGATGAACTCCATTTAAACTCAACTTGTCAGGAGTTATTTTGACAGGCTTTTGTTGATGTAGCTTGCACTTCATCTTCAACGCTCTCATCCATGACCGTAACGCCCCGCCCCCCCCACACACGTCTGTAGGTGAGCTGAAACAGGGTATTCACTAGGCGCGGACAAATACAGTTTCAGAAATAAGCAACAGTTGTGCGTCTCAATAAAGTGATTTCAATGTCGTATAGTATCGTCAGTAGAGTGGATGTTAAGAGCGTTTCTGTTACCATTTCAGCGTCTAGTAAGTAAATATTTTATTTTACTGTTTCTACTTTAAAAATATGAGGATGAAGTATAAGAAGAGACTTCGAAGTAAATTGTTTCTGATATCCCAAAACATTGGGGAAAAAAAGAACTGAACTGTTAATTGAAATTCCTCCGGTAACTCCAGTTTTGCTTGTCGATCAACTTAAGAACTTCCCTGAGATTCAATTGGGCAATCTTAAGAATTAATTAGTTTTGAGTAAAATCAAAAGCCACTAATTAAATTATGAAGTTCATGTGTGTAAAAAAAATAATAATTAGACTTTTGTTTTAATTTTTTTTTTTAAATGCGTGTGTGTGTCCGGGGGGGGGGATGTAGAGCAATATTATTAGTAAAAAAATACATGAAAAAGGTAAAGATGCATTATTTAAAAAAAAAAACCACGATATTCTGATCAAATGCATATAAATTATCAAGTCATCTTTCATTTGTGTTATTTGAGGAACATCAGATCCAACCCAAAGCATACATCTTCACGTATTCTCAAGTTCTAGTATTTGTAGTTCTTCTCATTTCTCTCCTGGTCTGGTCTCTTAGCCCAATACGAATCACAGTATTACGCAGTATTACGCAGCGTCCTTAATATGCTTTCTTGCTATTTTCCTGTGCGACATTTACTGCATGGGACTAAAAGTCTTCTGACACACTATTCTAAATCATATTTAATGAAGTGTTATAAACTGTACAGTGCTACAATCTAATACCTCCAGACGAGATCCGTCCGTAGTTAGACACAATTTGGTTATGTATAAAAGAAGTTATATACACATATATATTATTATTTAATTTTCATTTTCTAATAAAAAAATCCATAACCTATTTAACAGCTAAAACTTAGTTGATAAGCAAGAGGCCATACCATCTTAACTCCGGTTGTATACAAACCTTGCTGGCACCCATTATATTATTTAAATAACTAAAATATTCCCACATCGTTATCTTCTCCACACGATCATGTTCTCTACACCATCATGTTCTCCACAACATCATGTTCTCCACACCATCATGTTATTCACACCATCATGTTCTTCACACCATCATGTTCT
>MUZC01000299.1:53814-75240 GCA_002072015.1 Radix auricularia | reverse complement strand
TGTGTAGCATTTCTGTCACAAATCAGTGCACCCTGGTCATCTGTATGTGTAGCACTTCTGTCACAAATCAGTGCACCCTAGTCATCTGTATGTGTAGCATTTCTGTCACAAATCAGTGCACCCTTGTCATCTGTATGTGTAGCATTTCTGTCACAAATGAGTGCACCCTAGTCATCTGTCTGTGTAGCATTTCTGTCACAAATCAGTGCACCCTAGTCATCTGTCTGTGTAGCATTTCTGTCACAAATCAGTGCACCCTAGTCATCTGTCTGTGTAGCACTTCTGTCACAAATCAGTGCACCCTAGTCATCTGTCTGTGTAGCATTTCTGTCACAAATCAGTGCACTCAAGCCGTCTATGGAGCATTTCTGTCACAAATCAGTGCACTCAAGCCGTCTATGAAGCATTTCTGTCACAAATTAGTTCATTCAAGCCGTCTATGTAGCATTTCTGTCACAAATCAGTGCACTCAAGCCGTCTATGAAGCATTTCTGTCACAAATCAGTGCACTCAAGCCATCTATGAAGCATTTCTGTCACAAATCAGTGCACTCAAGCCGTCTATGAAGCATTTCTGTCACAAATCAGTGCACTCAAGCCATCTATGTAGCATTTCTGTCACAAATCAGTGCACTCAAGCCGTCTATGAAGCATTTCTGTCACAAATCAGTGCACTCAAGCCGTCTATGAAGCATTTCTGTCACAAATCAGTGCACTCGAGCCATCTATGAAATATTTATGTCACAAATCAGTGCACTCAAGCCGTCAATGAAGCATATCTGTCACAAATCAGGGCACTGAATTTTCGCAAGCTATTCAGGTAGCATCTTAGTTGACAATCAGTGTCTCATTGACACTGTCTATCCGTGTAGCATCTGTGTCTTTTATCAGTGTAGCTGTAGTGTCGTCGTACGCCATAGGGTGGCCGCAGAGTCGCTCCAGCCACACCACGTGATCAATTCCCGCGGACGGCGCTCCAATCGGAAGATTGATGGGGGAGAGGTCAAAGGACAACCAGAAATTCCCGTCCATTTCCTCTGGGCTGTCCGAAGGGCAGTGACTGGGCCCTAAGTTCAAATTTGGGCCGGCCTCCTAGCCGAGTGCACTCCCGTTGAAAAGCTGATCATCAAACTCTTCTCTAAGCTTCGTGGAATCCTTTGTAATGAGTGACGTCATTGTCTTCGTGGTGATTCCCCTTACAATTACGCTGCATTAGAACTCCGTTTCTTCACGGTCACCAACCAATCAGCTGTGAAAAAATTGAAAGTTAAAACAAAATCATTAAAGATATTCACGGATATAATAGTACCATTTAACAATACATGTGCCCCATCGGAATCTACAAGCTTCTTGAAGCAAGCCCCCTCACCGGAATAGTCATAAACCTTGGGTAAAATCAATGTCAATAAAAGATTTCTAATGCCATATAGAGCAAAGTTGCGTTTCTTAGGGTGTTAAATTATCTCTCTTAGATCCACTATCTCCTGCACCATCTTAAAATCAGCCTGATATCCTTAATCGCTTTTCTGTGGAGCGATCCGGACGTTTTGCGGTGATTAAAAATCATTTTTTACCCTTCCATCTAAACCCGTTTTTTTCATTCATCTCTATTTTCAATATGTGTGTGTGTGGGGGGGGGGGAGGGCGGCGACGATTTTTTCCACGTTTTTATCCCCAAATCACACGGTTCATGTTTGGGCACCTCCACTCCTTGGTCACATCACACCCTCTCCCCTACCCCCCCCACCAAATCTCATGTCTTCGCGTCCGGTGTCTCGCCCGTGTAATCTTTCCACTTAGGGATAAGGCACGTCTCCCAGGCCCTGGCTGTACTACTTCAAACAGTCCCTCACACACAACGGCACTCAGCCAATACCGAGGACACGGTGACTCACATGACTTTTTTTTTTCTTTTTCAGTCTGGAACTTCAGAATCGTCTATTTAACATTTTAAAAAAATTCTGAGTTACGAATTTATAACACTTTCATTACGTTTATTTGTTAAAAGTATTGAATTGTGGCTTTACAATGCGATATTTGAAAGCAGAACTTCCATACGTTTTGCTCTTAGATAGCAAGTTTGTGAAGTTTTTTTTTAAAGCACAACCTGGCGCATGGCCTGGCCAAGTGTACAATCAGAATTTGACTTAAGGTACAGTGAAAAATCGTCTTTATGTGGCTGATGTGCTTAGGTTAGAAGTAGTCTATTTGTAAATACAATTCACCAAAGCGAGTATGCAAACCAGCATGACGAATGACTCTCGCCAGGGTCGACCAATCAGTTTTTGGTTTTGCAAGCGTAGGTGGTGGAGAGAAGGGCAATAATGGTTTTTGCCTTCACCTGCGTTGTTTCTTCACATAGTACCATGTAATGTGTAGTGTAGTGGTTATCCCCCCCCCCCCACCTTACACGCGGTAGGTCATGGGCTCAAGTCCCAACAGAAACATTATCTTTTAATTTGTTTAAAATGTGTTTGTGTCCGTTGTTTTCAAATATTTTGGCGAACTTATCTGACCCTCGCTAGGATCGGCCAATCACAGTTTATTAATTGCCAAGCTAGGGTGGTGAAGGGTGGTAGGGAGCTCGATAATGGCAGTGTGGATGTATCAAGACCAACAAAGGGTCGGTGGTTCCCCAACAGACGTTTACTCACTTCATTATGATATCTCCGATCTGCAGTTTGTGTCCGTTTCGTCCCCCCTCTTCTTTGAACTATGCATGAGCAAGTCTATGGAGTATGCTAGGCCTAGGGTCGTATCTAGTTAATAAAAAAAAGTGTAACCTGAGTTTATGTAAACCTGCAGCAAGACTTTCACTACACTGTGTTTTGTATTTCTAAGGCGTAAAGTACACGGCTGTGTTCTTGTTGATTAATGGTCTATGTTTTCTGTTGCCCGGCTAAACTCTCATTTTATGTTGTCTTGCTTAACTCTCAGGTTTGCTAAACTCTCAGTTTTATGTCGTCTCGCTAAACTCTCAGTTCTCTGTTGTCTGGCTAAACTCGCATTTTCTGTTGTCTTGCGTAACTCTCATCTTTCTGTTGTCTGGCTAAACTCTAATTTTTCTGTTGTCTTGCTTAACTCTCACCTTTATGTTGTCTTGCTAAACTCTCATTTTCTGTTGTCTGGCTAAACTCTCATTTTCTGTTGTCTGGCTAAACTCCCATCTTTCTGTTCTCTAGCCAAACTCTCAGTTTTTTGTTGTCTGGCTAAACTCTCAGTTTTCTGTTGTCTTACCAAACTCTCAGTTTCTGTTCTCTAGCTAAACTCTCAGTTTTCTGTTGTCTGACTAAACTCTCAGTTTTCTGTTGTCTGACTAAAGTCTCAGTTTTCTGTTGTCTGAATAAACTCTCAGTTTTCTGTTGTCTGGCTAAACTCTCAGTTTTCTGTTGTCTGACTAAAGTCTCAGTTTTCTGTTGTCTGACTAAAGTCTCAGTTTTCTGTTGTCTGACTAAACTCTCAGTTTTCTGTTGTCTTGCTTAACTCTCACCTTTATGTTGTCTTGCTAAACTCTCATTTTCTGTTGTCTGGCTAAACTCTCATTTTCTGTTGTCTGGCTAAACTCCCATCTTTCTGTTGTCTGGCTAAACTCTCAGTTTTTTGTTGTCTGGCTAAACTCTCAGTTTTCTGTTGTCTTACCAAACTCTCAGTTTCTGTTCTCTAGCCAAACTCTCAGTTTTTTGTTGTCTGGCTAAACTCTCAGTTTTCTGTTGTCTTACCAAACTCTCAGTTTCTGTTCTCTAGCTAAACTCTCAGTTTTCTGTTGTCTGACTAAAGTCTCAGTTTTCTGTTGTCTGACTAAAGTCTCAGTTTTCTGTTGTCTGACTAAACTCTCAGTTTTCTGTTGTCTGGCTAAACTCTCAGTTTTCTGTTGTCTGGCTAAACTCTTAGTTTTCTGTTGTCTGGCTAAACTCTTAGTTTTCTCTATTGTTTATCGCAAACAAGCGTAATCTTCAAAAAACTATTAAAAAATCGTTTTGTTTCGTGATCGTTAAATTTCATCTTTATTCACAGAAGCTCGTCAAGTCATTTTTGCTGAAATAAGCTAAGTGTTTGTTCATGTCTGTTCGAGATGATATTTAAAGATCCATAGATCTTAGGGATGATGGAAATGGATGGGTATGGAATTTGTGGTAATGGTGCGGTCCCTGTCAAGTGGCAACAGATGGATATCGCAGGTACGAGAAAGTGGGAAAGTTTTCATATAAGAATGTCTTAAGCGCCCATCAGTTGTCTCCACTTGAACAGGTGCCAAGATGCGATGTTGTTCATTGTCAGGGAAATCACGGTGACTTCTCGCCCCGGGCTTTGGTGTAAATGTTACCAACAAAAACAAACAAACAAAAAAAAAAAAAACGTTGATTTGACGCCTTGTGTTTCGAGAAAAGTAAAAGTACAAAGAGTCGACTTTAGCAGGAAAACATACGTTTTTATGTTGTGAGACAAAATCATCTTTGCTTCACATTGTCATGGCCTCTTCCGCCGTAAACCTGATATCTACACGCGTGACCTACCTGTTAGATGCATTCAGGGGTAAAATAAACAGTAGCGTAGGAAAGATGGAGCCTAAGGCAACCTTGTGTTGTAAGAGTATTCAGGTCATGCTCTCTCAAACCAAAAAGCACTACAGCTTCCCCCAAAAAATGTCTTTATCCCATGTGAGCCCTGCAAGAATATTAACAGTGTAACTTACTACACAACTGGGTCCACTGTTTAAATTAAAGTTTGCATAACTGAAACATTAAGGAGTTATTTCTTTCAATTTTGAGTAAAAACACATTTACTATAAAAAGTTTATGTATTTTTTAATTTAAAATCGATGTCATAAACATATACCCCGATGACCATT
Source organism: Radix auricularia (assembly GCA_002072015.1). NCBI lineage: Eukaryota > Metazoa > Mollusca > Gastropoda > Lymnaeidae > Radix > Radix auricularia. The sequence continues at coordinate 70,392 of MUZC01000299.1, read as the reverse complement.
GCAAATCTATATACAACCATGTCAATTAAAAAGAAAATATAAAAATACATTGACAAAATGGCATCAAAGTAATCATCCATTTACTTAAAATAAACCACCAAGATTAAACTTCATTAATTTAATTACTTCACTGCAACAAGTAATCGACTTATTGAAACAAATACCCTCGAACACTAGCCTCACAAACCGTGGACTCAATAAATTCATGGCTCCCAAACAACTGACTCACTAATACCAGTGACCATAAACCACTGAATCAATTTAAACCACTGCCGCAAACCAGTAACTCTATGAAATCAGGGCGACAAACACTTGACTCATTGATACGAACGGCACATGAGCGCAGGCAGAAAAAGTTCGAATCATTCACCGAATGCTTTAAGTTCTCAACCTTACAGTGTTCAGAGTATGCAAAAAAAAAAAAAAAGAAGACCAAGAGAAGGAGTTGAGCTAATGTAAAATCGGTAAATGGAAGTATTAGACTGACAGGCAACCCCGCTCATGGGACTTGGGTTGGGCAATACGGTGAGGAGCTTACAATACGCTGGAACGGAAACTTGAGGGAGGCAGGGAGAGTGTGAGTGAGTGAATGAATCATTGAGTGAGAGGCAGAGGAGGGAGTGAGAGTGAGAGGGAGGCAGGGAGAGTGTGAGTGAGTGAATGAATCATTGAGTGAGAGACAGAGGAGGGAATGAGAGACAGAGGGAGGCAGAGAGAGAGAGAGAGAGAGAGAAGAAGTAGAAGGAGAAGTAGAGGAAGATACGAACTTAATTAAAAATTCCCTTCATCTCAGATTTTTAAAACTTCTTTGTCCCCCCCCCCCCACCTCGAAAGAACTATTGAAATTGTTTTTAGAAAGTTTAAAACATTGCACTTTTGTCGTTAGAGTGGACCAGAGAACTGTTCCACAAACGGCTAATGAAAATGGCGGTAGACTACTCTGGCTAAAGTCGGTCTTAACTAGTATTATATTGAACGACTTTGACAAAGGTCATTAGTATCAGGCATATGAAGTATCTTTTAAGACCCCAAACATGACATCCATGTCCTACATTTCCCCACACACAAATTTAACATGATAACCAAATGATTGACTGGTTTAATCACTCTCTCATTTATAAATTACAATGTTAATTAATTTTGGTTTGGCTTACGATACCTGCTGTCAGACATACCTTAAATTAATATGTAAACCTAAGAATAAATACTAAAATGCCAATAAGATACCATGACAAAGATTCAATCTTTATCTCACTTCTTACACCGTTGAGTCTGCAGATAAGAGGTTGCGAACCGATGGATGCGAGAGAAAGAGTCCATTCCCCTCCAAATCGGATTGTATTGCCGGATTATTAGCTTACTTCTTGTTTATGTCTTCGGACGAGCGTGGACGTCAGCCGCTGCCATTTTCTCGCCCATCCACCCCCCCCCCAATCCCGCTTAGTGATGAGTCAACCTTAGTGGGGCTTAAAGAACATTTTAATTATTAGAGAATTGGAAACTTTAAATTTCAATCCTTGGTTGACTTTCGGGATGATCTTCATGTTTTCAAAATTGCCCACCTTATATCTTATTTTACTAAAACTGTATGTCGATAATTTTAGAACCACTGCTGGCAAAGAAATGTGGAGCATTATTTGAGGATTTGGTGTAAAGAGATTACAGAAGATTTGAGAGTTGAGTTAAATTAAACAAAAAAAAACACAAATAGCCTTTGCGTTATAAATGTATTATTTCTAAGAACCAATCACACGCGCGACATCCCTTAGCTGCTCTGGTTCAGACGTATGTAAGGCTGTTTCCATTTCGTAGATGGCTCTTGGCATTTATCTACAATTTTTAGCGCATTTTCGAGAAGTCGAATGCGCTATTGCACCCGTTTTGTCCGTCCGTCCGTCCGTCCGTCATCACCCTTGATCTCAGCATCCATAAGTCCTAGACCCATAAGGTATATATGTTTTTTGTATGTCCTGACCTGCCATTTGTGCATCAACACTCAGTTACTCGATCCGTTAAAAAACCCCGTTAAAACTACCAAAAAATATTTCGAATCGAGAGGTAACACTAGCGCAGGGAACGGCCGCCATTGCCGGAAGTCGAATGCATAATCCTTCAGGCATTGAAGAGTGGTGCGAAAGGGTGCAAAAGAATTAGTTGTTTTTTTTTAGTTGACGTCATTAGAATATGTGTAAAAGTTTAGAGAGTTTTACGTCATCATTTGTGGTGACTTGTAGTTAGATTAAAGAGAAAATAATTTTTTTTAAAATGTAAAGAAATGACTTTTAAATAAAAAAATGTCAGGTATATTCATTACACAAGAAAATTCATAAAAATATGTCTAAAATCTAAACACAATTACTGATAACTACATAATGCTGATATCTAACATGAGTACTGATACATAATACGAAAATGCGCTAACACGTCCTGAATTCCAATAGGGACCAGGCTTAACATGATTTTTTTTATTAAGAAATATTTCCTTGACTTAACATGGCTTTAAAACCATTGCTAATAAACAAAGTCAGTCTATGTGGCATCTTAAGATGTTCAATTTTTTGCACCTGGGGAGGATGAAAAAAAAAAAGCATTTATAAAACTGAGTTTTCGAGCAAACTGCTTTCGGAACAGATATCAATTCCTTTGGAAGACTCACAGACCATGATATGTATCATGTACTTGGTGTGGATTGTAGGTCAAAGGTCGTGTTCGTGTGCCTCCAACATGTATGTGCATACACGGGGATTTAAGTCACCGGAATATTCAGCCACCAGGGCATTTAATCACTGGGGAAATTTTTCAAGGAGATATACTTTGTCAACGGCAACGTTATGTCACAATTAACGGGGATATTTAATTTAGTTACCAACTAAATTAGTAAACGGGACAATAGGCCACAGTGCTTGAAGTTGTAAGGTTATCTTTTTGTGTGTCCCATAACCTCGTGGTCGTAAGGGGTTCTAATGTTTCCGTTAGAACTTTCTCGTGGCTTTGTAGAACTTGGCGGCGCCCATCTCCTCTCTAGGTCAGCGGAGGACCTTTTTTTTTTTTTTAAGTGATTGTCATTCATCAGCATATTAATTGTAGCTTTAACGTGGGCTTGATCCCACGCCCCTCAGCTTGTGAGGTGAGCACACTATCAACTTCACTAAATTAGCAACCAGGGCATGTGATCACCGATCTCTTTGTAGCTACGTCATTTTATAACTGGCCTATTCTAATCAGAGACAAAACTGATAATCAAAAGTTATGATTTGGTGGGTATTAGAACAATGATTAACATTTAAAATATAAAATATTCTTGAAAATGTTTATACTAAGACTTTTTTTAAAAAACCCAAACAAATATAATCACTAAAAAGGCCATCGTTAAATTTGTGGTCATTCCATATGTCTATTTAGTGAGTAGGCTAAAGCCACGAGTTAGATTATTTCCACACAAATTGTACTCGTGGGCCAAGAAGACGTGCGGTCAAGAAATGTATATATGCTTTGGTCATTCATTGTAACATACGGCCCTTTTAGGAGTTTTCATGTGCATATTTTTGGAATAATTTAAAAGTTAAACATGGCAAAACTTGCATTCCGGAGAAATATCGATTCCAATCAAATATCGATTCCAATCAAAGCAAAGAGTTTTTATCAGTTGCAGTTTGGAAAGGGGGAATCTAACTGTTTAGTAGCTTATTTTATCAAGGGTGGTTTTGGGGAGTGGCGTAAAGAAAAAACATCCATTTTATTAAATTTCTTTTAAAAATACAATATCCAGTATAATCCACGAATCCATCTTGAAGATGTCCTGACATTAAAACAAAAGCAACAACGGATTAAAAATATTTCTTTAATGAATTTTCACGTTTTAGTTTAAAAATATGAATGTTTTTAAAGACTTCTTCTTCTACATATTCTTTTGGCTTGAGACTTAGTCCCTTAAGGCCTTGGCTAATACCTGGGCAACTTGCTTCATCGGCTGAGCACTGCCATATTTTATTATTACCACGTTTTTATTAACTTTTTGTCTTTTTGTCTGTCCGCAAAATTTCCGATTTTTGAACGTAAAACTAAACCACATCTAATGGTCCTAGAGATCTCAATATTTTACCACAGATCCTAGGATGACAATGTCTTGTATCAAAATTTCAGATCGATCTGATGTACCATAATTAAATTAATGCATTTTTAAAGTGTATCTCTATATAGCATAATATGCGTTCGTCTGCTGTTGTAGACATTCACGCGCCCCGAAGTTCATCTCGTTGTCACGCCCCCATGTTATTAAAAAAGGTTCAAGTACATTGATTTCATATGACTAAAACGTGGGGCGGGTGCTTCAATAGCCTATTCTAATTTAGAAAACACCACAAAGATAGGTGCTTGGTATAAAAATTAAATATTTATAATTCAAAAGGCAAAAGAGAGATCTATAAGCGAGAGAATGAGTGAACTGCATACATACAACCTCACAAGCGCAAGTCCCACGTTTATAGTCAAAATAAATCAATGTACTAGAACTTATTTTCTTCTTTTTAGCCCACTTATAAAAACGTGGTTTTTTAAAATCTTTTTTATCTCTATTTTTATTAGACTAAATATGTTTATAACGCATTTTGTTTAATAAAAATTCCACATATATATAATCATTTACTGAAATGTACTGAAATGACCAAGGGGGAAAAGGACAACCGTGAAATGAGAGGAGGCAATGGACTGTGCTGAATGGCTCAGGGGAAAATGAACAACGGTGAAATGAGCCGGAAGCAAGTGGACTGTGTAGTCAATCGTCATAAAACTAGAAGTAATATCACATTACTTTTTATCAGATAATAGGGCTACACAGCCATTGATAGCGTGTAAAATAAAAAAAAAAAGAGAGAGAAAGAGGCTGGACCATAAAGACATAAGAAAGCGTGACTTGATTAGAATAAAATTGACAATGGTTGAGTGAGATTGAAAAGGGAGGAAGAAAAAAAGAAGAAAGAAAGAGTAGACAGACAGATTGATAGAAAGGATGAAAGAAAGATAGATAGATAGATAGATAGATAGATAGATAGATAGATAGATAGATAGATAGATAGATAGATAGATAGATGGATGGATGGATGGATGGATGGATGGATGGATGGATGGATGGATGGATGGATGGATGGATGGATGGATAGATAGATAGATAGTAGATAGATAGATAGATAGATAGATAGATAGATAGATAGTTAGATAGATAGTGAGAGAGAGGAGATGGGGTTGCGAGGGGGCAGAGAGAGAGAGAGAGAGAGAGAGAGAGAAAGAGAAAGAGAGTTTTAACATTGTCTGATTTTTCATCGGTGACGAACACTAGACTCGTGCTGAACTGTGTTTCTCTTAGACGGTTCATAACGATTCTATCGTAGAGGCAGCTGTGTTTAGACATGGGAGACGCCACAGAAACCAATACGCGCTGCACTCAATCTCCCCACTTTTTTACACAAGAAGAAAAACAACACACTTGCCTCTGAATGACGGGGCCCAGGTAAAGCCACTTCATCAAACTTTTGCATGCCATGATGACATTGGGCTATAGTAACTGCTAAATCGTGACGTGGAGGTATGCATACCATCTTGACAACGGTGCCGACTTCGACACAACATGGGTCATCATTAGCACCTCTCTTTCCAGGACAGATTCTAAGCTCTGTAACTACAAGTAATCGGGGCCTGGATAAGGTTAGATGCAAATCTATAGGTAAAAGCAGCAGTTTCGTTAACACAATTGATACTGGGTTATACTGTAAGGAGTCTGTACGAACTGACCTGAAATAAGATGCAGAGACTCCAGAAAGTTATATAACACACCGAAGCGAGCTGTGAATTGCGTAAGTCAGATGAGAAAGTCAGACAACATCAAAGCCGCTCTTGAAATTCTCCACTGACTGAGCGAATACACCACAAAATTCTGTCGTCAACTTATGCTTGTTTGGATGAACGAGCAGCTGATTATTTGAAAAGGAATTTATTTCAAAGTATATATGTCTAAATTGGGCTGAGATTTCCTTAGAAGTACTTTCTGGAAGTTCCCACAGTGGAAGAACACGCGAAGAAGTACTTTAGCGTGCTTTTTAGAATTAGCTGCGACAAATATAGGTAAGTTCTTCCAAAATAAGTGATAGTTTGATTTAAGGCTTTGTAAAAAATCTAAAGGAAAATGTTGGGGAGTCGGCTTACGAGTGGGACATAGGTGAATACTACATGCACATTGGTGTCATTATCGCACATCATTAAGGTCCTTGTCTACATTCTACAAGATTTGACTTCTCTGGCAGAAACTACAAAATATTAATTAACATCTGCTTTTTCGTTATTTATTCATTTTATTTATTTGTGTAAATGCTTTAATAAACTGCTGTACAAATTTTGTTTTCAACTACGAATTTTAATGTACGCGCTTTTGCCACTGTTTACCAAAGCAACAACAACAAAAAATACCGTTAACTCTTGGGTCAGCTTTCTAACGGGTAATTAATTTTTACAGATTAGAGCGCAAGCAGCTTGTTAGAATTTCATGGACAGTTAGCACTGTAGAAACAACATCAACGTCATTATCAAATAATCATTTAAATAAATAATGATTTATTTTTTTACCCAAACGGATTTATTTTTGCATGATGCTTTGATATTTATGGTAAAAAAATAAGAAAAAAGGAGAATAATCTTTTATCTTAATAATATCTCGGATTCATCGGTTGCCAGTAATCTTTCATCATTAAAATTCATAGGTTGCCAGTAATCTTTCATCATTAAAATTCATAGGTTGCCAGTAATCTTTCATCATTACAATTCATAGGTTGCCAGTAATCGTTCATCATTACAATTCATCGGTTGCCAGTGATCTTTCATCATTACAATTCATAGGCTGCAATTATCCTTTCATCCTTTCAATTAATTGATTGACAGTAATTTTTTAACATTGCTATTCACATGTTGCTAGTATCCTTTCATCATTACTATTCACTAAAGCCTCATCAAATAATAAAGAAATTTTGGAGGTTTCCTTTGGCCCTTTGATATGTAGAATCCTCAGAATGCTTTCAAATGTTTTCTATGTTTCCAGCTTGACGCCTGGTGGGAGTATCGTCACGCTTCTGAAAGTTTTTTGGTAATTGCTCCTGTCAGCTATTAAAATTTCTGGATCTAAATGAAATAACTAACTTTTTTTTTCTTCTAATCGTTGTTGACATTAATTATTTGAAACAAATACGTCAACAGCCCGTTTTTCATGAATATCTCACTGTCTAAATTAAATCTCATGTGAATTTTGCACTTGAAATCACACCATCATCATGTTAAAGAGATGAGGTGGAATATTATTTCCTCGGCTGAAATCAGTTTTTTAATAAAAGCAGCTTAAAGTGTTTCTAAGAATTGTTTTGGTAAAATAAAAAATGTGCAAGTATAAACTGCAATATAAAGTACATTCCTTTTAAAGTAAACAATAAACCGTGGTGCAACGCTTCGCACAAATTTAACCATCCAAAAATGGGTTTAGACCAGTAGTTCCAAAACATTTTGACCCATAGACCCCTTTTATAGTTAAAACTTGCCCACAGACCCCGAAGTGAAAAAGTTGCAAAAATGCATAGTAAAAAAAAAAAATCAAATCCAAAAAAGCAACATTTTGATAAAGGATTACTTATTGAAATTATAACTTTTGTTTAAAATAAAATTTAAAACAATTAACGACTTGCTTGATTATGTTTTCAGTTTATGATAGTATTTATGTGCTGCTAAATGTTTGTCATTAGCAACGGAAAATCCACAGAGCACTGAATCAATGTTCTACCAAACAGGAACACTGGAGAGCAGTCTATAACTTCTGTCCGAGAACCCATAATGCTGGATCTAAAATTTGGAGCTGTTTGTGTAGCCAGATTTTGTGGTATCCTTGTTCAACCAGTGGTTTAAGATCCTCATTTGTGGATATTTCAATAAGCAGCTCCTGTAATAGTATGGATTTATCTGTATTTTGAAACGCGATGGTAGTCCACCTTTATTAGAACAATCGCCTCCAATCTTCATCTGCGCTCTTTTGTTATGGGCTTTTTTTTTACGGGTCACCGTCACGAAATTAGTCGGTAAGTAGCACTAAAACAGCAATTGAAAGAACAACATTACAAAAAGTGTCGCGTTTACAGTGGCGTCACTAGATGGTGCGAGGGGTGCGGACCGCACCGGGTGACACTATCGCAAGGGGTGACAACCAAAATGTAAAATTCTGTATGTTCCCGTTAATTGGCACTGGAAAATTTATATGGATTAAGTCGTGAGGGGTGACGTCATGAGCTACCACCCCATGTGATACCAAACCTAATGACGCATCTGCTCCAGATTAGTTTGCCAGTAAATATACAACATAAAACAAAGACAATTTGTTATTAGCTCACATTTTTGTTTGGGGAAATATCTCAAGTTTGGAATGTGATATTACATATAGATAGTTTATTTTTAAAAAATAATTTTTTAATGCAATTTCCATTGAGAATTGTGTTTATAGATTCAAAATGTCTGGCCAGTCTTTTCGAGCTTTGAACAGTAACTCCTCCTGAACCATACCAGATAGAGGGTTCGGGTCTTTTGCGAATATGTTATGGAGGTCTCAATGATGTGCATGGGCAAAATATTACCGAAAAGATTTACTGGACTTTCTTTAATTGGAAAAAAAAACACTGAAGAAATATCAGTATTTTTTTAACTTCACGCCAACCAGAACATCTATCGGGTTGAAACAAACGTCAAACAATAGCTAATAATATTTAGAACGGAGTTGGGGAAGGAATTTTTGAAAAAAGCACTTTTCACTCGACTCCCGTAATTTTAGCAGCAATTTGTAGCTACCAATTATTTTGTTTAGTTTCAAATGTATCGATTTGAGATGACTTTTAACGTAATGATAGTTAATGGGGTTTTCCCCCTTTGTGAATGCTTATGTTAGATCGTTGTGTGGTGCGCAATATAATGACACATTCTTGGTGTGATGTAGCGGGAGGGGATATGAAGTCGTATTTTGTTTAGTTTCAGAAATACTTATTTGAATCGACTTTTAATGTAAGTTAGAATGATTTCCCCTAAATAAAAAAAAATCGGAAATTCTTTGTTGGTACACTCTTTTAAACACTCATTCGAGTTTTTATTACTTATTTGTTAAAAACCGATAGGTTTGTGCACTGAAATCATGATGCCAGACGTATTGCTTCATGATGTAGCATGGGATAATACATGCTTGCAGGCCCTTCCAAAGGATAATGTTACAACTATTCCACCCGCTGCTCCCTGTGTTGGGGATTCCCTGATTGCTATGGCGACTTGTCCCATCTGCCGATTGTACATGAGCGACCGGGCCTTGATTCGGCGTGTCAACTCTGGCAGTCCAGGCAGGCGCCGAGATGATCGCGTGCACACGAGAAAGATCGGGATTTCCCAAGTGGTTGGCGGTAAAACGTAGATGTGGGTTCCGATGTGTGGGTAGTGACCGTTTGGGGGGGTGGGGGGGTGGGAGTGTTCTGGAAGAATGGAAGGGGGACAACGAGAATTGAAAGAAGGAAGCATATACTGGGGACAGGATTGAATGACGAAATGATTAGTTTTGGCTGGTTCATGGAAAGTACTGACTAGAGGTTAAGGAAAATACATTTTTAGTGAAAATACAGCGGGAAATAGAGAGAACTAAAGAGAGATACAGAGAGAAGTAGAGAGGAGAAATAAGTAAAAGAACGAGGAGAGACTTATCGATAAACAATGAGAAAATATAAATATGTTGATAAATTGAGTGACAGAGGAGACATATATGTACATTTGATGGGCTGGGGAGAAAATATCGTAAGAAAGGTAATTGAGAGAAAAACTGTGAGAGTAAAAATATGACATGGCAAGGTGAAGATGAAGAGTGATATAACTGGAGAAAGAAAGAGAGAGAGAGAGAGAAATAGAGAGACAAAAAGAGAGAGAAATAGAGAGAGAGAAAGAGTGAGAAATAGAGAGAGAAATAGAGAGAGAGAGAGAGAGAGAGAAAAGAGAGAGAAAAGAGAGAAAGAGAATTGAATAGGGTGAAAAAGTAACACAACGGCTGAGGTGGTGTCTTCCAGAGTCAAATGTTCTGACAAGACCAAAGGGAAAAGATGGAGATAAGAACGAAGACAAACTGAAGTAAGTTCGTTTGATTTGTTTATATAAGATTGTTATTAAAGTCAGTTATTAAATTAAGTTTTACAAAAAAGGTAACATTGAATCTCATAAATACATTGACAAAAGGGTTAGCGATGAATTCCACGCACGTCGCACATAAAAATAATTTTCTTTTAATTGGTATAATTAGCTTTTGATTGTTTGTTTACACTCTACAAATGATTGAAGTAAAATTACTTTTGTTGTAATAAGTTAAATTCATATTTGTTGGCTTGAAATTAAATTTATTTGCAAAAATGAAATGGGCACAATTTAGAGTTATTAGCATTGAGAACCATGAGCGGGACTTAAAAACCCAAATGTTGAAGCGATGGGCAAACAGCACATATTGTGTTTTATGCATTTTCACTCTTCAACACGACAATCCTTTAAATTAAAAAAAAACAAAAATGATTTATGCTTACCTCTAGATGAGGGATAGGAATAACTGCTACATATGTCTGATTATTCGAGCTCAAGCTAGAGACAACCTGACACACTCTACTTGACACCTTCGTCATCTTGGTTAAAACGAAGTATGTCGACCGTGACGTCACCGTCATTACCGGCCATCTTTGGTGTTATGGCACGTGCTTTAAAAGGCTAAAATTAAAATTCTTTAGCTATACCTTACCCAAACCCTAAAACCCTCATTTTCCCGAAAATTCTAAAGCTATACCTAACCCGAACTCTAAAGCCCTTCCATTTGTGAAAATCCATTTAGAATTTATAGAACTCTCTTTTCCAGCAACCGGTAGCGTCGTGACGTCACGGTCGACATACTTCGATTCAGCCGTCATCTTGGGCGATTAATGGTTGAAATCGGCGATGACGCTTCATTATCTCATAACCTTTCTTTACTGAGAATAAAAGCACAGCCAATGACGTCAATAAACAAGGTTAAGACAACAGTCCAATATCCATGGCTATTTATCTCTCCCTCCAACCTCCCACCCAACTCAAAAAAAAAAAAAAAAAAAAAAGAAACAATAAAAACCCCTTTTAATAAGAGTCGTCCAGAAGCCACCTCGTCATAAGCCCAGATAAGAACTGAAGATAACCCGTCGGCCCCTTGTCAGCGGTGTGACAAAGATCTGGGGTGTGTTGTCCTTTCTTATGCCACTGCCCCACATATTCCATTCCCATATTTGCAGCTCGTTTATCTTTCTCTGTGTCGTGCAACACTCTTCTTACTCGTCCAACTAGTTCTCTCGTCAACGCGTATCCCTTCATAGTTCCTCTTTTTTCTTCTCTTACCTTAATCTCATGGATTGTTTTTCCTTCTTAGTCTGAGAGTTTTCCCTTCCATGTGTTTTTTTTTCTGAGTTGTGTAACGGCGGTCTTGATTAGAAGGGAGAGAAATTCATAGCAAAAAAACAAGGATCTTGTCAAGGGAAGACGTTAAAGGGTGCTAACAAGTAAAGTCGTCATGGGGCACTAGAAAGTAAAGACGTCATGGGGCACTAGGAAGTAAAGCCGTCATGGGGCACTAGGAAGTAAAGACGTCATGGGGCACTAAGACATAAAGACGTCTTGGGGCACTAAGAAGAAAAGACGTCATGGAGCACAGCAAATAAAGACGTCATGAGGCACTAAGAAGTAAAGACCGTATGGGGCACAGCAAGTAAAGACGTCATGGGGCACTAAGAAGTAAAGTCGTCATGGGGCACAGCAAGTAAAGTCGTCATGGGGCACTAGAAAGTAAAGACGTCATGGGGCACTAGGAAGTAAAGACGTCATGGGGCACTAGGAAGTAAAGACGTCATGGGGCACTAAGACATAAAGACGTCTTGGGGCACTAAGAAGTAAAGACGTCATGGAGCACAGCAAATAAAGACGTCATGAGGCACTAAGAAGTAAAGACCGTATGGGGCACAGCAAGTAAAGACGTCATGGGGCACTAAGAAGTAAAGACGTCATGGGGCACAGCAAGTAAAGACTTCATGGGGCACTAAGAAGTAAAGACCTCATGGGGCACAGCAAGTACAGACGTCATGGGGCACTAAAAAGTAAAGACGTCATGGGGCAAAGCAAGTAAAGACGTCATGGGGCACAGCAAGTAAAGACGTCATGGGGCACTAAGAAGTAAAGACGTCATGGGGCACAGCAAGTAAAGACGTCATGGGGCACAGCAAGTAAAGACGTCATGGGGCATTAAGGAGTGAAGACGTCATGGGGCACAGCAAGTAAAGACGTCATGGGGCACTAAGAAGTAAAGACGTCATGGAGCACAGCAAGTAAAGACGTCATGGGGCACAGCAAGTAAAGACTTCATGGGGCACTAGGAAGTAAAGACGTCATGGGGCACTAGGAAGTAAAGACGTCATGGGGCACTAGGAAGTAAAGACGTCATGGGGCACTAAGATATAAAGACGTCTTGGGGCACTAGAAAGTAAAGACGTCATGGGGCACTAGGAAGTAAAGACGTCATGGGGCACTAGGAAGTAAAGACGTCATGGGGCACTAAGATATAAAGACGTCTTGGGGCACTAAGAAGTAAAGACGTCATGGGGCACAGCAAGTAAAGACTTCATGGGGCACTAAGAAGTAAAGACGTCATGGGGCACAGCAAGTAAAGACTTCATGGGGCACTAAGAAGTAAATACCTCATGGGGCACAGCAAGTAAAGACGTCATGGGGCACTAAGAAGTAAAGACGTCATGGGGCACAGCAAGTAAAGACGTCATGGGGCACAGCAAGTAAAGACGTCATGGGGCATTAAGGAGTGAAGACGTCATGGGGCGCAGCAAGTAAAGACGTCATGGGGCACTAGAAAGTAAAGACGTCATGAGGCACTAGGAAGTAAAGACGTCATGGGGCACTAGGAAGTAAAGACGTCATGGGGCACTAAGATATAAAGACGTCTTGGGGCACTAAGAAGTAAAGACGTCATGGGGCACAGCAAGTAAAGACGTCATGGGGCATTAAGAAGTGAAGACGCCATGGGGCACAGCAAGTAAAGACGTCATGGGGCACAGCAAGTAAAGACGTCATGGGGCACAGCAAGTAAAGACGTCATGGGGCACAGCAAGTAAAGGCGTCATGGGGCACAGCAAGTAAAGACGTCATGGGACACTAAGAAGTAAAGACGTCATGGGGCATTAAGAAGTGAAGACGTCATGGGGCACAGCAAGTAAAGACGTCATGGGGCACTAAGAAGTAAAGACTTCATGGGGCACAGCAAGTAAAGACGTCATGGGGCACAGCAAGTAAAGACGTCATGGGTCATTAAGAAGTGAAGACGTCATGGGTCACTTTGAAGTGATGACGTCAGGGGTAACTAACAAGTAAAGACATCACGGGTCACTAAGAAGTTAGTCATAGGTCACTAGACACTAACAAGTGATGACGTCATGGGTCACTAACAAGTAAAGACATCACTGGTCACTAAGAAGTTAGTCATAGGTCCTTAGACACTAACAAGTAAGGACGTCATGGGCCACAAGTGAGGACTACTTAAGTTTAATTTTTAATTTGCCCCAATGCCTCATCTTAATTAATTAATTAATTGACAAATTGTATTTATTAAAAAGTATATAATGTAAACTAAATCTTTTTGTGCCATAAGTTATAAGTTGCTTTTATCCATTTTATTCATTTATAATATTTAAATAAGATGTGAATAATTTCAATGATTTAGTCGCCACCTCCACCAGCCACACAATATGCCTCTCATTAATCGCATTAAAAAATCAATCATATTTTTAAAAAAAAAAAGCCTATATATCTGAGATATATTTACCTCATGGCAAACTGACCTCTAGCAAAAGTTGTGGACATACAAATATGTGACTGTACAGAAAAAAGTTGATCCCATAATTTTCTTTTAAGAGACAGACAGGAAGGAGAACTCAACATTGGCCGAGGTTGTAACCTCAAAACCACTGACGAACATGGCTAAGTTAAGCAAAGCCTGGTTTGTTTCTTTACACATATAAAGTATATCCAGGATATACAACTCAAAACGAGATTTACTGAGAGTGAATGATTACAAGTTCAATTCTGTGTAGAGAGTAGACAAACACAAGGCCTGTAGTGTTTCTTATGAAGGGATAGTTGGTACTTCATATTGATCATTCACACTTTCCATCATCTGTCCTAACAACATTTAAACCCATGATATACTTATGGTGGTGTCCAGGTGGGTTAAATACCAAATTTACTACGGCTGGGTCCTGGATAGTAAAATACCAAACTCATCAATAGTGTATTCTGGAGACCAAAACACCAAAACGTACTAATGGTCTTCCCAGAAGAGTTAGACACCAAACTTGCTGAATGTGTGTTTTGGTGAGTGAAAGAAAAAAAAGATTTCAACTATGTATTCCCAAGACTGGGTAGCGAAGTCAATAGTGCGCTCGTCTCACAAGCTGAGGGGCGTGGGTTCAAACTCACGAAAAGCCACTATAAAAATGTTGTGCAATGACTAACGCTTAGAAAGCCCTCCGCTGACCTGGAGAGGGATGGGCGCCGCCAGTGTCTATTAAGCCCGAGAATATTCTAATGGAAACATTAGAATCCTCTACGACCTCGATAAAAAGAGGTTATGGGACTAAAAAAAAAAAATTAAAAAAAATTCCCAAGACGCTTAGGGACAACCTTCGGCGCATGTTTCGGAGGTATGTTCAAGCCGAAGATATCACTGTCCGTCTTCCTTATCAGAAAGTCACAGTCACACTTTTGATGGTGAATCCTAGGTGTTGACATAAACTTACAATTTTCGGCCTTTGAAGCTAATACTCAATTTTACCGAATACAATAATCTGTAGAGGATTAAACTATTTTATGTGTGGTGGTTATGAAACCTGGTGTCTTTTCTTTAAAAGCCAAACCTGACAACGCTTTGTTTAAACGTCTACAAGTTCAATGCGATTTTCAGTTTGGTGACGTAGTTTCCAGGTAACGAACAAAACATTCAAAACATATTTTCCACTCAGGAACTGGAAACTTCTGAAACAAACTAGCACTTTCAATTTCGATAAAACAAGTTGTCGTTTTCTCTCAAGTAACACAGAGACAGGGGAAGACAACACAACAAAACACAAAGAGATACGCTGGCGTAATTCCTCCTGCCCATAGGCCTGCGGTGTAGCCATCTGGAAGACACTGCGGAGCCGTTGCTCTGAAAACAGTTTGGGCAAAGATCCTCCTAACAAAACTAGCAACGTCGTTGGCAGCCGTTTGGAAAGGGAAATAAAAGTTTTCAAAAACCAGTGACATCTCTGTTAATTTAAATAACGCTTGTAGAGTTGGGGCTGGATTATGTCACTGCTCCACACAATGGTTTGAGGGATTCTTTTGTTGAAAAGAACATGTCAAACCAAGAACTAACCGATGCAGTGACGTCATGTAGCATGTTTGCGTTGTAATTGTTTATATACAGGAGAAAAAAAACACAACAGTACGAGAATTATAAGCGAACGGGGAAAGATGGTTTAATTGAGCATTGAGAAAGGGCGAGTTTGCAACGTGGTGTAATCCAGGTGGACTAAAAAAACGGTGATGCTATAACAATTAAATTTGTATCTTTATAAATAATTCACGTAACACTCTCCGCTTTCTTGCGCCCCTGAAGATTCCACGCTTTGCTGGTGGACAAAGCAAAAATGAAGGAAGCAAAAGACCAAGTCCGAACGAAACGTCAGATGTATTTTAAGAGACGTGACCAAGCGCGCCGTGCCAGATAACTGATTTGATATGTTCAAAATGCAGTTTCGCTCCCTTTTGATTAACTCAATCTATAAGATACAAAAGAGTTTAGATGCTTGTGATAGTAAGGTCCTCTCTTCCTAGTTGTGCTTATACAAACGCTATATTTGTTTAGTCTAATTAATAGCATAGTACTATTATATAAAATTCAGTCTTGTAATTCTAAAACTAAAATTTCCTCGCCCTAATTTTAAAAAATTAATTTAATAGCAGTTGAACTTTTCTTTAAATGATAAACGTAGCTTATTTACACTGTAATGTCGTTACGTATTTAAGTTATGATATTTATGTTTTAAAATGATTATTATATGTACTTTTTAAATCATTTATATTATCTCTTGGTGTCTTCTTACTAAGGTGCCGAAAAAACTTTGGATCGATTTTAACCCACTTTCACGTAGGCTGGCGAGCTGAAATTTTGCAGGCAGACTTGTGCAAATGATAAAATGATCTATAAAAATTTCAGATCGATCAAATGTACTGTAATAAATTTAATGAATTTTTAGTTTATCTTTATTTATCTCTATGTATGTAACATGTTAATTTTTGTGCTAGAGTGTTGTATTGCTTATTATACTGAACAACCTTTCCTGTCGCGCAAGATATATATATATATATATATATATAAACATTTAAACCCATGATATACTTATGGTGGTGTCCAGGTGGGTTAAATAC
>MUZC01000299.1:3637-32221 GCA_002072015.1 Radix auricularia | reverse complement strand
CCCCCCCCCCCCCCCAAAAAAAAAAAAAACTTTGGAAAAAAAAATGAAAAAAAAAGAAACTCCCGAAAATTTCCACAAGGATTAATTTTATCATCAAGACATTAAGAGCTCTACGCCACGAATATTTCATTAGGTTATTGTAAAAAATACTTTGAGAAAAACTTCATATAGGACCAAGTTATGTGGGTCACGTTAGAAATAGCGCTCTTTCACCGATACAAACTGAGACAAAATGGGCCATATTTTAACCACATCCGGTGAATAAGAGGAAGTACAGATTGGGGGGGGGGGGGTTGAGGGGCGCAGCGGAAACAGTGTTTGTGTCTTACAGGCTCCCCATAGTAACATTCTAACAAGGGGAAGTAACTTTTGCGTAAGGGGTAAAAAATCGTCTTAAACGAAAGTTAAAACAAATCTTTACTAAAACTCATCGCTTCGATGTGGATCTTTTCACGCCGCTTCTAAAAATAGCGATCCCACGCATGTTCACAATTTACAAGACTCTTACCATTAATTTGATAATTACTTGAAACGAACTCTACGGTTTTGAGTAATCAGATTATTATTGAATGAGGTTATAGGGACATAATGTTTAAATCGAAAAAAACGTTGTTGGATCTTTTTGGATAGAGTATGTAATCTTGGTTCATGACGAGAAAGACTTGCCTACTCTGGGGGGAAGTGGGGCAGAGGGGAGCTCGAGCAGGAAGCGAAGTGTGAAAGAATAAGGACGTGGCGAAACAACATGTCTTATAGCCACTAATCTTATTTTATCTGATCTTATCTGTTACAGGCGCTCCTTCTATACAGAAGATTATTGCGTCCTACGTTTATCCGTGTTTGTGTCTTAGTCCTGCACTCTTATTAGAGTTTTAAATAATGATTAAGTGTTGACTTTCCTAGTTTCCGAATTCCGGATGGTAAGAAACAAAACGTGTATGTGTGTGTTCTTGCATACGGAATAAGAAAGGTGTTTTTTATTATTATGTCTATCTGAGGGTTGTATAAAGTTTACTCTGTGTTGTATTTCTAACAGATAATTAATTGCTTTATGTATAATTACTAATTTACTCTTGGTTCTTCTATCCTCTAGTGTTTCAAGGTTTAATGATTTAACTGATGATGATGTTGATTGTCATTCCTGCTCTGTTACGGGGTCGAGGGTAAGGCTCAGTAATAATCTGATGTGGAATGGTGTTTCATTATCAGTCGTGTTATTAAGGACTTTGTCGTCCTCCAAGGGAAAAAAAAATTGGTAGCGGTGGTGATATAACAAAGTGCGATGCAATTCAGATAGCAATGATAAACCACTTTCAGGAAATCAATAATAGTCGTTTCCACTACCACGAATGTGTTTAAAGAGGTTTTTTTTTAAAAAATGCCTTTCGTTTTGCCTCTTCAAAATTATGCTTCTTCACTATGGCACCCATGAGAAGATCGCCGTTAAGTTGGCGGTGGTCCAGCGGAGGGCAGGCAACACGCATCGCCGTCAACAAGTACAGAAACACAACAGTGTTGACAAGAAGCTGGAAACACTGAAAGTGACAACACTGGGAGTACGGCACAAATCATCGCGATTCTCAGCTTTAAAAAATATTAAAAAAAAAAAAAAAGTCTGGGATACTATTTCAACGTTAAATAGAAACCCATCATTCTTCCATAGACAGCAAAGACGTCATAAGAGGTTGCAAGTACTGCGGATTCCTATCAGAGTATCATGGAGTTGAACAAGCTTCCATAAGAGCATTTTAGGCTAAAAGACTTAACGCATTTGTGCCTACGATCTCCTTACTCTCTTCAAACCTCTTCAGTAGTTCTTGCCACAAGTCATCAGTAAAGTATCCTCTTTAATGCCAGAGCAACATCACAAACCACTTTAATGTGTATTAAATCATAATGATCTCAGAGATAAAGAAGAATACCAAACAGTGACTATTAAAAAAATATCCTCTGTAGTTCATTTTATTAATGCCCCATGTCCATTTGAGATTCATTTCCTTATGTCATCTGTTCCGATATTCGAATCTAACTCCCGGAATTGAATATTTCACAATCCACGAACACTCAAACACGCACACACTTAAGATCAACTCACATACATGTAGAGTTTTCAACCGCCTGTAGTGCGACAGTTATTACCCGACTCTTAGTTTTTTAATGAGGTTGTCCGGTTCACTGTCTAAGACCACGGAACTCTACTCTGCGGTAGTCCAGCTATTTTAAGACAATTCAAACGACTATGTGGGTGGCTGGGATGGTGATGTGGGTGGAGAATGGGGGGGGGGGTCAACCTTTGGTCTACATGCACACACAAATCCCACCACGACCAGCAGGGCTGGGTGAAAATCGGCTCAAAAACATCATACCGCAGAGGAAGAAAACAAAAACTCACGCCTTGAATGGGGGTTTGATGGTCTCTAGCCACGGGGAATGTCAAATGAGTCGAGGCTTCGGTTTTGGTTTCAAGGGGAACTTAACGATAATGCGGTCAACTATGTTGAGAATGATTTCGTCATGGACATTGTTGGTGCATTGTCATTTGGCGGGGGCAGAAGTGCTGTTGACGGCGATGATTTCGAACGTGAAGCAGAAACGTAAGGCCACAAGAGGAATTAGTCTGTTTCTCACTGGGTGCTTTCGTGAGAGTATTTTGTCTGCGTTATCTCTACTGTGTTATGTGCGTTTGTAAGCATGAGTTTAAACGTGTTTTTGAGTTAAGTCGCGCGTATATCATCAAATGTGCATATCTACATATATAATTCTCTTCATGGTTCACCCAGGCCAAACACCGAGCTGTCTTCCTGCCCCACCGACCAATCAGCTTGCAAGAAAAGGTAGTGTAAAGGTGGGGGGTCATCGAGACCAAAAATGCGTTCAATTGAGGTAAATTCCTTTGTTCTTTCAGAAGAACACAATAGCATGTATTTCCTTGTGTAGTGGTTATTACATTCACCTAACACGCGAAAGGTCGTAGGTTTAAGCCCCAGCTAAGACATTATTACTTTTTAAATTTTTAAATATGTTTGTTTTTTGCCAGTTCATTTCCCACTTTTTTCGCAACACGACATTGGCATAATGACTTCGTGCTCTCCGTTGTGCTCAGTGACAGAAAAGTAGTCACACACTCTCCTAAACAATTACTTTCATTAAATGTTACCCATCATTAAATCATTAGCGGCGTATGCTACGACGCGGGACGGCTAGAGCTAATAATTTGACAACAGTGCGACTGATGTAAATTAAGAGAACTATTAGCTATATAAGAATAGAACCTTATCATAATATTTACTCGAAGTATTTTATTTAAATTTATAAAAATGACCTGGAGCTTGTAAATGTATTACTTGTAACGCAATCAGGGGACGGTTTGTCGCGATATGGTATACAACCTATCGATGACGTCCCTGTTTGTATCAGGCTTGATTAGGTAACTAAGTGACCATAAAAACACACTATTATGCAAAATTACAGCTTCTTATAGTTCATTAAAAATATATGTGTGTGCTTGGTGTAAGTCCAAGTTTTTAATATAAAAGAAACTGCATTTTTTTCATATTTTTAAAGTTATTTTTCTAAATGTAAGGCGTTCCCTGGACTTGGAAAGATACATCAGCAGGGGCAAGAGAACCGTGGTACTAAATTATGAGAATTGTTGTTATGAATTTCACGATTTAAAAAATAAGGAAAGAAAGAAATGACAAAATGTCACGAAGCCGCTTCATTTAATTAATTTTTGAACTACAGTGGTACCTCGAGATAATATTGCTTCAAGATACGAAACTTACTAAAGAATGAAACCAAACTAGTTCAAACGTACAACATCGATAGTAACTTAATGCCTGCATCTCCCAAGCATATTTGTTTCCTGAAAACAAAGGTAAGAAAAAAATAGTTTGACCTTTGATCACAGAATTAAAAAGATTTATAAAAAGATTGATTCTCTCCCCTGTCAAGTGTAGGTAAAGAGACCAATAATGGATTATCGACCTTTGAATGGTTTGTCTTCGCCCGCAATGAAAGAACGGAGAGTGAAAAAAAAAAAGAATCTCAATTGATTTTTTTGACGTATACACTCGAGTAAATACCGAGTCACCCCCAAACAAGAACTGTTTTATTGTTAGATGCAGGCCATTCCGATGGCTTCACGTTTAGGTTTGTCTTTGGTGGATTCAAGCGGCATCGTCTTTATGCGAGTTGAGAAAAAAATGTGTTGCCGGTATCAGAAACCGTAAACGAGCAATCATCTTTTATATTTCGTTTGAAGACAGACAGACATCTTCAGGGGCAAAGATGCTTTTTTTTTTTCAATATTGTCATCGAAAAGATGAGATTTGTGGGTATTAATTGCGATCGTTAACATTTTATGTTTTGTAAATTTGTGAGTTTTTTTTCTGTTGAGACTGTACGTGATGTAGTGGTGTAAATACTTAAAGATGTCACATATTTTGTTTGACTCACATACTTAGCCGTTACAATAAGTAGTTGGGGGTCAACGTCGTAAAGATATAGCAGAAAGTTATTTTTTGGTTCTGTTTCCTCTTAGATAATCGAAATAGTGCGGGGGTGTTCGCCGTTGCTTGGTGCTAGGATCTTTATAAAGTCATTAAACTAATAGAGTTTGGTCTTCATTTATGTTTAGATGTAAGGGTGTTTTTTTATGAGACATTTGATTGCTATCATGTCACTGGTTTAAAACTAGAATAATGACCTAGAGGTGAAGGTGAAAGCTCAGAAATTCATTAAGAAAACAATTAAAAACCCTTTTTAATAATAAGTATGTTGGTAGCTAGCAGCTATTGTTATTAGCAACAAGACATTTCGAAATAAAGCATCTCGCAGCATTTGACGTTACTCAAAAGTAATTGTAATAATACTATTAAAAATAGTATTAACCAGTAACAATCATTTTAAGTTTAAAAAAAGTATAACTAAAATTACTCAATCACTTTAAATGACTTTTTTTTAAATGTAAGGATTCTAAAAATCTCAAATAACATTACTATACCTATCTCTCGTTACTACATACTTTGTTGAATCAACCGAATGCCCAATGCTCTTATAGCACACGGAGAAGTTTCCCAGCTTTATTAAAGCTGGACAATCCACCATTAACCAGAAGTTCCATCTGTCTCCTTGGCCGGCTTACTCTCGATTGTCCCAAGGTCCTTTGGTCAAGCTGGCAACAGGCGGGCTTTTACGAGGATCATAAAACTATCATGGCGAGTGTTGATCCTGATGTCAGAACCAGCAATAATCTGAAATTTCTTTGACCGACAAACATAGCGTATCCGCATCGATATGTCTAATACAATTATAATTTGAATATTTAAAACTAATGTATATTTCTCGTTAGCTTTTCTTTATGTTAATGGTGTTGAGCCCAGTCCCCTGGGTGGCGTACCGCGCTATTGAAATTATCATCTGATTATTACTATAATAATAACAATCATAATTATTATTGTCAGGAGCGGACCAAGATTGCATGGGGTCCATGGCTGTGATTCCACATGGGGCCTGGTCCAACCTCCTTTATTATACAATATAACACGTTCGGGGCCTTTAAATCATTGGGGACCCCTGGCTTGGGTCCAATCAGCAGCCCTCGTAATCCGTCATAGATTATTGTTATTGCTATTAGTATTAATTTTATGATATTTCTCCTCCAATTCAAAAGAGCTTATCTATAGACACAATATTTTTTTTTTAAAAAAGGGTATTAAACATCAGAGTGCACTGAGAATGTTCTAGAGCTTATCTATAGACACAATATTTTTTTTTTTAAAAAGGGTATTAAACATCAGAGTGCACTGAGAATGTTCTAGAGCTTATCTATAGACACAATATTTTTTTTTAAAAAAGGGTATTAAACATCAGAGTGCACTGAGAATGTTCTAGAGCTTATCTATAGACACAATATTTTTTTTTTTTTAAAGGGTATTAAACATCAGAGTGCACTGAGAATGTTCTACAGCTTGGACAAAAGTAGTGTTTTTTAATTTAAAAAAAAATATTTATCAAGTTATCATTTTCAGTTGGAGATATCTTTCACAAAGTTAAAACAAAAAATCATTGCTACAACACAAATATCAGACAGATTAAAAACAAATTGACACATAATTTCAAACCTGTCTCTCAAAAGACTCTAAATAGAATTAAAGAGGTGCCAGCGAAAGTACATTAAATTTGCCACTTTAAAAATAGTGAAAACATCTCTAAATTTTAATACATGAAATGACATGGTTGAGATCAAAATGGAAATAATTTTTCAAGATTTAATATGCCAAGTACAAACATGATCAGAAATCAGAAAATGGTGTTTATTTTTCATTTATTTTGGAGAAATCTGATGGAAAGTTGCACTTTACTCCTCGAGGTGCACGTGACTTCCGTTTCTAAACAAAACCTATGCAAGGTGGTGATAACTACCTCGGCACACGACTTCCGTTTCTAAACAAAACCTATACAAAGTGGTGATAACTACCTCGGCACGTGACTTCCGTTTCTAAACAAAACCTATACAAGGTGGTGATAACTACCTCGGCACGTGACTTCCGTTTCTAAACAAAACCTATACAAGGTGGTGATAACTACCTCGGCACGTTGCCTCCGTTTTTAGTTTCATTTCCAGCAGACATCAGTTCAATCGAAATCTTATTTCTGCTTTTGTCAAAGAACTGGAACATGGATTTTTAATCCAAGATCTAGGACTAGTTGCTTCATCATAAATGAGTCAGAAATTTTCCGATTGGAACAAGGTTGGTAAATAAATGAACACGTAATAACAATGAGATAATCCCGTGCAAGGTTCTCAAAAAAGGTTCGTCGTAAAAATAAGCTTTTATTTTAATAACATTAGTCCATTTCCATGTAATATAGTGTTAAAAGTAACAATAGATGGTCAGCTTGTTTTAAAGGAAAAATTTAAAAATTAACATTGCTGATGAAACACATTTTTGGGGAATTTGGTTCCAAAACCGTAACAACGCTTATGATTCGGGACGAATATTGCGAAACAATCTTTAGAGTGATTCCGTTATAAGGAGCCAAAATTTTAAAATAAATTTGTCCCCTTTAAGCTTCTTATGTTTTTATTTGACACAGATGCAACGTGTTTTTTTCTTAGCATTTAACTTCTCTGAGTAAAGGTACTTACAAAAGTCTTACAAAATAAAATTTAAAAATTCGTAAACAATTTTTCTGCTTACAATTTTTCTAAAACATTGAATGATTGATGGTTGACAAAGTTAGTGCTCTTTAAAAATATATTTTAAAAAATTATCTAAAAAATGGTCTTTTATTTTCATGCATGAGACTTTATAAAAAAATTGCAACGCCGCTTTTTTGTTGTATTGTAAACGGTACAGTCTTAGTGTTTGCGGTTCAACGCTACAATAACGAATTAGTTATTATAGTGTCGAGATCCTAATTATGGACCATTTCTCGTTGACAAATCACTAAGTCCATCGTCATGAAAACATTACATGAATTATTCTCAAGGAAACAAAAACACATTTTTTCCCCTACAGAAATCCGTTAAAAATATTTGTTTCCCACGCACATAACTTTTGTTGGGCTAAGTTTAGAAACTGAAAGTGCTCCGCCACGGAAACACGAATGAGGTTATCTTTTCATGGTTACAGCCTCTCGCCGATAGAGGGCGAGGTGGGGTGGGAGGGGGAGGAAACAATAGGCGAATGCATGCATTGATGAATAAGGCGGAAAACAATCGCATTATCGCAAAGTGCGCTAACAAAAATTTTTTTTTTAACCTGTCATTTTTCATGTGATTTCATCGTCTTGCCACAACTGAAAAATTAAGACACCATTAATAACATGCTACACCATTGATAACATGCTACACCATTAATAACATGCTACACCATTGATAATATGCTACACCATTAATAACATGCTACACCATTGATAACATACTACACCATTAATAACATGCTACACCATTGATAACATGCTACACCATTAATAACATGCTACACCATTGATAACATGCTACACCATTAATAACATGCTACACCATTGATAACTTGCTATACCATTAATAACATGCTACACCATTGATAACATGCTACACCGTTAATAACATGCTACACCATTAATAACATGCTACACCATTAATAACATGCTACACCATTAATAACTTGCTACACCATTAATAACATGCTACACCATTAATAACATGCTACACCATTAATAACTTGCTACACCATTAATAACTTGCTACACCATTGATACCATGCTACACCATTGATTTCACGAATTTGTCAATGTCGATGGGGAAAACAATTTTAAGTATCCAAGATAATTTTTAAAAAATTTTAAAAAAGGAAAATATATTTAAAAAATCTGGATCTGCGATGCTGTTATAATTAACGCGATGACAATAAGATCATTAAAACTCTTTTTTTTTAAAGGGCCAGGCAATAGGCACCGAGGGGGGGGGGGGCTACAGTTGTGTGCATACAATTCGGACTTCTATTGCGTTGTTTCCATTTATTACATTTGTTTACACTCAGTCGCTGAGGAGGTATCCACAGACATTAATGGCGGGTCTCTATTAATAGAACATTCGTGTAATCAGTTTGAACGAGTAGGTGAAATGTAAATCAACGACTTGCTATTTTGTGTGGACCTCTCTCATCAGATCTTTGGTAGGTCTAAGTACATCTGACACAGATTAGTTTAAATCACCAACACAAACTACATTTATCTGCACTATTATACACAATACTTTGTGCAAACGTCTGCAAACGTATGCCGAAAGAATTTAATTTTAATAATTCCTGCTCACTAAATTTTAGCCTCACGTAATATTAAGGTGTGACTTGTTCCTGCGAAATGGGACACACCCCTCTTTTCATAGTGATACTTTCTGATGTTTAGACCTTTCCATTCTAACAAATATGATATTGGGTATAATTACGGACGTCTTAAAACTCACATTGGAATTAAAAAAAAAAAAACAACTTCAGCAAACAGCGCATATACGTATAGATACCTAGAGTTCACACTAAAAGAGATTATTGTAATTAAATATGTAGATATACAAAATTATTCCAAAGTTGATTTTAAAAAATTCAGGTTTAACTTAATGATCCCTTTTATTACCAAGCTATTTTTAACATCAACCATAAAATTTAAGATAGTGTTACACCATTTCACAATTAGCATCACACCTGTATAACAGTTTTTTTTATTTTTGTACCCTTTCTTTAGAGTCTTCCAGCTCAGTCGTAGACTGTTAAGGCCATATCACAAGTAAAGCATTAAACATTCTTATTCTTAATTATGCCGTATCTACCATGTTGTTTGTTCTGAATAGCTCTGTTAGGGACACATCATTGATTAGGGGAACCTCAAGTCTTTATGTCTTTATGTATACTACTGGTGTACAATTGCTTTTTTTTATAGACAGCTGTTTTGGTGTATTTTAGCTCTGTTATAGTTATGAAACTGTTTAGTCGTATATTAGTCAGATAACTTTAAAACTTAATACATACCGTCTTTTTGAAACTATGCCATACTTTAGGCAAACCCTTTCGTAGCAAACGCAACCACTTTTCATGATTTGGCGCACGGCTGTCCATTAAAGGGGCAGCATCAATTTGTTGCCCTTTCGTGCTTCATTCCCCTGATATTGTCCATGTCTAATCCTTATCAGCCACTGAATATGTAAACATGTAAATGTTGTAAACGCCGCTTCTATGAATCTCATTTCCGGAAATCCCAAACCAGATGTTTAACCTTTCTCTGCAGAACCCCCCCCCCCAGCCCCCTCCCAAACCTGTTTCCTAAAACAAATTTGGTGGTGGTAATAATTTATGAATTGTGAGATTATACCACAGCCGCGTCGTAAAGAATGATTAATTCAAGGTAATAACACCGAGGCTAAACACAAGTCAAGCGCCTTTCAGGGGCTGGCATGTCTTGGCTGCTAAATCGGGATAAAACCGTGGTACTCTTAGCTGAACTTAAATATTCAAATACTCAAGGCAATCTCGTTATAGATTGCACGTCTCGCGGGATTGTACTCTTTATGTGTGTGTGTGTGTGTGTGTGTGTGTGTGAGTGTGGGTGGGTGTGTGTGTGTGTTTGTGTGGGTGTGGGTGTGTCTGTGTGTGTGTGTAAAGGGAATAAACTCTATTTTATGATAAGTTCTTTATTTATTATAAAATGGGGGTGGGGGTGGAGTATACAATATTGTGTCTTTCTACTTGAAATTAATATAATCATTGCAGGTGTATCTTATCTTATCTTATCTTATCTTATGTTATCTGTTACAGACGCTCCTTCTATACAGAATGTTATTGCTTTTACGCTTATCTTTGATTTGTGACTAGTCCTGCATTCTTATTAGAGTTTCGAATGTTGATAAAGTATTGGATTTTCTTGTTTCTTCGGGAAACCCATTCCACGCCCGAATTCCAGACGGGAAAAAAGAAAATTTATATGTTTTTCTTCTTGGTGTTATTATTCTTATGTCTATCTGAGGGTTGTAAAAAGTTATAGGTGTGTTGTTTTTCTAAATTAGAATTAATTGCTTTATGTATAATTACAACTATATTCTTTGTTTTTCTATCCTCTAGTGTTTCAAGGTTTAATGATTTAACTAATGGTGTTATTTTTGTCAGTTCTGAATATTCTCCAGTATTGAATCTGGCAGCTTTTTTTTTGAATTTGTTCTAGTTTATCGATGTTTTGGTGGATGGGTCCCGTACAGAAGATGAATATTCTAGTACAGGTCTCACAAATGTAAGGTAACATTTTAGCTTTATATCTCTATTACATTTGTAAAAGGTCTTTTTTATAAAGCCTAAGGTTTTGTTTGATTTTTTATTAACTTCATTATAATTCCATGATAGTTTCTTATTTATTATTACTCCTAAGTATTTTGCATCTTTAGTTTGCATTAGTTCTTTACCATGAGTGTTGTTTTCAAAAAAAAATTGTTTCTTTTCCTTTGTTACTCCTAACAGTTGACATTTTTCTTGGTGGAAGACATACGCCAGTTAGTTTTCCATTTTATCAATTCATACAAGTCCTTTTGTGAACTTTTGCTATTTTGTTCTGATTTAATTGTTCTATATATTATACAATCATCAACAAATAACTAGGGCTGTTATCGATTATTTAAATTTAATAGTTAACTTTTAAAAAATTGATAGTTTTGATTAAAGCTAAAAATAAGATGTATGACGCCATCAAACTGAAAATTTCAAGAGAAGTAACAAAAACACGCAATTGACATTTTTTAAATAAAATATAAGTAGTTCAATATAATGTCAACGAATTTAAATTTTGTTATTGTTAATTTTAAGTAAAAACAATGTTTAATTTTATTTATATTATTATCCTTATAAAAACAGCTTATTTTAAAGTTAACAATTATAAAATCTTTTTTTTTTCAATGGAGAAGTTTGTACTTAAAAAAGCAAACTATTGTTAATTATGAATGATAAATTATTTATCAATAAATCGTTAAGTTGTTTAAAACATTTTCTTACACTTTAATCGCTATTTTATCGATTAATATAATTTTAATCGATAATTTTTTTTTACTGATTAATCGAGAAATTAATAGATAATTTCCGCAGCCCTACAAATAACCTAACTTTTTTTCCGGTTGAGATGTCGGGTAAATCATTTATATAAATTAAAAAGAGTTAGTGACCTTGTTGAACTCCTGAGATGCAGGAAGAGTCGCTAATGTATTTTAAACGTTCGATAATATTTGATTTGCCATATCAGCGTATGAAAATATGAACTTATAAAAAGCTTCATTTTTTTAATAAATGACTCTGTGAAAGTTCGAGTATGAAATTAATGGTTGCTAATTCATTATCCACCCGAAGGGCGGTCAACTGTAAACGGGCTTTTTATTTGCCAGTAAATTTGACCAACATATTCAGTGATATTAATTCTTCTAACGCTTACGTCTGTGAGTTTAAAGTTTTTATTAGCACATCTCTTTTAATGATGCAATTTTACAGTAAAAATACAATTTTAGCGACTTTCTACTTCATAACCAATTGAAAATACTTGGAATATGAGAGACAAATTGGTGTATACCTCATTCAAGATAAATGTTTAAATACTTAATGGGGGTCTAGTTTCTACATTTTTGGTGAGGAACGAGACCCTACCGAGCGTTTAGACAAGAATTTCCCGTAAATCAATGATAAATCCTAACTCGATTAACGGGATACTAATTTAACCAAATCAATGGAGACTTAATTTTCCATGTGTTGTTAATCGAAGTGGATAATAACTTTAAGATTTTGTTTATAATTTTCATTTTATTTGTATTAAATATTTTTTAAAAAAATAAACTTCTTCTCCAGTTTGCAGATTATCAATATTTAATGCAGTTAAAATGAAAATTATATAAAAATTATAAAATTCTTAAATTTATGAATACATGCATATACCAAAGTTGTTTTTTTAAAAAAATATATAAACTTCTTCTACAATTTGGAGATTATCTACTTTGGTATATGCCTGATTAGCATGTTGTCAAAATGTAACAAATGTTTCCAGTAAGGTCTGTTGATCAATATGTATAATGACAAACTCGTGTGTAAAGTTACACACCGTTCATTTTTTGTCCAAACGTTTGCACTCCACAAACACAGTTACTATATAATGCTTATCCCCAATTTGTTGTGCGGTAATCCTTGTAAGCTTCTGGGCACCGTTCACATGTCTTCGCGGCCGCGGTGCCACGCAGCGTAAAGGGAGGTGAATGCAAACGCTGATCAAGTACAAGCAAGTATTTTATGTCTCAGTTATTTTTTAAATGACGCACTTTTACCCTTCACGGACTGAATTTGGCCGAAAATGTTTCTACTTTTGTATGAACATACCGACATCGGACGTTAAGAGATCTCTGATATAAAAAAAACAAAAACAAAAAAAAAACAATGTTCATCTCACTTCTTAGTTAGCATTTGTCAGAGGTAAATGACTTATGTAAACCTTTTTTTATTATGATTACTTTGTTGATGCAAGTTATAGTGCGTTTAGTTGTCTCTAGCTGAACTAATGTATTTGCTGTAAGTCTTTTCAACGGTGAAAGGAAAAACAGCTTCGTGATTACAAATTGAGGAAAATTTCAAATATTGTGTTGTGCACTTAATTTTCTCATCGTTGTTTTTAAAAAGTCTGAATAATTATTGACACTCTTAGACCCATCAATTAGTCACTCTTTAGTACAACAATAAAAATTTGGAGACTCAATAAAAGTTATAAAACAAAAAATTGCTTAGCAAATTATGAAAAATTGATATTTAAAAAAAAAATTATTATTTGAAAAAAATAATGATAGGAATACTTGAGAATTGAAATATCTTTACATGATTTACGGCAAAAATACAAAATCCGGTTTAAATAATGTGTAAATTTGAAGATAACATGAAATGAAATTATTTTGTCAAGAAAACTCATGGTTTAAGCTTAATGTGAGTTCTCTCCACTTCGCCTTTCTTTATTAGACGACTCAAGTTTCCTTTAAAAAACATGATAGTGGGAATTTTAAAAAAAACATAGCAAACATGAGAACCATATTTTTGTACATAAAATACTATCAAAATTGTTCAAGTAATTCCAAGCCACAAGACGGGATAGTAGCCCAATAACATCTCGAGGAATTGATCTAATTTTTTTTTTCTAATAAAAAAACCATCGCGCGTCTAAGAACTCGATATTCCCAACTACACTTTTTTATATCTTTATCGGATATTAAATTTTTATTTTTCATGTTAAAAACTGTGGTTCCATGGGATTATTTGATGAGAACGCCCCGGGGAATGCAAGGAGATTAGAAGGAAAAAAATGGAATTAAAATTTAATAATAAATAAATAAAAAGGACTTTTAGTTGGTTTTGTGAATGAATGTAACTTTTACCCAATACACATAAAACTAAAATTACAGATAGATAGATAGATAGATAGATAGATAGATAGATAGATAGATAGATAGATAGATAGATAGATAGATGGGTAGATGGATGGGTGGATGGGTGGATGGGTAGATGGATGGGTGGATGGGTAGATGGATGGGTGGGTGGATGAGTGGATGGATGGATGGGTGGATGGATGGGTGGATGGATGGATAGATAGATATATAAACAGATATATAAAGAGATAGATAGACAGACAGACAGAAACCAGCCAGCCAGACAGACAGACAGACAGATATATATAGAGAGAGATGGATAAGAAAAAATACGACCTTACATTGGGGCATATGTCTAGGCCGTCATAGTTTTATTCTCAGGTTTTTAAACTATTTTTAATTCTACTTTCACGAAGTGTTTACCTAACACCGTTAAAAACTGTATCCCCGCTGATTAACCTTACATTGTATGTTCAGACGTAGCCTTGATCAGCTCATGTCGAATGTAGTGACGTCACGAAATCATCGGGACCATTTGAAGTCTCTCCCAGACGTCGCCACTGGCTGTTTTCTTAAAGAATAGAAAGTTGAGAAAAGAAGAAGAATATGAAACCAAAGAAACCCCACACAAACATCGACACATACGCACGCACATACAAGCACATCCAACGACACACATGCACGCACATACAAGCACATCCAACGACACACATGCACGCACATACAAGCACATCCAACGACACACATGCACGCACATACAAGCACATCCAACGACACACATGCACGCACATACAAGCACATCCACTCGGCGCTTATTGCCTCAACAGATGATCCAATCATGACGGAGACCAATTTCTCCGTCCCGTGGGACCGTTCCAAGGAGGATTCATTTGACATGTCAACCTCTAAGTGACGGGGCGGGCAGTGGACAGCTGTTCATAAAGACGTCTGATTCGGGGTGCTCCTGCAAAGTTTTAGTGTCGGTCGAGGGAACGCTTCCTTCGCTGCCGTTGTTGGGCATCGGCGGAATCGTTTCTACCGAAGAGATATTTCTCTCTTGGCTCGGGATTTTATGGATACAATCTTACGCTGTCGTTTCGGGCGGTCATTTTGTATAATGAGAATATTTCGCACTACACCTTTGCCCGGATTCTCAGAGTTAGAAATGTAACCTTATTGATTTTAAGGGTCTTCAATGTTGCTCAACATCTTTTGAGTCCTAGAAGCTACTAAATCAAAATTATAAATGAAACTAAAGAAACTAGTTATATTACTTAAAAATAAATAAACTCACGCGCTGAAATAGTAAAGATTTTTCTAAAATCTTTTTAAAATAAAAAATTTAAACATTCATATATAAAATTCGTTTCACAATATGAATTCTATTCTACTGGAATATGATGAAATGAATATTAAACCTTACCATGAATGAGAAAATTATTCGATCATTTATCGTCTTTGTTAACCTACATTCTCGTTAAATAAGCATTCGTTTTGATCCAACCGTTCGAACATCTAAATTTTGTTACAATGGCTCCGCTCGACCCTGCAGCCATTAAAACACAACTATTCCAATCTTCACATCTTTACCCATTTCCCGGCCAACCACTCAGTTTCTCCTCTTGTCTTTCTGTCTATGCCTGTGATCCGTTCACGTGCGTTGTTAAACACGCGGCTTTGTCCCTCTTTTGAAGTCCAACTCTGATTGCATCGTCTTTTAAGTTTTAACTCAATTCTTTGAGATTTCGTTTCTCTTTAACTGCACCGGTTTTGTTTTTTTTAAGAAATAAAAAAATACAATAAAACTCTTCGTAATCCAAAGCTTTTTGTTGTGGTAAGCTCGTGCATCAAGACGCTGAATGGCTGGTCGAGATAACAAGACTTACCCCCCCCCCCCATAAAAATATNCACCCCCGAACGTAATTGGCTCAAACCAAAATTATGATTTCGATTCTTGCGGCCTTTCAGATGCGTATAATCTCATTATGTAATGTAATAGTCGTATCTTTTGGGTCTTGACGGAGAACGTATATGACATATAACAGAAACCACCTGTGTATTTTAACAACATCGACACGGTACGTCACAGTATGCAAAAACAAGTTTTAAGCGTAAAACCCTCAAACATAAATTAAAAATTCATGAAACACTTATGAATTACTATTACAAATCAGATTAAGCAACTTTACAATTAATTTATTGTAATCTTAATTTTTTAAAATTTATTTGTGAGCTATTTGTTTCATATTTAAACCATAAAGCTCGTAATAAAATTGTCCTATAACACGTACCAACACTTCGAAGGGTGAAATAAACATGGAACTTTCCAAAGTATTAGTTGTATTTCCACTATTTAGTTAATGGTTATAATTTTGTGGTTTTAAAAAAATTGTGGCTGTAGTTAATTGTTATGTCCTAATTACAAAAATCTATATAAGTAACAGTTTTTTTAAGGACGTAAAAAATGTAGTAATAGGAAGCCATGAGAGAAATGATAATTTGTCGTCCATTCATGTATAGTCATCAAATTCTGTTCCTTGAAATGGAAAAGAACGACAACTCATCATTTTAAGCGCCATCATCTCCCTCCCCCCTCTTGACCCCCAATAATGGCCATTACTTTCATGTATTCCGTTGCTTATCTGAGCTGATCGATTGTGTCTGTATTGTAACGTCTTGATTTGATGCACTGCTACTTTAGTTACGTATTTGACGATCAAAGAAAGGGGCTTGTGAGGCCTAAGGAGACATAGGAACGGTTGTTACAAAACTTCTACAGCTATCAGGAAGAAAGGCAAGAACTGAAAATAACTTCAAAGCACTTACAATTCATGCTGTTGAAATTAAAATTTTAAAAAAGCTAATGAAAACTCAGCAATTACTTAACTAAATCTTTTCTATTCTCTCTCAGAAAGAGGAAGACTTTCTTTTTTTAAATTTAAAAAAAAAAATCAATTATAAGAATCGAGAATGTAAAAAAGTACAACAATTTTTTTAACATTTAAATTCTATCAAGCTACGTTTTCTGTTTTGTATAGAGCATACATTTGCATTTGCAATAGGAAAACTTAAAGCACAAAAAAAACAAAAAAAAAAAAACAAAAAAACCAAGCAAACGAAACAACTCCACTCCACCCCTACCAGCAAGGTTTTGAGATTCAGTAGAACATATCTAATGTTAGTTGAATTATTTTTTGTTATGTTATATAAAGTATTACTAGTGTTGCGGGTACACACTAAAGTTGTTGTTTTTTTTAATCGAAAAAATAAAAGAATTAAAAAAAAAAAACAGACCTGCCAACCTGCCAAGAAAACAAAATCCGTAAAGTGATCCACGCGCGGGGTTGTGGCACCCAGGGCGCTGGTTTAAGAGCTACACACTAATCAAGTAATAAAGTTACCTCCTCCATTATCTTTTAAGAGTGTACAGAACACCACAGAGTATGAGAAAAACATTACCAGAAATGTTAACATTGCAAACAGATATATACATAGCAGTAACATCCAGTTTTTAAACGTTTTAACAGAGGCTGCTGAGAGTTTAGTCTTCCAGCATCTCCCTAGTTGCCTTTTTGAACTTGTCAAACATTTATGTGATCTATTGAAGTTAGCTTTGAGAATGATTTCAATTACATAGTACAATCAATTGTTAGTTAGAAAGAGCATTAGTGTCAGCTTCATGCTTGTACTTGTTTCATTGTAATTTATCTACTAACATTTTTAGGAGGCTGGCTTAAAAAAAATAGCCATTGGCAAGATACTTATTTCTTCCAATAAGAAACGTGGTAAATAAAAAAAAAAGTCAATTTAAGAACTGAAACTAAGTTGATGATTCTTACTACAAAGTATTTGGTAATATAAATGTCGATTCACTACTTTAGTTTGCTAATTATTATTTAGTTTCATGTTGTAATTTTTTGCGTTAAAATATGTTTACTGTTATCACTGAAGCCACTACTTTCAATAGTTAATTGGGTCTGGCACAGATGCAAAATGTTTTGCCACAGCGTGATGACCAAATAAATTATTGTTTCTACCGAATACTGATACTGTTTCGAAGACGTAGATTGACGTTTTATAACTTATTTGTTATGGTTTGACTAGTCTTAGTACTATTAATATTACTCTCAAACTCAATGACTGGAAGCAGTTCTCTTTAAAAATGTATCCGCTTAATTTATAGAAAGTGACAGTAGAGCTGAATTATTAGCGCATTTTCGAGATGTCGAAATCGCTATTGCACCCGTTTTGTCCGTCCGTCCGTCCGTCCGTCATCACCCTTGATCACAGCATCCATAAGTCCTAGACCCATGATGTATATATGTTTTTTGTATGCCCTGACCTGCCATTTGTGCATCAACACTCAGTTACTCGATCCGTTTAAAAACCCCGTTAAAACTACCAAAAAATATTTCGAATCGAGAGGTAACACTAGCGCAGGGAACGGCCGCCATTGCCGGAAGTCGAATACTCAATTCTTCAAGCATTGAAGAGTGGTGCGAAAGGGTGCAAAAGAATTAGTTGGTTTTTTTTAGTTGACGTCATTAGCATATG
Organism: Radix auricularia; assembly: GCA_002072015.1. Taxonomy (NCBI): domain Eukaryota; kingdom Metazoa; phylum Mollusca; class Gastropoda; family Lymnaeidae; genus Radix; species Radix auricularia. The sequence continues at coordinate 13,758 of MUZC01000299.1, read as the reverse complement.
TGTAAAAGTTTAGAGAGTTTTACGTCATCATTTGTGGTGACTTGTAGTTGGATTAAAGAGAAAATAATTTTTTTTTTAAATGTAAAGAAATGACTTTTAAATAAAAAAATGTCAGGTATATTCATTACACAAGAAAATTCATAAAAATATGTCTAAAATCTAATCACAATTACTGATAACTACATAATTCTGATATCTAACATAAGTACTGATACATAATACGAAAATGCGCTAACACGTCCTGAATTCCAATAGGTACCAGGCTTAACATGATTTTTTTTTTATCAGTCTGTTAAAAGGAATGCTTCGCGATCGGATTGCCAACGGAAAAAGATTTAGAGATCGCGGTTCGAGTCGATAACGGAAGGGTAGGGAAAAGCCAAGGAAGTAGCATCGTCGAAAAAAACAATCACTTGCGTTGTATTCACCTTTTTTTTCACTTTCGGATCTTTATAACGTGACAATTTTTAATGGTAAACATGTTGGAAACATAAAAGTCTTGTCAAAATTTCGGAATGAGGGTAAAAAATATTTTGTATATTTCTGATAAAATCGGATAAAAATAATTTTAAACATTTAAAACCAAAAAAAAAGATAAACAAAACGAAAGGAAATGCGAATATAATTTTTGGGCATACAATTTTCTAATCGGCGCTTATGTAAATTATTATATAAAAAACAACCTATAACAGTTGGAACTTGTAAAAATAAACTCTATATATTAAAAACATCTATAACTGAAAGATGGAACTTGCAAAAAATTAACTCTGTAAAATCTCTGAAATACGATATTTGTAAACATACTTAAATTGTGTTTTTGCTCTAATTAGTTAAAGAAATTATTTGAGATTACATTGACATTATTGTGCAAATAAATCATGTAAAAAGTATAGTCGTTTCCCCTGTTATAGAATTGACAGCTTATTTTTGAATTTATTAATGACTTTCAAAAAAAGTTACACACTCGTTTAGCTTAACATAATACAAACATATTTCGTTATGCAAGAACAAACACATATAATTCCTGCTTCTTCCCGCCTTGAATCCGGGTGTGGCCAGATCAAACCAGGAAAATCAACTCACTTTTCAACATGAAAAACAACCAATAAAATGCAAGATAAGACATAAACCAAAAATATTAAATGATTCATCTGTTATGTGAACATGAGCAGTGTCTACAAGTTTATGAGATACGATCGTCGTGAAGTTCTTTTGTTTTAATAGTGTTGAATTTCAATAAAAAATATTTTCAGTTTAAAATAAGTCAAAGACAGTAAGAGTTTTTAAAGACCCGTATCACATTCATGCTCAACTTTCTATTTCAGATCACATAATACCACCATTAGAAATACATGAGCGAACTAAGCCAACTCATTTCTCACATACTCTCGGTGACAGGTTATTTTTCAAACTTCGTGTAGAGGAAAATACTTGGAATTTTCGGATATTAAATTTGTTTTTTTTGTTTTCAATTATTCTTGAGGAAAAAACCCTTAAACAAATACGACAGAAGAAAACAAAACAAGCTGCCGAGAAAACCCGGGAGAGCCGAAAGGGAAGCAAATTTTCCACATTAGTCCATGTCATACATGTTTCATTAGCGTCACTCGCGGTCCGTTTCCAGATGAAAATCAATAGTTATCGTGTCAGCCAACCTCACGTTCAAAAGTCAAGAAGAGACTAACTACCAGCTCTCTTTGTTATTATTTTTTTTAAAATTGTTTTTTTTTTCCAGGGTACAATTTCTGCGGATGTAAGCCGGTTTTAGGTTGAAGATTCATTGTCGAAGCTAAGCTATGTGAATTAATCTTTGTTGCGCATAATGTATTTAATGCCAGTGAGTCTCAATGTGTGGCATTTGTACAACAAGGGGTGCGAAAAGATTTAAGACTCTATAGCCAACTGAAATAATATGGCTAGATTGGATAGCTATGTTTAGCTGTTGATTTTTTTTTTTAATAAAAAAAAAAGAAGAAATTTGGTCATTAAGTTATGGATAAAGTTGGTTAAAGACGATTCTGAAAATCATAGTTTTATCAGCAAAAGAAAAATCTGATTATTTCATCCACTTTCATCACATCTTTATACCATCTGTGTGTGTGTGTATGTGGGGGGGAGTCTAACATCTGAGTTTTGACGGTCTTCCTGATGTCCAGCATACAGTGCGTGAACTTATACAATCATGGTCACAGGAAAGCCATATATAACCAGAAAGATCTCTAATTGACACTTAGGGGGCCATCCATAAATGACGTAATGCACCTAGGGGGAGTGGGAGGTCCCACATTTATGAATATGTATGACGAGGGGGTGGAGTTTAATAATTGTGACGTCACGTCAAAAAAAACACCCATAAAACCAACAACCCACCAAAAAAAACAAAAAAACAACAACAACAAAAAACAACGTTATTTTAAATCAAAGTTCCACTTAAATATTTGATTTCTTACTATTTATTTTATGAAATTTTCCCTATATTCAATAGATTCATGCGTGTTACGATAGTAGAGTGCTGCTTTACAAATGACAAGAAAGTGATTTGAAACATGCTCATTTGTTTTCAAATAGAAGATTACGCTCTTTGGGAGAGGGGGGAGGTCACAGCTATGTGACGTCATATAAGAGAGCCTGAATCGTTGAAAAGCCACAGGCGGCAAGTTTGTCTACTAAACAATGAAAAAAGTCAAAGCTAAAAGCTAAGGCATGGGGAAAAAGTTGTTGTTCAAAATGACGTCACATGAGGTGGAAATAATAATTGTAAGTATAGAAAGCCCCTAAAAAATCTTAAGGTATAAGAATGTTTTATTCAATGCTTAATCGTACCATAAATAGACATTACATTGTTGATATAGGGTATTGAAGTGTTTTGTTTTTTTTAAATTTTGTGTCATATTCGACTAACAGAGATGTTTACTTCGGGTTCGTCCACTCCTCATCCAGTAAAACATTATTTATATCATAAAAATATTTCGAAAATTTCTTTACCATAATGCCCTTTTCACCTCTTTTCCATTCTTTTCCATTCTTTAATTTAAACGTAACTCACCATATTTCGCCACCCCTTATCCACTCCTCCCCGCTCGACCTTTCTCTCAAGTCCACTACATACCCCCAAGCTGAGTTTTGCGATTTCTCGGGCATGCTTTGCAAACACGGCCAAGTGGGTTACCGCGCACAATATCATTATCTAGACCAGGGGCTCTAGAGCTATAGGGTCAGGGTAGAATCAGCAGCGCATTGAACATTTGTTGGCAGTTTATAACACAACCTTTTTTTTAATGCACAAGCTCATTCCAAACGTTGACCAAGAACTAATAAAGACACTACAAAAAGCAAGGACTTTGAAACCGCAAAAAAAAAAAAAAATGATGTCACAAGTATCTTCATGAATACTAGAAATGAACTATCCGTACCAGATTTTTTGATTTGTTAATGTTGAAATATAAAAAGAGTTGTATTAAAGGTATAAATGAGTATTACAAAATACTATTTGGCTTTCCGATCCCTGTTGCTCACACCACTCCTTCAACAGTTTCCTTTAATAACAAACAAACAATTAAAAAAACTCCACCATTTTAAGAGCTTCTAAATCCTCTTCGAAAACCAATTTCCTCTACGCTAAAGACAAGGGTGCCATTGAGAACCATACAAAACTCATATACATCAAGAAGTCTACAGAGCTGCGCAGAACCTTCAAAAATTTGGCTGTTAGTGGTGACAAGCTCATCAGCAAGTGTGCCTGTCTAGCTGGCAAGGAAATCCTTGCGCTGTACTGCATACCGTTACATGTTCACCTGAAAAAAAAAAAGAATGTCGAAAGTTGTTCAACATTAAGCGAACGGCTAATTACCAGTAAATGAACAGTTTAGGTGTTCTATTACTGACGTGGCCCGAGCAAGAAATTCACAGTTACAACTTTCTTTCAAACGGATTGCATGCGTTATTTCTAAATAGTCATTAACAACACGTTACTTTAATTAATTTTTAAGGAATCTGTAGTTTGGAATTTGCGGTAATTGGCTTTTCAAGTAGGCGCGGGGAAATATCTAAATTTAAAAACGTTTAATTCAAAATACATTTTGTCTATAGAGAACCAAAATGATCTAGGTGCCGTAACACTAGTGTCCAGACAATAGCTTTTTCGTTTTTATAAGAAAATTGTATTTTTCTTAAAACAAACCGTTTTGCCTAAAAAATGCTTAAGTTTTGAGCGTTATTTAAAAAAAAAAAAAGACTTGAGCAAGAAGCATAAAAAATAAAAAGTAATGACACAAGCCGATAAGAATATCATTACTCATTTTTTTACATTGTTTTGTTCTATTTTTTTTTTTTTTTACTAAAAACATTTTTGATCTCAATATGTGACTTGTACTCGGATATATATATTTATAAATATANAATATAACATTTAAAAAAGAAATGGAAACAGCAACGAATAAAATGTTTTCCCTTAGTGAATACAGAACAAAAAAGCTAATAAAACTAAAATTCATAAACACAAAGATCCATTCTGGGATATGAGCAAGAATATTCATTGGTTTCAGACATTTTTTTTTATCAAAAGCATGATTCAAATGTAAAATCAAGAAAAAAAAAGTATAAGGAAAAATTAAAGATGTTATCTTTTACTCAGAAACCGCCTTGTATAGGCCAGGTCTTGCACTCACACCAGCAGACATTCACTTCTCACACCAAAAGAAAACCTTTTAATGTTTTACATATTCTTTTAAAAGAAAAACAACATTTTTTGTACGTGTGTACGCAGCGAGCAGTAAAGTAAACTAATTTTTGCCCTGGCCAGAGAATGTAAACTGTATTTTTTCCCATTTTCCCTTTTTGTGTCGGGAATGAAATTAAAAGCATTTTTCGCCAAAAGATGAATTCAGATTCCTGCGTACCTCTTTTTCCCCCCTTCAATCCAACACTTAACCACTGCATCAACCCCATAGCCCCAAAATGAACTGTTTATTGTGGTAAAAGCGGTGCTCGCAAAAGACTGGAGATGCAGTAAAAGTGAGATATTCAACGTAGATCAATCACATACCATAAGTTCAGGGAAGGGATTTTTATATGTAGACGGTGTGTTAACTGTATGCTTTAGTATTGGAGAGATATTTTGAAGAATATAATATGGGAAGAATTCGATAGATTGTGAATATGCGATGCATGCTGAAAGCTATACTGTGGGTAGTTCTCGTTAGAAAGCCATTAGGTGATGCCATAATATAGCCAGGACTGGTATAGCCTGTTTGCTTTAAATGGTAGGACTCACAAGACAATGTACGCCTCGTGTATGCCACGAACGTATATTGACAAGACTCTTTTGTGAACCCACACGCGGTGCATGCTACATTAGATAGGATGAAAAGAACTTTGATTCTGGTCTTTTAGTCTTAATCAGACACATCTTCCATTAGTAGCGACAGGAACTAAATCTAAAGTGTTATTTTGAGAGCTTTGTGAATTTTGTACGAAAATTGTGGAATCAGACCCAAAAAAAAACAACAACAACAAAAAAATAATAAAATAACAACAAAAACAATATTGTGGAAATTGTAATATTTAAAATTTTGTATTTGAAAAAAAAAACTTTATGAGTTATAATTTTTTTTTTAATGAGGACATCAGACAATAAATGTGCCACTGAATAGAATGAATAATTCTTTCCGATTATCGGTGCGACTACGAATGAAGAGACGGTTAATGTGATAACGCTGTTTTGAGAATCGGTTCATAATGGAAGCAGTGATAACTAATAAATTAGTCATATTGTTTGTCAGTTTTGTCCCCCTAGAGGCTCTGAAAATGCATCAAAATTCTAAGAAGAATGACAAGACACGCCACATTCTTATATTTACACTAGAATATGTTTCAAACCTTTGTTGAGCTTTCTTGTCAATTAGGGGCATCCACCGATCATCGTCGGCGTCTGCGATTCCTCCAATGGCAACCTACGAGTGACCTCCAGGTGTCTCTAGCCTGGACAACATCACCAGGATCCTCCATTCATGGCCTATTTTCTTGATGTCTGCCTGAGATTCTCGGCGGCGGGTGGTTCTGAACCGGCCTCTTTTCCGCTCACACTGGGGATTCCATTGTAGGGCTTTCCTTGTTGTATTAGAAGCAGGTTTTCTTAGTGTATGACCAATCCACCTCCACCACTTCTGAAGAATTTCTTCCTCAATTGGCTTATGTTTTGCCCGCTGCCAAACTTCACAGTTGCTGATTTTGTCCGGCCAGTGAATTCTGAGAATCATTCTTAGTCAATTGTTGATGAAGGACAAGATTCTGGTCATGTTTACCGCCGTTTTTCTCCATGTTTCGGCTCCATATAGCAGAAGAGGTTTCACCATAAAGTTAAAAATCCTTACCTTTAACTTGCTGCTTAATTTGGAGACCCCAAGCATTCTTATGTTCTTGGGAGGCTGCTCTTCTTTATCCGATCCTTATTTTGACATAAATGTCTATACCACCTTGTTTAGCAACCACGCTGCCAAGATATACAAAACTGTCCACCTCCTCAAGGGCTTCTTCTTCAAGCATGATGGGTGATGTCCTGGTGGCATTAAACTTGAGGATTTTACACTTCCCTTTGTGTATTGTGAAACCCACGCTAGCAGAAGTGACTGCGACAGTTTTTGTTTTCTCCTGCATCTGTTGTTGGGTATGTGCAAGACGGGCAAGATCATCAGCAAAGTCGAGATAATCAAGTTGATCCCACAAGGTCCATTGGATGCCATTCCTTTTCTGATGTGTAGATGGTTTCATCACACAGTCAATGGCTAACAGAAACAAGAATGGGGACAGCAAGCGACCTTGTCTCACACCAGTCTTCACCTGGAAAGCATCTATCACCTGCTGACCATGGACAACTCAGCAGTTTATTCCTTTGTACGTGTTTTTTATTGTATCAGTAATCTACTGTGGCACCCATGATGTCTTAGCAATATCCACAGGGTTTGCCTGTTCACACTGTCGAATGCTTTTTCATAATCAACAAAGTTGACATAGAGAGGCGAATACCATTCTAGTGACTGCTCCAGAATAATGCGCTGTGTCGCTTCCTGGTCAGTGCCGGTTCTGTTGGTGTGAAATCCATCTCGTTGGTCCCACATCAGAGTCTTCGGCACTTTTCACGCTGTTAAATAGTACGCAGTTTTTGGGATGGACAGCAGGTCGATCCCTCTGTAGTTGGAGCAGGAGCTTACATCCTCCTTTTATAGGATCTTGATAATGTATCCCTCCTTCCAATCTGAAAAAACTTGCACTTCTTCCTATATCTTGAAAAACAGAGGGTGTAGCATTTGCACACTGGTTTCCTAGTCCTCGTTTAGTGCCGTTGCTGGCATGCCATCAGTTCCTGCAGCCTTTCCATTTCTGAGCTGTTTAATGGCCCTTATAATTTATTATATCCTTTACCATTTCTATAAAATAACTTTAAAATCATATTTTAATGTATATGTTGATTTATATAATTTTTTTTTTTACAAATCTCTTGATTTAAAAAAATATTATTCCGTTTTTAGTGGTCGGGCACACTCGTTACTTCTATGCCTTTTGATGTGGCGGTGTCTCGCTCGATGACCATTTCCGTATGGTTCTGTCCATGACGGACTGTGTGGTCTTTCTACCTTTTCGATGCATGTCAAAATTGTAATTTGTCAATGCAGCCACCATGACGTGTTTCTATTTCTTTTAACACATGATTAATAAAGTGTTAGAATAGTCTTGTGTCTTTAAAAAAAAAAATAATAATAAATACTTGATTGGAAGAGCTTATGTAAAACAAAACAAGGACTTAAAAAACACAATTTAAAAAAAAAATAATTTGAATGAGAATAAGAACAAATAAATCTGCTTATGGATTTCTCCTGAATCAACGCGGCAAACGCAGCATACATCCTCTTTGGTTTAATACATCAGTCTTAGAGGTTGGCACTGTGGCTTCCGCTTGTTAAAAATAAGGGGAGCCGATGCTGTCTATTTGCCCAAGACTTGTTCTGAGAGAGTTGTCTGGTATTAGGTATTCTTGTGCTATCATTCCTCTCACAGGCAAATCCCTCTTTGATTCATACCGGACAAAAACTAAACGCATTTTTTGTCTCTTGTTTGCTTGTTGTTTTTTTGTCCAGATTTTATGCTGGCGAGAGAGGCGACGTTGTTGTGTTGTGATTGTGTGTTGGTAGGGGAAGCCTTACCCGACCTGGTGATATTTGCAGTGGCGTAGCCAACCAGGGCATAAAAATATACATTTGCCACCCACTTTCTCAACGTAAAGAAAATTGAACCATCTTTATTCAGAAACTCCAGCGCATGGGAAATTTACGCATCGCCACAATGTTGTTACAAGGGGCATATTTATAGCCATCTTTTTTGTTTTTGTTTTGGCAGTTTAATCTCTGTAGTTGTCATCATATCACTGGTAAGGCATGTTCACGAACGAAAGCAATTCAGTTCATTAAAAACTTCTTATATCTATCTTAAAAAAGCTGACAGAGAAAATGACACTAAAAGAAGATAAGCTACAAACTTTTTTTGAATATATTTTTATTTCATGGATATTTGATTATTTAAAAAAATTAGTTATTATTTTTAGCTAAGGAAATCTAAATTTTAATATTAGGAGATCTTTGCTCTTTTAAACAAAACGAATGTTTTCAATGTATTGTTAAATTATTGAATTGTTTTCAAATGTTCAATAAGGATTTCATTCATAACATTAGTTACAATCTATTCAACGTTCACTTTAAGTTTTTTTGTTTTTTTTTAAATCTAAGAATGACGTTCATTTGGATCGCTCGCTCGTCAAATAAATCAATACACAAAAATTTGGTTTTCATTATAGAGCCCGAAAGGGTGTGGATAAGAGGGTCACCCAGTAACTAAGTCTGGAAAGTTGTGCATCAGTCGAGCAAAAAATAAATAAAAATATTATCGTAAGTTATAGAGCACCAACTGGCAAAGCTATAGCTAGGGATGACAAAAACAAATAAAAATAATTGTCAGTTTTCGAGCTTGAACCGGGAAAGCCCGCGTGACAGCACCCGAAAGAGTACCACACAAAAGCTTTTAAAAAAAGAGGGTGCCCCGGGCAACACAATCTGGTTTGCTTTAGCAGCGGCTTGCCACCCACCCCCAAAAAAGTTTATGTATTATAGAGCTCAAGGGGCAAGCCCCCAAGGGTATTATCCGTAAGGTACAAAAACGGGGTATTTCTGGGCAACATAGTGTTACAAGCTTTAGCAGCGCCCTCCCACTCCCACGCTAAAAAAATGTTTATTACAGAGCCCGAAGAGGAAGCACCCAAAAGGGTAAAAAAAAGGTTGGGGGAGGGGGCGCTCCTTGGTCCGTTTAATGAAACGTAGCAATGTTTGAGGGTAACTTAATATACAATTCTTTGAAAAATATTAAATACTAGATGCCCGTGGCTTATCATACGCCGCAGATTTGCTCATAGATAGTTCAAAGAAAGTTTGGGGTGGGGTGGTGAACAGACACAAACTACATCACGATGAAATCAGAACAACGCGAATGAACCTCGGATGCGGGGATAACTGAGACTCATTGTTGGTCTGGAAAATTGTGCACTGTTGTTAGCCACTTGCCACCCCAACCCTGCACTACCCTAGCTTTCCAACCATAAGCTAATTTGCATAACCTGACAAAGGTCATTCGTCAAGCTTATTCCTACTCGTTTTGTGCTTGTTATGGTGATCGAAAAGATTGTGGGCTATAAACGGACACAAACACAAACATTAAAAAAAATGAAAACCGTAATGTCTAAACTGGGGATTGAACGTGTTAGGTGAATGTTATTATTATTACACTATAAATTACATGTTATTTTGTTGTTATTTTGTTCCGAAAGAACATAGTGATTGACTTCAATTCAACGAAATGTTGAATGTTTACTACCTTTTCTTACAATCTGATTGGTCAGTGGGGTCAGAGGCTAGACAGCTTCTTGTCCTGCATGGTTGGACCATATAGAGAATTATAAATACTGAAAATTCTACATGTGGAAGAAAATCAGCAGTCCCGAGCCTGCGCTCTTCATGGGGTTTCCCGGAAAGCCCCCTCAGCCCTCTGGCCCCCTAAGGGACGTAAAGACTGAGAAGCCC